>ML675605.1:10024434-10154355 GCA_007922155.1 Mesoclemmys tuberculata
GAGCCAGGACTGCTGACAGAGACAACCTAGATTGTTGCCATAAACAGCTGTGGAAATTGAGACAACAAAGTGGTAAGAGAGCAGAGGAATTTACTTGGAAGACCTAGGTGCTTAGTCAAGGAGAGTGAGGGGGAGGGATGTGAACATATGAGGGACTAGAGATGAAGTCAGGAATGATGCATAGATAAGGTACAGGCTACAGGGGTGACAAGAAAAATCATCCTAGGAGAGGCCAAGGGAGGTGTGAATGTCACCTGCTAGCTAGGTAGGGTGTGGCCAGAAGGATACATGCAAAGGGGACAAGGAGATGAAAGAAACACACATCCGTTGGGGGATTGGATCATCTGCTCTGCATCAGTCTTTCAACTGACAGATTTAATGCTGGGCTGTTAGATGGTAAATAGAATTGGGATGAACATATGGTTTGTTTTAATTTACTTTGTATTCTCTTCTCCCTAAGTAGTGTCAGGCCCAAGTGAAATAACTGTTGCTGAGGGCCCAGCCTGTGTAATCTGTCTGAAACTACGACAAGAATAGAAAAGTAATAAAATGATTCATTAAGAGGATGACGACAATATTTATAGTTTTTATTTATGACATTTATATAGCAGTAGCACTTAGAGGGCTCTTCAATATCAGGACCCAATAATGCCTCACCACTGTATAAACTTTTAGTAAAGGATCACCTGCGTCCCAAAGAATTTATTGCATTGGGTCCCAATCCTGCAAAGACCTGGCCATGTGCTTAGCTTTATGCACTGTAAGTAGTCCTCTCCACATCAATGGAGCTAATCTCAGTGCATAAATTAAGCATATCCACAGACCTTTGTGGGACTGGGGCCTAAAGGGACATGACATAATCAGACAGACTCTAAAAGATAAGGTCAGAAAACTCGAGAATATTAGAGAATCCTGCAATAACGTGCTCCTCGTGCTGTGATTCTATTAAGTTCTACTGGAAATTCTTTCCATAAAGCAGCACTCTCCCTCCAGACCCTCTCCCTCCCGGACCCTTACATATTAAAGCACATGTGTTAGTTTCAGTAGCTGTAAAATTTTAAAGGCTCAATACAAAATCCAAGGTATTTCTAAAAATAGTGGTGGAGGGGCCTAGCGAATAACAGAGTAGACTGGGGATTCAGGAAACCTAGATTCTAATCCTGCTTTGTAAGGGACATTGGGCAAGTCACTTCTTCCTTTGTCTCAGTTTCTCAATAGGATAATACTACTGATCTCCTCTGGAAAGTGCTTTGAGCTCTATTGATAAAAGCTGGGTATTATCATCAACTTTTACATTTGGTTCCTCCGCTGAAGCTGTCCTTCACTTCCTCACTGGAGGGCCAACCCTCTACCAGATGAAGCTGATGCCAGAGGACAATGTGTTTATGTTTTCTTGTAAGCAGCTGATGGGGACAGGAATCAGGAGGCAGCACTTGCTTAATAAATATTAGTTCTTATCAAATATTACAATATTTTAAACAACAAACTCTTCTGTTTCAAATATTTTAGGAAGATCCAGAGGAGAGGAGGAGTGAGGTTATGCAAGCATTTGTGCCCCATTGAAATCTATAGCAGCCAGAAGAGGACATAAAACCCCACTCCTCTAATGGCCAGTCCTTTCCCTCCTCTATTGGATGGGCAATTGCAGCATTTTCCTCCCTTACTTCCCTCCTATCCCGTTGGCTTGTGGGATGATGGACACACAGAAGATGAGGTTCTGATTGAAAAGCTACAAGACGCAATTGTTCCCTGCCTTGCGCCAGACATAGTCATTTATCCCTATTTAAATGCTACTGAATGGGAATGGCTGCTTTGCACAGATGTGAGTGACGACAAAATGTATAGGGCAATGTTAAAATCAAGGTTGTAGTGAATTGCTTATCTAAGACACAACCCAAGTCTCTGAAGCGGCTCTGATTTTTCTAAACGGTGTGCACACTTACTCACTGTTTTTCCCCATCTGAAATACACTGCCATGCATGCCATTTTCTTTATGTTTAACTCCTCATGTGACAACTGAGTTTTAATAAACTGCTTTTTAGTTTCTAACGCAGCCATTGATGTTATTAGCAATTTGTGTGATGACACTTGCCAAAGCAGATCATGACTTCACTATACCAGCCACTGGCTGTTGCTTGTATTCACACCTGAGGTAAGTACATCTAGGCTTCCCTATTATTACAGTTTAGTGAGGTTCCACTATGGCACAAAGAGACACAAGGCTTTGAAAGGTGCACTGTTGGTGTGAGGCTCAGAAACCTTAATTTAGCTGGCTACAGCCCCTTTCCAAACCACTGTATGCAGTGAGGTTACTGGTAACAACATGTCCTTTCAGAAACTGTGGACTACATTCCATGGGTGCAATCTCACTGGGCACTGAAAACAGAGTGTGGCTATCTATATTTTAAGTTGCTCTTTAGAAAGCTACAGATTTTCTGATGTCAGAATTTGCCAAAATAACAAAACAGAACAAAACCAAGACAAGATCCAAAGCAAATCACGTTTGAATTCTGGGACGTTGCTAGCTTTCCATCTGTCTAGCAAACAATAGAAAGAACTCATGTGACTATGCACTGAAATGAGTTTCGGGAATCACAAAGCCCTCTGCTCTCTCATTATGCAGGCAGCATCCAATACCAGATGCAACCTAATTGGTAGTGGCTTCAAAGTTCCTTGGATCATGTCACAATTCATACATTTTAAAACACACGGAAATTTGTAATCTATATGAAAATGTCTGCTAATTTTTTTCATTTAGTCTGGAATTGTCTTGATAATTAAATGTCATTTTTAAATTCAAATGATGGGTGATATTCTCTACCGGAGTAATTTCTGATTCCTGTATCAATAGACTCATAGAAATAATTAGAATGCACAAAAAGTAATTAAAATGCAACTTTGAGAACACAGCATTATAGCAGTCTGATGCCAAAGTCATTACAAATATGCAACTGTACTGCAGCACAGCACCTCCAGAACTGTGCTCTAGCTGTTTTGCAATCTTTTAGCGGAGAAGGTGGTGATACACGTATCTGGCAAGGAAAGTTTATGGAGAAATTGCATTTAATATTTTAAAAATAATTATCCTGTTTTTTAAAGATGTTGAATGGTTAGTGATACTGTCAGAACAAGATGTTAGGGTCATCTGAACATGGGAGAGAGCGCTGCTGAATTTGATTTACAGTGACCCACTGAGAGGAAATCGCTATCTGGAAAGCCGCAGGAGAGAGAAACACCCAGGAGCGATTGTGATAGCAAAATAAATGAGACTCTACAGAACGGTGCCATTCTGACAACAGTCTTATAAAAGGATCATATGTAAAACTGGGGCAGTAGTGGTGTCACCTTACAGAGCACTGGTATGACAACCCCGGAAATATTTCAAATGCATTTCTATTCCCCACAGTTTAAAAGCCTATTGAAGAATATCAGTGGAGACAATAAAGAGGAATGAGAGGAGAAAAATGTATGTGAAGAGACTGAGGGAGCTAAACTACAGCACTCACATGGTGTAAATTACTATGATTGCAAGCTCTTTGGGGCAGAGACTGTCTTTTAATTCTGCGTCTGGACAGTGCCCAGAAGAGCGGGGTTTTGCTCTAAGACTGGGGGTTCTAGACATTACCACAATACAAATTAATACGTATAAATGGAATAGCTTCATTGCTGCTAACTATGCCAATTTACACCAGCTGAGATTCTGACACAGAGTCAAGAACAGAAGACTCAGCAGACAAATCATTGTTTTTAAAAATAAAAGAAAACTTCAGTTGAATAAGATGCAAGAACCCTAACCCCTCGCTAACTTCACTTGCCCACGCCACCATAAAAAATGTCACTAGAGGCTGTGCACAGAATTCATGGATTCCAAGGCCAGAAGGGACTGTCGTGATCATCTAGTCTGACCTCCTGGATAACACAGGCCATCGAACTTCCGAGATAATTCCTTTTGAATCAGAGCATATGTTTTAAAAACATCCACTCTTGATTTAAAAGTTGCCAGTGATGGAGAATCTACCATGACCCTAGGTAAAGCGTTGCAAAGGTTAATTACCCTCATTTAAAAATTTATGCCTTATTTCCTTGACCTCTTAGCGTTAGGAACATCTTTCATTCCCAATACCTCAACAGGCTCTGGGATCAATGAGGCTTTTACTGGTCTGGGGAAATTTGGGAGAAACGCTGCCTCAGCAGTTTCGCTGGGAAGCAAGGGAACATTCCTGCTACTACACCCCTTCAGTGGCAGCAGCATATTCCCCACTATGTGTCTAGCTACTTTCGCTGGCCACAGTGTATGGATGCGGGCTTAGGCTCTGTCTCCTTCCCTCTCCTCCCCTTGGGTGGTCTGGGCAACAAAGGGCACAGGGGAGCACACTGGGGAAGAGGAAACTCTTTCCCCTCCTTATATTATGGAGACACAGGGAATAATCTGGGTTTACAGAGAAAGATCTCTTCGCCCGTCACTGAAAGGATGGGATGCAAATTGCACACAGCAACACTGCATGATCAGGAATAAAAATTATTACTGAAAACCGGGGGAAGGAATTTACATATGGTCAAATGGATGTGTGTGTGCTAATACCACATCCTACAACATTAGCCCAACGTGCTGTGCTTACGGCAGAAGCAAAAAGAAAAATCTCCATGGAGCTGAAAAACATTTTTGGCACGGTGGGTTGAGGGGTTACCCTCGATCTGTGGACAGATGATTACAGAGAGGTTGCCTATTTGGGAGAAACTGTTTATTAGATTGAACCACAACAGTTCAGAATGGTGAAGTGGGTGCTTTGTATGGCTCAGTTTGACAATAGGAAACTGAAAACGGCAGAGAGCATTTGATCGGCTGTTATTTAAGAACTCAGAAGATTTGCTATACGCAGCGTTACCAACCAGATGGTTTTTGTTACAGACCGCAATCTGAACGTGGTTGCAGCCCTCAAGTCCTATGTGCGAATACTGCTGCTCAGAGCACATTATAAATACAGTACTTCAGCACACTACCAAACCAGGTAAGTAGAAAGAGAAAGTAGCACCAAACTGATCCACACAAGCTGAAATCTCCTTGCTTACTTCAGGAGATCTGGACTTCAAAGCAGACTGAAAAAGTCTCTGAAAGGAGATGTAGAAACATGATGGAACAGCAAACTATTTATGTTTAAGACAATCGAGGAGCAGCGGAACAGAATCTATGAGATTTTGAGAGAAAAGGGTGATACTCAGCTTATTGATAGCACTGACCACAAGACCTTGAGCATCTTAGTAGAGTTCCTGCATGCCTTCAAGGAAGCATCGGATACTCTAGAGAGCAGTCACCACAGCCCAGTCTCCAGTTGGTGTCCATTTGGTGTGAAAGGCTGAAAAAGCACCTCCGTCCTTCTACCACTGAAAAGGACAGTTTAAGTCAACCAAAATCCAAAGCCTTGTAATGACTCATCAAAAAGTTTGAAATTAGAGTTTGCAGAATAGATATTCCTGCACTCATGAAGGAGAGACAAGAAGTTTATCAAGAGACCAAGAAGCTTGTCTCATTACATGAGAAAAAATATTCCTGCAACGAGTCTTATGCTTCTTTTGTCAGCTATGCAAACACTGTTATCCACGGTGCTGCCAACCCAAAGCTCATGGTAACTTTACTTTGTGCAAGGTGATGTCAAAGTGAGACATGGCCGTCCAGCTGATAGATGGAATGGTAGAAACAGTATAACACAACAGTGCTCTTACTACAAAGCTACGGTTTCTTTAGTCTGAAGCACAACACAAGAGGGTTCTTAGTTTAAAGGTATAATTTTACTTAGGCTCAAGCACTTACACATGTCCTCAACAGGTTAGTAAAATACCCCAACTCTCAAACCTTAATGATTACCAAAGTCTGTGCCGGCTTTCGAGTGGAAACAGTTGGCTTTCTGTCGTAGGATTCCAAAGCTGAGTCCAAAAAGACATCTCCTCCCCCCATTTATCCTTGTTAGTAGACAATAACATGGCAACGAAAAAGAAAAAAGTTTCAAAAGCTAGACCTAAAGTTACCAGAGTACTTAATTAGCAAGGTATGTTCTGACAGAATTTGCATATCTTGAGGCCAGGACAAACATCTCCCACAGGGCATACATAAATAAGCTTATTTGTCTTTTCCTGAAACACAGATCCCAGCATGTCCACCAGAGCATCAGGCAAAGGTTGATAAAGGGGCTTCCCTCTCCCCCGGCTTAGTCATGCCAAGGCTGCACAGGCCTGCTGAAAGGCCTATCAATTCTGGCTGCTGTTAGCAACAAGTATGATACACTATCACGTGGTTCTTGGTTCTTTTACTGGTCTATTCAAAATCTCCCTGTACAACACCAGCACCAAGGGAGACAAAATGGTCACATACAGAATCTGAGAATTGGGATCGTGAGTGTGGAAGTGACAGTGATGAAGTGTCAAAATATATCACCCTGAAGCTGACAAAGGCTGAAGATGTGCAACTGCTGGAATGGTGGAGACAACAAAAGCACAACTTTTCCCTTCTCAGTAGAGTTGCACTGTTTGTTCATTTCATCTCTGCCTCTAGTGCACCTTCTAAGAGAACCTTCTCATTCTCTGGACACAGAATTAATGAGAATCGTATTTCACTTGAGAGAAATTATGGATGATTTATTGTTTTTACACAGTAACATTTCAAAGAAAATCAGCTGTCCCATGGAAGACATCTAAGATGAAGTCGTGCAGTTCAGGACTGGTATAAGTCACAAGCTAAACAGGTGAATGACTTATTTTATAGTTCAGTTTGTGATTTTGAGCATTATTGACTTGAGATGTTTATTTTATTATTTTTTATGCAAAAGGCTATTTGTTATGATGCCTGTTGTAGAATAAAATTGATGTTTAAAGTAATAATAAAAGTGGGTGCATTAATTAAGCCATATAGCTTTCTTATATAATACACACACAGACACACTTAGAGACACTCCTCCTGAGAGGCACAGTGAGATAGGGTGCCAGTGGGAGTGCAGATTCTGATGCCGATACATATAAAGGCGGAGTGTGGATTGCGGGTTGGATATAACCATTATTGCAGATACAGATCCAAATTTTTGTATCCATGCAGAGCTCTAAACATGTCGAGCCAGAGCTTTATAATCTTGGAAATGGAATCCAGCATGTAACTGGTTCTATTAACGTTTCAAATCATCTGACTCATCTGTGGAGGAGCCATAGAAATACATTGTCACATTGATTTTATGTACTAGTGCTACTGTTACCAAGTCCCTGAGAGGCCTGACAACTCAATTGATAAGTGATTTAATTCATCCAGACCTGCAGGTTCCTTTGTATTCTCCCTGCTGGAAGATGACAATCAGACTCATTAAAACACAACACAAAACATTAACAATGATATGTTTCCCGTCAGATAAATACAGCCAATGCCTAGTATGATCTTATCTCAGAGAAATTGATGTAATCAGCAGTCCAAGGCTTAACTTATTGTTAATAATACAATTTAAATCCTTTTCTCCCTCATTTCTGACCAGCCTAACTGCAATTTAAATGGTTAGAAGTGACGTGAATAAGCTTTTAGTACCAATCAGATTAACAACTAAAGGAGGCAAGGTGTATTTGTATAACTCTCTGATGTACATGGCGAGGGGACTAATCGTCACAATTCCAGAAACCCCTTTCTATGGCTAATCGTAAACAGGAAATGATTTTCAAACGTTGTTGTAACCCGTTCATGCCGAGGGTAGCCCACTGATAATGCCAGGGTCAGGGCAGGCTGTAAAAAGAGAGCGAATTCTCCCAGCACTGGTGGGTGACACTGCAGTCAGACTTCCCAACCAGCCACAAACAGTGCTACTGATTCCCTCACACTGGTTATCAAGAAGCCACTGTGCATTTACTGCATTTCAGTCTCTGGCTCCCAAACTGACACTAGGTCCAGTAAAGAGACTAGTCCTTTAAACTCTATGCTTTTTACTAAAAGATTCCCTCTGATCCCAAAGGACCAGCCACAGTACCAGTTCACTATAAGTTTGGATCTTACCCAAAATACCACGCTGCCAGCCAATCCTTTAGTAACTAAAACTAAAGGTTTATTAATAAAAGAAAAACAAACAATAAGAGAAGTGTTAAAGGCTTAAAGCAATCAGATCATACAAATGATTTAAAAGTCCGTATACATCAGGTTTCTAGGACAATTGTGGAGTTGCAGGCTTATATATTCCCTCTGGTGTACATCCAGTAACTGGATGGGTCTAAGTCCTTCAGTTCAGTTGCAAAGTGTGTTGATCCAGAGGTGTGTCTGCCGCTGGACAGGAACAAGGAACAAGACAAAGAGAAAATGGTTTCTGTGGTTTGATCTTATATACCCTCTGTTACTGGCCATGTGGCTTGTGGAATTTTACAGGAACCAAAATGGAGTCCATAGTCACATGGGCCAATCCTGGTAACTCTTCAGGTATGCCTTTAGTTTCTTCTTGGGCCTTTGGCTTCTGTAAAGGTCTTGATGGGCCATTAAGCAGGCTATTGTCCTGCGGCCTCTCTGTCTGGGGTGTGTCTTTTACAGCACATTTTGAAATGCAGGTATATCAGAGATCTCCATAACTTTCCTCACACATATTACACAGGAACACAAATATTATCATCTTATTCAGCACATTATAACCTTTCTAACAGTACCTGACATGGCATGTCTTACATGAATCATTATGATTTTGACATATTAATGTTAAATAACACAAATGCCCCCCCTCCCACTGCAGTCCGCATGACAGTTTTCATGTCAGATATTACCTCCAGACTTCTGGTAAAAAAAATGAATTATGTTCACTTGAGTTTCATGCATCTATTCTACAGTATGTAATAGTAGTTATAAATTTAAATGAAAATATAGTTGCATACATGTGCTGTACTACTGATTCATTCATTTGAAAGGCTTTTTTATTAATCCAGTACTGATTAATTTGTGTCTGATTTATATTATCCCAGCCTCACATCAATGGAAAGACTATTTTTCTAATGAAACTTTGTTTTTTAAAAAACTCTTAGTTTTACTGACACTGGCAGAGAAAAAACATACATACGAGCATAAAATAGCGAAACATATTAGACATAATGATGGCTGAAATAAGGAAATTTTCTTTTCATAATGCAATTGCTACTTCATGGGGTTGCAGACCTGGAATATAATTTTTTTCCTTGAAAAGATAAAATCCTTTTGTGAAATGTGTGTTAATTTCAGCTGTCAGCTGTGTACCAATCATTAGGATATTCTTGTGCTGGATGTATTATAAAAGATTATTAAAATGAGGTGCTACTATTAAAATAGACTATGTAATAAAGGCACTTATATACTCAACAGATCAATTACTCTTGAGTATTTAGAGCCATATCTACTCCTTAGAGATAGGGTGACCACCTTTTCAGAAGACAAAAATGGAACACAGGCAGGAGCTCCACCCCTCCTCAATGGCCTCATCCCCTGCTCCTCCTCTGTCCCCCAAGTCCCTGGGACTCAGGTGGAGGGTTTGGGGCTCCACACAGCGGCCCGACTTTCCTTGGTGGTTCTTACTACTGCCTGGCTCTGGCTACTGGCCTGGCCAAGGGGCAGGGCCTCGAGGGGAGAGGAGAAGCAATGTCAAGGGAAGGGGTAAGGCCCACTGGGAGGAGGCTGATGCTGCCCCTGAGTCTCTGGCAGGTGTGGAGTGGTGCCAGAGGGAATCTGGGATGAATGCTGTCCCAGAGCCATTCAGCCTGGGACTAGGACTTGAACTCTGCCTTTGAAGACTGTCCCACCCAATTTGGGATAAATGTTCACCCCACTTATGGGTCAGATTCTGTGCCAATGGTAACTTATTCTCTGGGCCTATTAGCAGAATATTGGTTTATTGGAATATCATATCTAATAGAATTATCCATCATTGTAAATAGACAAAATAAACATCAATCTACATCCACCCCTCAAACCATTAATTAATAGGCATTGCAGAAGATGAGTGTCTTCAGGAAAGATTTGGAGGAGACCATCATGGTCTTACAGATCATTTTAAGGATGGTGGGCTGTTCACCCCCACACTAGGCTAGAAGCAGTTAATGAGGAGAGGCCAATTAACTGGATTGGTCACAGATGGAGGGAATTAGGTGGCCTAAATAATCCCCTGAATGATGAAGGAACCCAACTGAGAGGGAAGAGGTGGGACTAATGTAAAGCCAGGAAGCTGGCAGCAGAAGGAAGCTGCAGTGAAGGAGCCTGCAGTCAGGCTCTGGGCATGAGGGAGAGGAGGGAAATCTAAGGAAGAGGGTGTAGGAAAAGGCTCAGGGAAATGGCAGCAAGGTTTATGCTGGAGCAGACATTGGCTGTTGATTAGAAGGATACTGCTCTAGAACCTGGAGTAGAGGGCAGCCATGTTCCCTTACCAGCCATTGGGGAAGTGGCACAGTTTGGGCAGTAAAAGAGAAGACTCTCAGAGGCAGTTGGCACAGAATTACTTTGATACCATGAAAGGAAGAAAACATATGGGGACCTGCCCAGATGGCCAAATCATGATGGCGGAGCACCTGGAGTTGCAGAGAGTGAGAGAGAGAGGCAGCAGGGCATGCAAGGAGTGGCAGAAGGGGGCACTGGTCCTGGAAAGAGCTATCCCCAGAGCAGTCAGGAAGGGACACCCTAGTGGAGAGTGGATCCTGTGACAGAGGGCATGTCTTGCATAAAGGACAGCAAAAGGAGACGGCAGGGGGGACACAGTCAGAGACAAGAGCTCATAAGTAAGGAGAGACAGAGTCATGAAGTCCTTGAAAATAAGCACAAGAAGCCTGATGTGTTAAAACAAATCAAGAGGGTGGTAATGTGATCAGAGTGATAAAGGAAAATGATCTTAGCCACTGCATGATACACCCAAAAGGTATCATAGGAAGGAGAGATGGAACGGTTACAGTAACCAAGATGGGAGAGGATGAAAACATCAACAGTCTGGACAGAAAAAAAGATGGATCTTAGAAATGACATCGGAGAAGAACATCTTTATATTGTAATATTGGCTACACCTGGGAAATGCAGAATAAGAGAGAGGGAAGAGTCAAATATGATCAGTGACAGGCAGTAGGGGGATAGAGAAGGAGTGGAGGGAAGATCATCAGTAGGGCCGTTCTGAAATTTTCCATCAAAACTCGGGGTTTTGGGTGGTGTGGGGGTGGGGAAAGCAGGGGGTTAATGGAAAATAGGATTTTTGCTTAAATGAAGTGAAACAAAATTAAAAACAAACTGTTTTGGTCAAAATAAATGTTACCAGTGTCTTGTTTCAGTGATTGAACTGAAAAGAAAATCAATTCTCTGTTCATCTCTAACTGGAAACATAAGACTCCCCAGAAGCATTTCTTAAATGGGAAGATTTTCATTTCCAGACAACTTTTCAAATTTTAATTAAAAAAAAATCCATTTTCCAAGCAGTTCCAGTTAGGAATTCAGTATTGACTGTGTTTCATTTTTCAGTTCAAGCAAGACATCCAGGGAAGATGTCAGAGTGACAGGCTAAGAGGCACAATTGGATGGAGGAAGACAAGCAAGAGCAAAAAGGAAGATTTGTGACTCAGTAGCATAAAAATAGTAGTGAAACCATGCAACTGAATGGTATCCCCAGAAGATGTGTAAGGAAAATGGTGTGGACCCACTGAACACAAATCATGGAGTTCAGAGGAGAACTAAGTGAATACAGCTTTGTAAAAGTCATGGGTGGACAGGTTTACTAGAAGGTAAATGGGGAAGTGGGACACCAGGAGAAGGCAGAAGGAGAAGAGTGCAACAGGGGAGGCCTCCTGATTTGTACTGAGAAAGTAGGGAAATCGACTAATTATGTCAAGTGCCTATACACAAATGCAAGAAGCCTGGGAAACAAGCAGAAGGAATTGGAAGTCCTGGCACAGTCAAGAAACTATGACATGATTGGAATAACCGAGACTTGGTGGGGTAACTCACATGACTGGAGCACTGTCATGGATGGGTATAAACTGTTCAGGAAGGACAGGCAGGGGTGAAAGGGTGAAGGAGTTGCACTGTATGTAAGAGAGCACTATGATTGCTCTGAGCTCCAGTATGAAACTGAAGATAAGCCAGTTGAGAGTTTCTGGGTTAAGCTTAGAAGCAAGAACAATAAAGGTGATGTCGTGATGAGTGTCTGTTATAAACCACCAGACCAGGAGAAGAAGGTAGATGAGACTCTCTCTTGTCAACTAGGGAAAGTTTCCAGTTCACAGGACCTGATTCTAATGGGGGAATTCAATCACACTGGCATCTGCTGGAAGAGCAATACAGCAGAGCACAGACAATCCAGGAAGTTTTTGTATAGTGTTGCGGACAACTTCCTGGTGCAAGTCCTGGAGCAACCAACTAGGGGCCGTGCTCCTCTTGACCTGCTGTTCACAAACAGGGAAGATTTGGTAGGGAAAGTAGAAGTGGGTGCCAACCTAGGAAGCTGTGACCATGAGATGTTAGAATTCAGGATCCTGACAAAAAGAAGAAAGGAGAACAGCAGCATATGGATCATGGACTTCAGAAAAGCAGACTTTGACTCCCTCAGGGAGCTGATGGGCAGGATCCCCTGGGAGGCTAATATGAGGGGGGAAAGGAATCCAAGAGAGTTGGCTGTATTTTAAAGAAACCTTATTGAGGGCACAGGAACAAACCATCCTGATGTGCAGAAAGAATAGCAAATTTGGCAGGCGTCCAGCTTGACTCAACAAAGAAGTCACAGGTGAGCTTAAACACAAAAAAGAAGCTTACAGGAAGTGGAAGCTTGGTCAGATGACTAGGGAAAATTATAAAAATACTGCTCAAACATGCAGGAATGAAATCAGGAAGGCCAAAGTGCAATTGGAGTTGCAACTAGCAAGGGACATGAAGGGGAACAAGAAGGGTTTCTACAGGTATGTTAGCAATAAGAGGAAGACTAAGAAAAGTGTGGGCCCCTTACAGAATGGGGGAGGCAACCTAGTGACAGAGGATGTGAAGAAAGCTGAGGTACTCAATGCCTTTTTTGCCTGTTTTCACAGACAAGGTCAGCTCCCAGACTACTGCACTGGGCAGCACAGAGTGGGAAGGAGGTGAACATGCCTCAGTGCTGAAGGAACAGGTCCAAGACTATTTAGAAAGATTGGACATACACAAGTCCATGGGGCCAGATGCAATGCACCCAAGGGTGCTGATGGAGTTAGCTGATGTGATTTCAGAGCTATTGGCTATTATCTTTGAAAGCTCATGGCAATTGGGGGAGGTCCCTGATGACTGGAAAAAAGCAAATATAGTGCCCATCTTCAAGAAAGGGAAGAAAGAATCCAGGGAAATACAGACCGGTCAGCCTCACCTCAATCCCTGGAAAAATCATGGAGCAGGTCCTCAAGGAATGCATTTTAAGGCACTTGGAAGAGAGGAAGGTGATCAGGAATAGTCAACATGGATTCTCCAAGGGCAAGTCATGCCTGACCAACCTGATACCTCTTCATGGAAAGCAGACTGGTTCTGTGGATGTGGGGAAAGCAGTGGACATGATATACCTTGACTTTAGCAAAGCTTTTGATACAGTCTCCCACAGTATTCTTATCAGCAAGTTAAAGTAGTATGGGTTGGATGAATGGACTATAAAATGTCTAGAGAACTGGCTAGATCATAGGACTCAATGAGCAGTGAGCAATGGCTCCATATCTAGCTGGTAGCCAGTCACAAGCGGAGTGCCCCAGGGATTGGTCCTGGGGTCGGTTTTGTTCAACATCTTCATTAATGATCTGGATGATGGGGTAGATTGCACCCTCAGCAAGTTTGCAGAGGACACTAAGTTAGGGGGAGCGGTAGATACCCTGGAAGGTAGGGATAGGATAAACAAGGACCTAAACAAATTGGAAGATTGAACCAAAAGAAATCTGATGAGGTTCAACAAGGACAAGTGCAGAGTCCTCCACTTAGGACAGAAGAATCCCATGGACAGCCACAGACTGGGGACCGATGAGCTAGGCAGCAGTTCTGCAAAAAAGGACCTGGGGGTTACAGTGGATAAGAAGCTGGCTATGCGTCAGCAGTGTGCCCTGGTTGCCAAGAAGGCTAATAACATATTGGGCTGC
Organism: Mesoclemmys tuberculata; assembly: GCA_007922155.1. Classification (NCBI taxonomy): domain Eukaryota; kingdom Metazoa; phylum Chordata; order Testudines; family Chelidae; genus Mesoclemmys; species Mesoclemmys tuberculata. The sequence goes on from ML675605.1 coordinate 10,038,514, forward strand.
ATAAGTAGGAGCATTGCCAGCAGATTTCAGGAAGAGATTATTCCCCTCTATTCGGCATTGATCAGGCCACATTTGGAGTATTGTGTCCAGTTTTGGGGAGTGGAGGGCAACAAAAATGATTAGGAGGCTGGAGCACAAAACTTATGAGGAGAGGCTGAGGGAACTAGGCTTGTTTACTCTGCAGAAGAGAAGAATGAGGGGGGATTTGATAGCAGCTTTTAACTACCTGAAAGGGGGTTCCAGAGAGGATGGAGCTAGGCTGTTCTCAGTGGTGACAGATGATAGAACAAGGAGCAATGGTTTCAAGTTGCAGTGGGGGAGGTCTAGGTTGGACATTAGGAAAAGCATTTTCACTCGGAGGGTGGTGAAGCATTGGAATGGGTTACCTAGGGAGGTGGTGGTATCTCCGTCTTTAGAGGTTTTTAAGATGCAGCTTGACAAAACCCTTGCTGGGATGATTTGGTTCAGGATAGTCCTGCTTTGAGCAGGGGGTTGGACTAGATGACCTCCTGAGGTCCCTTCGAATTCTAATATTCTATGATTCTAAGGAGAGTGTCATCATCACGTAAGCAGCAGAGAAGTCAAAGAGAAGGCAGACAAGGTTGAGACGTTAAGATTTGACCAGGAAAAACTAATTAGAAATCTTAGTTTCAGTGCAGTCAGAAGGGAGACATTTCAGAATGGAGCTGGAAAAGAACAAGTTTTACAACTATTGCCTCAACTGCACAAGCGGTGAGCGTAGAGAGAAGATAAAGAGGTACGTGGGTGGAGACAACGTGTTGGATACAGAGGCGGGTGGAATCAATGGTAAGTTTCTGGGGCACAGAGACCAAGTGATGTGTTTTAAAGGGAGTGGGACAGTTACCATCCCCAAAAAACAGAATTTCAGCTCATCTTATACAAATTAATATAAGTGGAACAGGAAAAAGGTATTTATTGACCTGTCCAAAGAGGCAAAGTTTCCACATGTGTGTCCTTTATCATAGTTAAGATCAAAGATTTGAAGATGATTCACGCTGGAACTGAAGAATAGATGTGGAGCTTTTATTATGGTTCTTGCGAGCCTTGGGCCCGGTCTACACTTACCTTGGCGATTCGTCGGCAGTCGACAGGAGTTACACAAGTGACATAAATCACTTGCGTATCTCCCATCGACTTTGCAGTGTCTCCTCCGCACGGCATCCATACTGCGCTGTGTTGAAAGGAACAGTGCTCCATTCGACGCAGCGCTACTCCACTTACGGGAGTGGTTTGCCTCCGTCGCTTCCTGGATTGACTGAGCACGTCTATACAGACCACTCAGTCAATCCAGAGCAATCGATATGACAACGGCGAATTTGCCGCCGTCAGTGTGGACCCAGCCTTAGTTAGTGAATGTTTCCAATAAGAATTTGAAAACTCAATTTTACACTGTACATGAAAATCAGAATAGCTTATTCCAGTATGTCTGTGCTATTTGTGACAGCAGTCATTATAAGCATTAAAAAGGTGGTAAAAATGAAAATATTTCCCCCCATATTATTACTGACTTTTAATGATTTTCCCCCTACAATAACTGTGATGCATTTATACAGTTTTGGTTACAATGTGTAAGAAAGGTCTGAGTGGCCCTCCACTGCTGAACCAGCTGAAAGGGAAGGCACTGTTTTTGAATATGATTGCATAAGCACACCTACACACTGAGCATGATGGGAATTGCTCAGTTTGGCTGTTATTGGGTTACAACTCACTTTAGTGTTATTTGCAGGGGTAATGAAATATTGCCCCCTTATTGTATGAACAAATGGCAACAGAACAAGTATGCTGAACCTGCTCTGATGAAAGAGTCACTCCCATCAGAGTGAAAAGTTCCTAGCCCCTGTGGATGTAGAAGCTCTCTACACCAACATTCCTCACAAAGATGGACTACAAGCTATCAGGAACATTTTCCCTGATGATGATATGGCACACCTGGTAGCCGAACTTTGTGACTTTGTCCTGACCCACAACTACTTCAGATTTGGAGACCACCTATACCTTCCAGTCAGTGACACAGCTCTGGGCACTCGCATGGCCCCACAGTATGCCAACATTTTTATGTCTGATCTAGAACACCACTTCCTCAAAACTCGTCCCCAGGCACCTCTTCCTTACCTACACTACATTGATGACATTTTCATCATCTGGACCCACGGGAAAGAGTCTCTCAAAGAATTCCACTGGGATTTCAATAATTTTCACCCCACCATCAACCTCAGCCTGGACCAGTCCACACAAGAAATCCACTTCCTGGACACTACAATACAAATAAAGGATGATCACAATAATACCACCCTATGCCAAACACCAACTGACTGCAATACATATCTTTATGCCTCCAGCTTCCACCCTGGACACATTACACGATCCACTATCTATAGCCAAGCCCTAAGATACAAATGGATTTGCTCCAATTCCTCAGACAGAGAAACACCTACAGGATCTCCAGGGGGCTATTGTAGTTTTAAGAATGTTTTATGGAGAGGTGAACAAACAAATTGACAGAGCTAGATGGGTACCCAGAAGTCATCTACTACAGGACAGACCCAACAAAGGAAACAACAGAACACCACTGGCCATCACCTACAGCCCTCAGCTAAAATCTCTCCAACACATCATTAAGGATTTACAACCTATCCTAGCAGATGATCGCTCACTCATTCAAGCTGTGAGGAAGCAAAGCAAGAATCCATGGGTGGGTTCTGCTCATGGTTATTATGTTTATGAATTCTGCTTGCACTGTTTTCCCAAACCATTGCTGAGTTACTTCCTTCCTTTTATTAAAAGGTTTATTTCTTGCACTCAGACTGTGTATGAGAGAGGGGAAGTATTGCCCTTTGGGAGTGCCCAGGGAATAGTGTGTAATTTCCCAGGTGACTGGGTGAGGGCTCAAGCTGGTTTGGTGTTGCATCATTGACAGGAACGCCTAGATGTTGAACCCCTGTTGCTGCCGACTTCGTCTGGCAGCAGGGTTACATATATTATTTCTATTCTACACTGAAGCTTACAATAATATTTTCTGCTTCTGCCAGAAAATCTGAAAAGCTTATTCCTTAACTCTGTTAGATGTTGCTAATGATGCATGCTTATTGAATCCAAACAAACCACCTGGTTTTGATTGTCTCCTAATCCCTCTTAAATCAAAGGCCCATTATTGGTGGCCTCTGCAACAGAACTCTGCAATTAGAAATCCACACAAGCTTCCTCATTGTCATCAAGCTGTGTGCATATGTGCGTCTGCTTTGTGAACATTGCTACAGCTGTCAGCTTAAGTGCACTGACAAATATGTTTTTGTTCTTATTTAGTTTCACTCTCTTCAATAACTTCGTTGTCATGACAAGCAATACAAGAGATGCCAATGTGTAAAAAAGACAGGCTGTCAGGTATCTGTCATAGATAGGTGTGATCCTCCCGAGATAGAATCAAAACTCTAATATCATGGGTAGCCCTAAGTCTATTTGTCACCAGTGCTCTTTCTTGAGCTGATAGCAGATTGCTGCATAACACGATTCATTTTTTCCCGGGGTTAGGCAGTTTTTCCTAACTGATTTCTGAGAAGGCTGTTACGGTACCTGCTGATTGAGGGAGAAGCTCTCTCACACTTCCTTGTATTTCAGGTATTTGCTCATTTCAGTCTCTCTGGGTTTGGACTGTGCTTTGTAGATTTTCTGCTAGAACTATTTTTCTTGTAGAAATGTCACGTGCATGCACGCACACTTGTGGAAGTGATAGTGAATAGATGACCAAGAAACAAAGAGAAGAGATAGTGGAAGAGGGCAAGAAATTGACAATCCAGCCACTGGTGTACCTCCTTTGGAGATAAAGGAAGTTAGGGACACAACATCTACTGAATTTCAATTTCACTCTCTCTTTGCTGAAATTCCAGCCTACAATTACAAACCAGATGCTGGGCACCATCAACTCCCACTAAGGGAGTATCTACACTGCAAATGAAGGTGGTGCTGGTAGCACAGGTAGGCATACCCATTATAGCAAGATTAAAGCTAGCATGGGTAACAACAGCAGCATGGATGGAGTGGTACAGGCTTTAGCATGGGCTAGCAGTGGGTTTGTATTCTGCTTTCTGGCCCATACTGAAGACCAGGTCCACACTGGTATTGTTACCCTTGATATTTAGATGGCAGCTAGCATGAATATGCTGCCCATGATACAATCAAACCTTTTCTTTGGGAACCATACTGGGAACCAAAAGGTGATAAGATTCTCAGAGGAGGTGATAACACACTGAAGAGACAGGACCTTATTACGCGCAGTTACATATTGTCTAATAATTGTTTTCCTGTAGCCCCCCCATCTGTCTGTAGTCATTTGTTTTCTCTTGTCTCCTACTCAGAGTATAAAATCTTTGGATGCAGGGACCATTTTCTTGTTTTGTTCATACAGCACCTAGCACAACAGGGTCCTGGTCCATGACTGGAGCTCCTAAGTGCTATGGTAATACAAATAATCAATATATTTTGTGACTGTCAGAGAGAGAGACAGACATATAGAGAGAGAGAGCGCATCTCTGTTGCTGACAATAGGTGAGCATGTGTGCTGCTAGAGCAACGCTGAGTTCAGTTTAACTGCAATTGTAGGCCATGACAAACAGGGTTCAGGATCTTTGCAGAAACATGCTCGAAGCACCTCTTATCTATGGCTGTTGTAATGGTGCTGAATACAGGTTTGTCCTATTCTCTAATTGCTTTAAAATTAGGTTCAGCTGCATCTGTTGCTGGCCACCCTTTGTTAGCCATGGGTAATTTTTCCAGCACTCACCAGACCAGACGGAGGGTGCAATCTTGTATGCTCTTGAACCGTTCAAAGGAAATAATGACAGTTATAAAACAACCTGTCTGTGGCATCAACTTCTCAAGCTGTCACATCAGTGTCATATTGACGGTGTCTGTAGCTTAATCAGGTTTCTTTTCCTTTTTCTGAGTATCACTGACTTGTAAATGTGTTTATGAATCAGAGCCATGAGTCTGATTAGCTATATTTATGGAATCTCATTCCTATTTATTCAGAGAACTGAATTTCATGACTTAGCATCCATAATTATTGACCCGTAAATTTGTATTGGAAACACACTAATCCTGGCTTATTTATTTATCTATGGTTTAAAAAGTTCCAGTCATCCAATTAGGGAGCAGAAGCAGTACCACATAACTAGGCTTGGAAGGATTAGAGTTTTAATAATGAAATGTTGGTAAATATAATTTCACTGTACACACACAAACTGACAATGAAAATTTCCATCAACAATAATAAAAATATACAGATAGGCAAAGAAAGAAAAATGCTGCTTGAGAGCTTATTAGAGTTTCCTTTAAGAGATTTGTATATTTTGACAAGTGATGTTGATAATTTAGGGTTAACAGTTATAAAGCTTTAATTTTTTGGATCTCAAATTGACTGTCATTAAATAATTATTTTCTGACCCCTGCTCCATAATTTTCCACAAATGAAATGTGAATCAAGAAAAATAAACGTTAAAAATGCTTAATACCCATACATATGCAAAACTGTGAACATTTAAAGGAATAAAAATGTTTATTCATCAAAACTATAAAGATCGAATTCTGCCAAATGTATGTATGACTTAAGTGACCAAAGGTACAGATAGAAACAGCAAGGAGCCAACGTGTGCCATTCACAAGCCACCCAAAATCTGACAATTAGATGTGGGGCACAGCTTGCAGAAGCTGAAGTATCCCAATACTGTACTTCTATAGGAGTGGGTGCCATATGAGTACCAGGAGAGATAGTGCAAGCAGTGGGCTGTTTCCATAGGAATGGAAATAAAGATCCAAGACTTGCTCCTTTAAAGGCCCTTATTAGGCTCAAAGTATCACAAAACAAAAAACAAACCAGCTGAAAAATGATGAGGCAATATTTCTTCCGAAGCTTTCGCTGCTTTAGCCTTCTAGAAGGGGAGACGATACATGAGGGGCTAATAGCAGTGGGCGTCAACCTTCTGACCACTCTGAGCTGCATACACAACTCTTTATGTGTTATGGGGGGGTGCATCCACACAATATATTTCCTGTATGATCCTGAGGATGTCACATGGGTCACAGCTGTGTGCTGATTGGGCTGCAAGTCGCCCACCGATGGCACGGGTTGAGAACCACTGCTTATAGGCGTCAGATTCCTGTCATTGTTTGTAGTCCCTATCTATGGAGGTATCAAGGGTGGAACAAGAAGATCATGATGCCACTGGCTTCTCTGCTCAGAAAGCCATTACAAGGATGCCAGTTCAGACTCTGGTGTTTGGGATGCTTATGTTGCTACAATCTGGACTGTTGCTACCATCTCATTTCACAAGAGCCACCAAAGAGTTCCTGGATCCTTACAACTTTTTGTCATGAACAGGGCTTGGATTTGAACCCATGGGTTGTGGCTCCTTTCACCATTTTCTCATCATCAGTCCCGTAAGCCATCCACTTTCCTTTCTTTGATGTTTTCAAAGGCCAGAAAGAATTTCCCTCCTTTGTGAATGCAAATTAGCTGCAGTTTAAAAAGAAAAATAGTAACAGCTTGATGAAATACCTAGGGCATCGACTGTGGACACGCTTCAGTGATGCAAGGAGTTCTAGGTGAACAGGCACAAGCATTGTAATTAGAGCACTTTTTGATCATCGTAACTTGCATCGACAACACTCTCTGGTATAGACAAGGTCTAAGTCAGCCACAGCTTTTAACAAACATGCTAACAACTGGTTTCTGAGGGCAAGTAGCCCTTGCCAGTGAACAATTTTGAATCCCCAGTCAATTCTGAGCACTAAATTGCGGGTTCATATTCTAGCTTTTAGTCCTTCAATTGCCTGTTTTGCACACTTCAGTCAAAATATTAACAATTGTGCTTGCAATAAATTGTACCCACTGGGATTTGTTTTTTTAAAAAGTCAGGCACTGAATGTAGATTGATGTGCTTTATTCCAGTATCACAATTGTAAGTGGCAGCTTTAGAGATTGTTCCAAGTGAAAAATTCATTTTCCATTTCCCATTATATAACCATATACCTTCCTATTCAGTGCCAATATCAAATAATGAATTTAGTTTGCCATTAACTCTTAATTCATCATTAACAACTTTACAATGTTTTTTTTTTAAGTTCAGTTTCTATTGGTAAGCATTGTCTGGCCTATTTACAGCTGTTAACTAATAACAGGGGTCACATGTGATAAAGAAGTTTTCACTGCCTGTGATACATACACCCCTTGGCAAAGAGTCCCTTGTTATTTTTGAATAGCTCTCACGTAAGACTTGACCAGCTCACTACACCAAACACATTTCTGACAAGATATTTATCCAGAAAGAGTAACATTTAAAGTATCTACAGAAAGTTCATAACTTGTTGAGATCCAATATTGAGAGAGGTGTATATGGATAATATTTAAGGGATAATGTATTTATATCGAAAGTCTGCTTTATTGACTTAGAGTAGAAATTAGTCACCAGGAGGCAATGTGTCCTGCTGATGACCCGTTGAGCAAGAGGGAGTTGTCACCTCTCTGTAGTTACCAGGAGAGATAATGCAAGGTTCTGTTGTCTACCCTTGCCACAGTCACTTGAAAACCATCAGAGACAAAGACAAACAATCGAAACCACTTAAAGGTATAAAAGGAACTCGACCAGAAGGCCTAGGTTTGCCCTAGCTGTGAATAGAAACAAAAGAGATTTTTTTTTCAGTATAACAGAGTGTAGAGAAAGGCACTTTGGGTTCATTCACTGAGGAAAACCTCTCATGGAGAGGAACTTCCATTAACTGTTGGATCCTGGTTCTTGAGAAACCAGCCAGATCTGCAATGGGAGGAAATCTACTTTATTAGAAAGGAAAGGGAACTATAGACCCAGATTTGCGTTTTATGATTCTGTTTTGTGTTTTAAACTGTTGTTTCTATCACGCTTTCCTGTTTCTAGTTAAATCTTTATTCTTTCTGAAACAATCCCTCTTTTGTTTTATTATAAATGCTCCCAAGTGCTGCGTGGTTTACAGGAACAGAGATTTAAGGAAGGTAAAACTGATAAATGGAGTACAATGCACTTAGGGTGCAAAGCATCTAGAATTTCTACGAGTAGCCAGTGTGGGAAGCTGGATATCACAGGGGAATAATTCAAAAGGACTTGACGATTGGGGTTCACCTATTGTTAAACTGCAAGACAAAAAAAGGTCTGGCATAAGCCCAGAGTAAAGTGCTTGGGTGGTATGTGAGGGAGCTAACACCCACTACCATAAGGAAAACTCCCTCTAGCTGGAGGCAGGGGTAATAGGGTGACTCGCGGTCATCATGCTGCGCTATCCTACCATTTTCTGTCATCTCTCATCAACTGCTAAAGAAACAATATTTTACAAAATTGGCTAGAGGTATAGACACAGTAGTTGGGGAGGCTCTAGAGGGTAGAGCCAGGGACTGAGTCCAGACACCTGAGACTGGATTCTGCTCTGCCTTACATTGGTGTAACTCCATTGACAAGTCACTTTGACATGGACACTAATCAGCCTCCCCATATGGAAAATGGGGATAATCAATACAAGCCTACAGTATGGGACACCAAGCTCTGAAGTGAGGCAAACAATGAGGGACCTAATCATCTCCTGCTTTCTTCATCCACCAGCCCCTCTTTTCCTCCAGCACACTCAAGTGTCGCTACCTTTCCTATCCTCCCTCTTTCTGCAGCCTTCCCCTGGGTTCAGAAGGTCTAAGGATTCCTTGGCTGAGTTTCCTTTCCTCCAGGACTCAGCAAGGATTAAAGGAAGAGCAAAAGTGGCAGCAGGAAGCTGTGGAGAGATTCAACAGAGGAGAGCAGCTAGAGGAAATGTCTGAAACATATACTGAGTCAGATGCAAGCACTCAACTGGGCTTAGCTGGCCCTACAGATAGTAAACAATGGGCAGCACATGCTCAGCGAGCTGGTTTGGCAAACGGCAGGAAGAACTACCCTGTGTGAATCTTCTGGAATGGGCCACTTGTGCACCATTTCTGATCTGGAAACAAATTAGTTAAGGTACATCTACACAGGCATTTTAGACCCATAATTCCCCAACGATGTTAGCAAGAGAGCAAGCTGTAGTAAAGATTGGACAAAGGCATTAATGCCACCATGTCATATGATTAGACAACAGTGGTAAAAATATTTACATTACAGCTACTACCAGCGAAGTTGTACCTGTCGTATAATATAGTGTCCCTAAATACCTCGTGGCAGGGATATTCCATGTCTATGCATTTGCATGAACATGTGCACAGATAGCCTGCTGGTGAACATTTACTCACAGGAATAACACCCTTGCTCACCCACATAAGTAGGAGTTATACAATCCCAACCACAGCGTTTGTTTAATATAGGTAAGCTAATGATTGGGGAGCTTTTGATTACTCAATAGTTTAAGGGTGAACTTTCACAAATATTAGATCTCTGGCTTGTATACACATGTATGTTACTAATAAATACTAACATTTGGAAGTTATGGGCCAGATCTTCAGCTGGTATAATCAGCATAGCTCCACTTCTCTCCTCTTCTTTGCTCATTTATACCAGCTAAAGATCTGGCTCATTATCATTAGCAGCAGACCTGAAAGTTGTAGTAAGTGGCACCATCGCTCTTCACAGAGCATGGTGTATGCACCAGTGAGTTCTTTGGTGGCTGCTGAGTCGAATGCACAAGTGACAGTCCCGTCCACAGGTGGAGAGTGCCCACACACTAGCAGTGCTCTGAATTGGAGCAGCAGGTTCTTTCCTTCTTTGATGCCGGTCAGCACAAAGCTTGATCCCGTCTGCCTCACGATGCCTCGCACCATTTACAAACTGACTCTGCCAACCAGAGCGGCATTCTGCACGCCTTTCCCCATCACCCACAGAGATTCCAAAGGAAACTAAGTCATCTTTGCAAGCATCCTGAAATCTGCACAGCCGTCAGCTCTTGAAGAGTCTAGAAAGAGAGGCCGAGTACAGCACACTCTTCAGGATCTTGTAATCTGTCATTCGCTTGACATGTCCAAGCCATTTGAGACTTTTCTTATTATTCAACGACAGACCAGCACGGTTTAATGCCTCTGCATTTGTCTTGCCCTCTTATTTGAAGAAATTTATGTAAGCATCTGATATGAAAGCTATTTAGTTTTTGGATATGTTTGGCGTGAATTATCCTTGTTTCTGAGCCATGTAAAAGAGTGGATAAAACACATCTCATAACAGTGGATTTTCACTTTAATTAACAATTTGGTATTGTTCCAGGCTCTGTCTTGCAAAAGATCAAAGTTCCTGACTGCTAGTGAGCTCAGCATCAAGATCTATACTGCTGTAACAGTAGAGCCAAGGTAGCAAAATCGGTCAACATCATCCAGACAGGTACCATCTAAGGTGATATCTAGAACTGGTTCTAAAAAACTTGGTGTAGGATGACAGTTTTCTGCAAGCTTATCTCTAGTCCAAAGATTTTGCATGAATCAGAGAACTTGGAAATAAGATGATGTAGGGCCCTCAGTGCAGTGAACCAGAAGGGGTACATCATCTGCAAACAATAGGTCCTTTATGATGATCTCCTTCACCTTTGACTTAGATCTGAACCTTGCAATGTTAAATAAACCTCCATCATGTCTAGTGCTAAGATAGACACTCCCTTGAGCATCATAGAATGCATGTTGAAGCAGGAATAAGAATTAAATGTTAAACGTTGTGGGAGCCAGTACACAGGCCTGCGTCACTGCATTGTTGATGTTAAATTAGTCAGACTCTTGGTTTTCATACCTTACAGTTGTCTTCATGCCATTTTGTAAAGATTTTACAAGGTTTAGCAACATAGGTGGTGGGTATAATAGGCTGGCAGAGGCTAAGCCTCCCCAACCAGTTGCCAACGGAAGCTCCTCCACCTCTCCACCCAACTCCACCTGAATTGTGCCCCCAGACTCCACATGCCGCCATGGGAGGAGTGGGCCCAGCTTGCTCCAGTGGCCACTTCTGCACACTGCAGACCCAGCACTGCAGGGAATGCAGCATGGGGATTGGTGCAGGTGGGGCACAGGCTGCATCCTAGAAAGTAAAGGGCGCCTGCCCTCCCAGCCTGTGGCGTGGAGCCCATCCCACTTGGGCCCCCTCTGCTGAAGCCCCTCTCACACCTGCCGCTCACACCACTTCACCCCCTCTTCCCACCTGCTGCTCACGCCTCTTCACCCTCTTCCCCAAGAGGCATGAGCAGCAGGTGGGAAAGGGGGTATAGAGGCCTGGGCAGAGGAGTTAGCCAAGTAAGAATGGGGTTTGCCTGGACCCCCCTTGCTGGCTGGGGTCCATGTCACCAGGCAAGGGTGGTGGGCACTCTTTGTTTCCGGGAGTGCAGCACAGGCCCCACATGCGCTGGGCCCTTTGCTGTGTTCCCTGTGGCGCTGGTGGGTTGTAGCTGGGGCACTAGGGGAGGAGCAGGCTGGGCCTACTTCTCCAGTGCCAGCATGTGGGGACCAGGGGTACAGTGGGGATGGAGTATGGGCAGAGCCTCACCGGAGGGGGCAAGGCCTCGGGAGGATGTCCAGTGCCCCCCCCCCACTACCTTCCCGAAAGGCAAGCATCATGTGCTCCCCATGTTTAGCACTATAGGTGGACAAACCAAGCTTCTTCAGAACAATGTAGAGCCCTGATTGACTAACTGTATCAAAGACCTGTGTTATCTATAAAAGCCATGTACATTGGAATATGCTTTTCTCTGCACTTTTTACCTGCAGTTGTTTTATAGAGAAGACCATGTCTATGGTGGACCTTTTCAAGCAGAAACCACACTGGCTCTCATAATAGATTCTGTCAGCTAATATTTGAAGTGTAGGTAAAAAAAAATGCAGCTTAAGATTTTTCCCACGATGTTAAGAGATATGCCTATGTGGTTATTACAGTCACTGTCTCCTTAGTTTTTATGGAATTGGATGAAAAAAAAAATGGAAAACTTATCTGAGACTGCCAATAACAATGGAAAAAGGAAGATTATTTTAACAAAATAAAATTTTAAAAAGCATGTAAAAATGTATGTACCATGTTTTTTTCCACTAAAATATTAAAGACGAGAAAATGTTAGAAATTTAATAAAGTAAATGCTGATTTAATATCACACTTTATACTTGAGGAAAAAAAATACAAAAGTTCTAGGAAAACATAAAACCAATAATGACTGAACTACTGGAACAGAATGGAAATTCTCCTCTGGGCCCAGAATGGCTCTCTTGAATAATCCTCCTGTAAAACATTCTACTTCTAATTTCTGCATATTCTTTTTTGTTCTACAGTGTTATGTAGCATACGGAAGTGGAAATTAGAAACGCTCCCAAGAGCATGTGAGTAGTTGACAGAGTGGGAAGAAAAAGCGGGGGAGAAAAGTTACAAACGTTACTTTAATTTTTTCCCTTTTATCCTCCAGAGAAATTCTGGCATAAAATGATCAAAAGTTGAAAAACTGCAGCCAGTTCTAATGAATGGATTTCACAAGTCTCAAATTGTGCAAATCTAGAACTGGTTTAAGAGTCTGAGAAACAACAACAAAACATAGAATAATGTGGAAATATTGATTATGGTATATAACAGGGTTTGCCTTCACGGCACCCCCTTGCGGTCCAAAAAGCACTACTCACCCTGCTTCCTGGGCTCTAATGGTCAATTGTCACCCCTTGCTAAGAGGCTATCCAGATCCACCCCCTTTAAATCCCAAAACAAGGAACCTAAATAATGGTCATTCAGCAAATTTTCAGCAGAACCCTGTCCTTTGCTTCAGGGTCTGTCTTCAGGCAAAAAGTTGGCCAGTCAGTCTTCCTGTCCCCAGGGAGGCCCATCTAGCTGGCAGGAAGACTCAGGTCCTTGGCTCTGCGCAGGCTTCCCTCATAGCAAGAGAAGGAGAGGTCCAGCTCCTTCCTCGTCAGCCTGCAATTGACTGAAATCCTTTTAACTTTCTGTTCCCTCTCTACTCCTGACACTTACTGCAGGTATAGGAGGGAAAGGGGCTCACTGGGCCTACAGACCTTCCTTAACCCCTTCCTGGCCTGTAAAGGCTTGCACCCTACTACATGGTATAAAAGAAGACATTCCTATATTGTCAGCCCAAAGCATTAAAAATTATGCATCAGACCCCCAAAATAATGTGATTGGCTTAAAATTCCTGAGATTTAAAAAAAAAATACATTCCTTATATTGGACATTGGATTCTGACCCTTTTGAGTTCAAGTTTCCAAGATTTTCTCTGTAAATGTAAGGACTAGACTTGTTTTTTTTTAAATGAAATCTGAGGTTCTCACATAATCACATGTCAGGGCCTGTGGCTTTAAGAGTAACATCAAATATAAGATTTATGCTAAAATCATGAAAGTAATTCCTACACTGCATTTACTGAAGCCACAGTACAAGTGTGGCGAATGTGGACATTTCAGAAACAAGAGTTTCATCAATTAATAAATTGTGAGACCAGAAGGGACCATTATGATCAGCTCATCTGATCGCCTGCCTAACACAGCCTAAGGAGTCTCACCTAAATCATTTCGGATTCAAACCCATAATTTCAGTTTAGCTGTTGCATATCTTTTAAGACGAGATCCAGTTTTTACTTAAAGATCTCAAATGATGGAGAATACAACACATCCTAAGGTAAATTATTCGAACGATTAATTATTCTCACTCTTAAAAATTTGCATCTTATCCCTAGTCTGAATTTGTCTAGCTTCAGCTCACAACCATTAGATCTCATTATACTTTTTCTCTTGCTAGATTAAAGAGCTGTCTCCTATCAGAATCTCTTCCCCCCATAGGTACCTGTAGACCATGACTGAGTTAACTCTTAACCTTTTCATGGACTGGTTAGACCACAGCAAGTGGGTCCTTTCAGCTTCCCCTGACAGGCATTAAGACAATGTTGCCAATTCTCACAAATCGTGTGATATATGTTGCTTGTTTTAAAGTCTCAGCACCTTAGTTCATGTGATTACATGAAAAGTCTTGGATTTTCTTTTTAAATTGTAAGGCCTGGATGCAGTCTCACGCTTTCTGACCCAATGACTGTTCCATTATGGATAAACACTTCAGTCACAGGGCTAGAGAAGGAGAGAGAGAAAGAGAATGACTCTGTAGTCCGGAGCTTAGGGCGCCCACCTGGGAGGTCCAGTCCCTGTTCTCTAATCACTCCATTATCCACAGTGGAACAGCTTCAGTGGGAGAGAATGAGGGAGCCCCACCTTAGAATATCCCAAAATTCAGTGATTAGAGCACTCTCCTGAAGGTAGGAGATCCCTGTTCAAATCCTTTCATCCCCTCCAATGTAGGAGGAGGGGAGATACAAAACCTCAGCTTCCCACACCCAAGATAAATGCTCTAATCATTGGGGATAGGCACCACCACCACTTCCAGCTGGCAGAGAGGAGGGAACTGAACTTGAGTTTCCAACAGCCTAGTCAAGTGATCTAACCACGGGGATAAAAGTTATAAGGTGGGCACCACCATCTTCCACTCGGGATGGATCTTGACGATGATACAATACACGGCCTCTGAGCACACCTACCAAACCAGGCCCCCTTGGTTTCTGAATTTCTCTTGAGCTTAGGCAGGAGACAGGTGTCTGGGGCTATAACTACACAGCAAAGAAAAACCTACAGTTGGGCCATGCAGCCAACTTGGGCTTGTGCTGCAGAGCTGTTTCATTGCTGTGTAGACTTCCAGACTGTGGAGCCTGAGCTCTGGGCCCATCCCACCCCAGAGCGCCCTAGATCTTGGGCCCCAGCCTGAAAGTGAAACAGTCCTGCAGCTCAAGTCCGAGGAGACTGCTTCAGCTGGCACAGGACAGCTGTGGGTGTCTAATTGCTGTGTAGACATACTTTGGATGTCTAGAGTGAGGCAGCAGTGCACATGCCCAGGGGCAGAAACTTAGATGGGGAGAGAACTCTTAGTCTGAAAACTTAGGTGCCAAGAGAGTTTGGGAGCTCACAGATTTGTGCATCGCAGTGGAGCCAAAACTGGGACTTTGGTGCCTAACTCCTTTTGTGCATCTTGGTCTCACACGTGCAGAGAAAAGCTTGAAAACATGGATCCAGATGGTTGACATTGGAAGGCAAATAGAAAGAGCCTATAAATGATTATTATTAAAAATCTCATGGATTAGCCAATCTCACGATTTTTTAAGGGCTTCATTTTTTTCCCCCTGAAAGCTTGAGGCTGGCAATACTGAAACAGTGCTCAAAGTCTCTGTCGGCAGGCTAGGCAAATATTCCATGGCTGGAAAAGTGGATCATGTTCACGGAACAGAAGACAGTTTGTACTACAGGACTGGTCCCAG
This sequence comes from Mesoclemmys tuberculata, assembly GCA_007922155.1. Lineage (NCBI taxonomy): Eukaryota > Metazoa > Chordata > Testudines > Chelidae > Mesoclemmys > Mesoclemmys tuberculata. Next base: position 10,053,829 of record ML675605.1, read on the forward strand.
GCTCTGCTTTTTCTGCGTGCTGGCTAGAGGGTTCACCCAATGACGGGGAAGGGCTGAAGACAATTCTCTCTGAGCTCTGCCTCTACTGGTTCCCTCCAAAAATGTTCTTTCAGTTGTGTCCTTGAGATTAAAGCGATCCAGGATAGGATCCTTGGAATGAATACAAGACTGCTTTATTTCCTGTTTACATAAATACTTACCTCCTTGCTATATGGCCCCTACTGGCCACCCTAAACAGTGGCTCCAAACATTCACAACTAACACCATGCTTCCTTTTCTCTTACATCCTTCTCTCCATTATCACTCAACATTACCTAAAGGAGCAACTCGCCTGATCCAGAGCCCATTGACTTTGATGGAAAGAATCCTTTCGACTTCAATGGACTTTGGATCAGACCCTGTAAGATTTCCATTTTTAGCAGACACTTTGGACTGGTGCAAAGGGCTACACTCTTTAGAGAGCACTGATGCACAGTGCCTCTGACAGGAGTAAATTGCACCATAGGCACAGGGAGTGCTCTACGTTTTTGGAATCAGGTTTCCTGCATGAAAACTTTCTGTTTTTAATTCAAAATCTATTTTCCATGAATATTCTTTAATATTTGCTTAACATCTGCTGTTTCAGTTCCCTTCTTCCCTTTAAAGGGAATACAAAAAAAAAATCGGTATGAACACAGACAAATGGAATCCATTAAGTATTTTGAAGGAGTGTTCAGAGATATTGTTTTTCAGTAGTCTCTTGGCTCAAGAAAGTAACTCATGTATAACTTCAAACTCTGCCTCTCTGTAACCTGGCATTGCAGAATGTCAATCTTAGATTTATTAGATGATTTTAAATGCTTTTTATTAAAGTAACTATTCAGCAGATGAAGAATATGCATTTTAATTTCAGTTGTAGTAGGAGTGGTGCATAAACAATGTTTGCTTTGAGAATTTTTCAACAATATTCTTTTAATCTGAATTGCATTAATATTGTGTGAGCCCGTAGTGTAGACTAAGTGGCAGTATATAAAAGAGACTAAATTGTGTGGTGGCTATAATCAAACCTGATTAATACCTCTGCAGAGCATAATTTCTCCACTGCCAGAGAGATTAGCTAAAAATACAACTGTTCACAGGGACTCTATTTAATGGAACTGTTACATTTACTATTGAGCTATGATTGTTCCAATTTACAGGGGCACATTCCATCCTTCAAGAACGGGAGTGGACATCTCCCCCCGCCTCCCACTCAAGTACATAGGGTGTGTTGGGGCACAATGGGAAAGGAAGATGGAGTATCTGGAGTGCAAAGCACTCTGGAAATCTCCAGCTGGTGTATGATCCCTTAGGGAATATTGCTAGCTGGTGCAAGTTAAAAAAGGGTCCAGGCTGTTTCAGCTAGCCAGCCTGCAGCTGGCACACAGAATCAGGAAATCCTATCAGTTCCTTGACAGTCCCAACCCTTATGCTATGTCCATGAAAAGCTAGATGGAGTAAAGAATATGCCCCATAGTACATAAACATCTTTACTTAATGCAAGGTACTGTAAGATAGGAGGGTAACCCACTGGTCAGTGTGTGTTACAGGTCCCCACTCAGCATCTGATCCATGAAGAAAAGTGTGTTTTATATACATTGTTAGGGAGACTTGGCTGCTCAGCCTACAGACGCTCATTCCTTTAGCTCTGGAGGTCAGCAGTTCAATCCCTGTGTGCCAGTCAAGATGGTGGCCATCACAGGTGCTTATTTTAGAACTTGATGGTTTTTTTTCTACCTACCTAAATTCCCCCAGTAATGTCAACTGCATACTACATTCTTCTTGACGTCCTGAGTTTTGTTGCTACGTATGGTTAAACATCTGCCACATACCACTCTAGAGGAATGGGAGAAGTGATCCATACAAAGACAGTTAACTATTTACAGACCCTTGGGGAAAAAGGATTATTATGAGCATTGCATTAGTAGGAGCATTGCCAGCACATTGAGGGAAGAGATTATTCCCCTCTATTTGGCACTGGTGAGGCCACATTTGGAGTATTGTGTCCAGTTTTGGGCCCCCCTCCACTACAAAAGGATGAGGACAAGTTGGAGAGAGTCCAGCGGAGGACAACAAAAATGACAAGGGGGCTGGAGCACAAGACTTATGAAGAGAGGCTGAAAGAACTAGGCCTGTTTAGTCTGCAGAAGAGAAGAATGAGGGGGGATTTGATAGCAGCCTTTAACTACCAGAAAGAGAGTTCCAGGGAGGATGGAGCTAGGCTTTCTCAGTGGTCGAAGATGACAGAACTAGGAGCAATGGTCTCAAGTTGCAGTGGGAGAATTGTAGGTTGGATATTAGGAAAAGCATTTTCACTAGGCGGGTGGTGAAGCACTGGAATGGGTTACCTAGGGAGGTGGTGGAATCTCCATCCTTAGAGGTTTTTAAGATGTGGCTTGATAAAGCCCTGGCTGGGATGATTTAGTTGGGGTTGGTTCTGCTTTGAGCAGAGGGTTCAACGAGATGACCTCCTGAGGTCCCTTCCAACCCTAATCTTCTATGATTCCATGAAAAGCTATACATAATATGGTTATTCATTATTAAGTAGAAAAGAGTTTGGATAGTCAGAGTTTTACTACTGTTTGAAGCAGTTTTCTTAAAAAATACTGTCCTCATTATTTGATACACAACATATAGATCCAAACATTTGAAAAAATGCTGTTCCAGTTGAATTCCAAGGGCATTTTGCCATTAGTAAGAGCCAGCTGGGGAAAGAAGGGCTTGATCCTACACCCACTGAAGTGAGTGGCAAAGTTCATCTTGACTTCAAATGATGCAGTTTCAGGATGAGGGCTGTGATTCAGCAAGGTAACTAACATTAAGCATATGAGCAGTCAATCCTACTGATGTCAATGTGACTGCTCATGGGCCTGAGTCTCATAGACTCATAGACTCATAGACTCATAGGTCAGAAGGGACCAATATGATCATCTAGTCTGACCTCCCGCACAAGGCAGGCCACAAAACCCTACCCATACACATTTATAACAACCCCGAACCCATGACTGAGTTATTGAAATCCTCAAAAATGAGATTTGAAGACCTCAAGCAGCAGGGAATCCACCAGCAAGCGACTCATGCCCCATGCTGCAGGGGAAGGCGAAAAACCTCCGTGGCCCCTGCCAATCCGCCCCGGAGGAAAATTCCTTCCCGACCCCAAATATGGCGATCAGGTAAACCCTGAGCATGTGGGCAAGCTCCAATGGGAGCTTTCCACTGGCTGCAAAGCACATGTCTCCACTGCTATTAAACACCCATGGCTGGCCCGTGCCTGCCGACTCAGAGTCTCGGGGCTAAGGGGCTGTTTAATTGTTCTGTTGACATTTGGGCTTGCAATGCAGCCCGAGCTCTGACACCCCCACAGGGTCCTAGAGCCGAGCCCAAATGTCTACATCACAAGTAAATACCTCCATGAGCTCAAGTCCTGTCAGCCACGTCAGGTTTTAAACTGCAGTATAGACATACCCCCAAAGTTCAGGACTCAGCCTCCTGTCCTGCAGCTTAAACATGTACCTTGCTGAAATGGGACCTAAATTAACTCTCAGCCATTTTCACATACCACTAGGTTTGAACAGACAAATGTGGGCTCTCTCATCTACAAATAATTGCGAACAGGAATTTGGAGGCTGAGTGGAGACCTCATTAAAAATGTAGCCCATAACAATATTTTGTTCACTCAATGTATTCTTATGCCATGAGCAGCTACCACTGGTACTACTTAGCATGACCAAAGGTTGGAGAATCTGACCCTCAGCACATTGCTGAGCACTGACAAACCCAATACATAGTACTTTCATGGTCTACTGTTGCTGACAGCTGTTACAGAAACCAAGACAAAACATTAGACAGGGAACTATAATACAATATTGATGCCTAGCAAATGACATGTAAATCAATGAGAAACACAAATACTGTATACTGAAATATTCTTTGCCATCAAATATGCCTCTCATACAGATGCTACCTTTTAAAATGCTTGTCATTAGTAAGTGTCAGATGATTGCAGGAGAGTAGTCATGTTATGATATTTCTATAGATAATATATTTGTATTGTGTTAAAACAACATGAACAAACTAAAAATCATTTTTGTTACCATTATTCTCCAAATCTAGATAGATCTCAATGACTGATCTAGCAGTGGCACTTCTATAAAGCATTAGCAGAACAATTCCCACTAGTGCCTAATGCTGTTTTTATGAACTTTTAAAGGGACCTCAAGTAAAATACCTCCAGTATCAATCTATGAGTGTTTCTCCTCTCCTAAATATCTCCTCTAAAGATATGTACAATTGGCCAGTCCTGAGTCCTTTAATTCCACATTGAAACATGGCAACTGGCATACCGGGAATTCATTGGAAAATGTGTTCCAAATATTGGGTGAAAAATTATTCCATTCTGGACTGTCACAGCTTTAACCTCTTTGCTGCTGAAAATATTAAAGTACACCCAGGAAATATGTTCCTGCAGTGAAGCCAGGTGTTCTTTCTCCACACAGATTTGCCAATGCACCTGAGCCACTGTTGCAGAGAGATCATAAAACCACTGACGTTGAATTGAGCCACACAGTGATGATTTGGTAATGGGGGTTATCAAATCACCAAACTCATTTCACTTTTGCCCTGACCCTTCTCCTAACCCAATTCCTATTCCCTACCTTTCCTCGACCCCCATACCCCTCTCTGTGCCTACCTCTTCCCCCTCCACTGCCTGTTCATCTGCCGCCCCTGGTGTTGTCTCCTTCCCTATGAAGAGCTCCCAGGAGGCGGCCTTTGTGTTCAGGACTCCCAGCTCACTGGGGGTTGCTGTCTTCCCTCCACCGCCGCCACCACCACACTTAGCCCCCATCCCAGTGGTCCACAAGGCAGCTGTGGAGGCTGAGCCGGAGGACGAACCCCCCGAGGCGCTGCGCGAAGAGATCTGTGTCTTTCTCCGGGACACACGTGGTGCCCGGAACCGAGTGAGGCTTGCTCTGCAGCGCTGGGGGGACTTCCACTGCATCCTCCGGGCTGTGAGGGCCACCTTGAAGGAGGGGAAGGGGACCGGGCGGCAGGACGCCGCGGCCTACCAGCGGGCCTGCAGCTTCCGTGACGCCCTCATGGCCTACGGCACCGGCCATGGACTGCTGCGGAGCCCGACGAAGGTCGTCGGCACCCCTGCCCGTGAGGATCCCCCCCAGCCCTCCTCGTAATGCCTGTCACCATTGTCACCTTAAATACAAGGGGCTGCAGGACGGGTCTCCACAGGAACCAGGTGCTCTCCTTCCTTTGGGAGGGAGGGTACTCTATAGCGTTCCTGCAGGAGACCCATACGGACCCAGCCGCCGAGGCCAACTGGCGGCTGGAGTGGGGAGATGGGGTGCACCTTAATCATCTCTCCGCCCGTGCGGGCGGAGTGGCCACCCTGTTCTCCCCTGTCCTGCAGCCCGAGGTGCTGGGGGTCACCGAGGTCATGCCGGGCCGCCTGCTGCATCTTCGGGTCCGCGTGAAGGGGCTGGCACTGAGCCTCGTCAACATCTACGCCCCGTCCGCAGGTCCGGAGCGGGTGCGTTTCTTCCAGCAGGCGGCTACCTTCCTCGGCACTCTAGATCCTCACGAATGCCTGGTCCTGGGCGGGGATTTAAACACCACCCCCGAGGAGCGGAACCGCACGGGGACCGAGCAGTGTCAGGCCGCCACGGATGTCCTCCGGGGAATTATCGACCATCACTCCCTGGTGGACGTCTGGCGCGACCACCACCCAGATGATGCCGTCACCTTCACCTACGTCCGGGTGGGGGAAGATCGGTCGCGCCACTCCCGGTTGGACCGCATCTATATCTCTCGTCACCATCTTGCGCAGGCCCACTCCTCCAGCGTCAGGCCGGCCCCGTTCTCGGATCACCACATAGTGACCGTGACGGCCTCTCTCACTGCAGAGAGGCCGGGGCCGGCCTACTGGCATTTTAACAACAGCCTGCTGGAGGATGTGGGCTTCGTGGCGTCCTTCCGGGAGTTCTGGTTGGCCTGGTGGGGGCAGAGAGGCGCCTTTCCCTCGGTGCGGCGCTGGTGGGATGTGGGGAAGGTGCGCACTAGGCTCTTCTGCTGTGACTACAATCGGGGGGCCAGCCGGTGGCGGGATGTGGGGATAGAGCAGTTGGAGCGGGAAGTTTTAGCGCTGGAGAGGCGTCTAGCCACCAGCCCCGAGGATCCGTCCCTCTGCGGAGCATGCCAGGAGAAGCGGGAGGAACTCCGGGCCCTCGAAGACCTCTGGGCTCGGGGTGCCTTCGTCTGATCCCGCATCCATCTCCTTCGGGAGATGGATCGCGGCTCCCGCTTCTTCCATGCCCTGGAGAAAAGGAGGGGGGCCCGGAAGCATGTCATCTGCCTCCTGGCTGCTGACGGCACCCCCCTCACAGATCTGGTGGAGATGCGTGTAAGGTCCAGGGCCTTCTACGCCAACCTTTTCTCCCCGGATCCGACCGACGTCGCCGCCTGCAGGGTGCTCTGGAACAAACTTCCCACGGTCAGTGCGGGCGACCGAGGCCGGCTGGAGCTACCTCTCACTCCGGCCAAGTACTCGGAAGCCCTCCGCCTCATTCCCACCAATAAATCCCTGGGCATGGACGGGCTGACCGTGGAGTTCTACCGCGTGTTTTGGGACGTCCTCGGCCTGGACCTTGTCACCGTCTGGGCCGAGTCTGAGGCCAGCGGAGCTCTCCCCCTGTCCTGCAGGTGGGCTGTGCTCGCCCTGCTACCAAAAAAGTGGGACCTCCGTGACCTTCGGAACTGGCGTCCTGTCTCGCTCCTCAGCACGGACTATAAAATTGTGGTCAAGGCCGTCTCACTGCGGTTAGGGTCCGTGCTGCAGGACGTGGTCCATCCCGACCAGACCTACATAGTCCTGGGCCGTAGCATCTTTAACAACTTGTATCTGGTCCGGAACCTCTTGGAACTCGGGTGTAGGGATGGTCTGTCGTTCGCCCTCCTGTCCCTGGACCAGGAGAAGGCGTTCGAGAGGATGGACCACGGGTATCTCCTGGGCACCCTGCAGGCATTCGGCTTCAGACCCCATTTCGTGGGTTTTCTCCTGGTGCTGTACGCCTCCGCAGAGTGCCAAGCTCAACTGGACCCTGACCGAACCGGTCAGCTTCGGGCGAGGAGTACGTCAGGGCTGTCCGCTGTCGGGCCAGCTGTACACTCTGGCCATGGAGCCCTTCCTCTGTCTCCTCCGCCGGAGGTTGACGGGGTTGGTGCTTCGTGAGCCGGAGCTGAAGCTGGTCTTGTCAGCGTACGCCGATGACGTGCTCCTCATGGTCCAGGACCCGGGCGACCTGGTGCGGCTGGAGAACTGCCTGGCTGTCTACTCAGCAGCCTCCTCCGCCCGGGTCAACTGGGCCAAGAGCTCTGGCCTGACGGTAGGGGCCAGGTGGCAGGCGCGCTCCCTCCCACCCCCACTTCAAGCCATCCGGTGGAGTGCGGGTCCACTGCTCTATCTGGGCGTTTACTTCTCCGTCACCCATCCCTCCCCAGCAGAGAACTGGCAAGATTTGGAGGGCAGGGTGTCTGAGCGGCTGCGGAGATGGACAGGACTGCTCCAGTGCCTCTCCCTCCGGGGGAGGGCACTGGTGATCAACCAGCTCATCCTGTCCATGCTCTGGCACCGGCTCAACACCCTGGTCCCGACCCCGAGTTTCCTGGCCTATCTCCAGAAGACAGTTCTGGAGTTCTTTTGGCCAGGACTGCACTGGGTCTCTGCAGGGATTCTGAGTCTCCCTCTGGAGGAGGGCGGGTAGGGCCTGTGCTGCATCCGCAGCCAGGTCCACACCTTCCGCCTCCAGGCCCTGCAGAGACTCCTTTATGGTGCAGGTAGTCCGGCGTGGAGCCACTTGGCACACGTCTTCCTCTGCCGCTTCCGAGGGCTCCGATACGACCGGCAGCTCTTTTTTCTCCACCCAAGAGGTCTTCCGCGAGACCTCTCTGAGCTGCCGGTCTTCTATCAGGACCTCCTCCGGACCTGGAGGCTCGTCTTGGCCTCCAGGCCCCTTGCGGTCACCGAGGGGAAGGATCTCCTCACGGAGCCCGTTATACAACCCCCAGCTGAGTGTGCAGGTGTCGGAGACCCCCTCGGTGTGACGAAAGATGGTCCTGTCAGGAGTCACCAGGGTCGGAGACCTCCTGGACTATGCCCGGGGGGACTGGATGGACCCTCATGCACTGGCTCGGCACATGGGGGTTCCCACCCTCCGAATCCCCTGACGCATACTCCAGGAGGTGAAGGCAGCCTTACCCCCTACTGCTTTGATGTACCTCGGGTGGGTCTTGCAAGAGGGTGCTCCCCGCCCCCCCCTCAGCCCTAGTCCTCCGGTTTTTACCATCGGGTCACGGCTCCACAAACCCCCTCGGCACCCCCATCCTCACGCCCCAAGCCGGCTGCTTGTTCTGCAGCCGGTCCCCTTCCAGACCGCGCCGAGGAATCATCTGTACGCGCTCGTGCTCCACACGCTTCATTTCCTCACCCTCATGTCCCGCCCGGACACAAAGTGGTGGGACCTACTACCACCCTTGGAGGGCGAGGACCCCCGGTGGGCCAGCCTGTATTCCACCTTGACCCCACAGCCTGCCGGGGACATCAGTTGGTGGCTCCTTTACGGAGCCTGAGCACGGGCGCGTACCTGGCGCGGTTCAACTCCTACCCCGACACCTTCCCCTTCTGCGGCGTGAGGGAGACCCTGGCGCACGTATATCTGGAGTGCGCCAGGCTGCAGCCCCTCTTCCGGCTCCTCAAGAACCTCTTGCTGAGGTTCTGGCTGCACTTTTCCCCTCACTTGTTCATCTATTCACACCCCATCCGTGGCCCCACAAAGTCGCGGGACCTCCTTGTCAACCTCCTCTTAGCCCTGGCCAAACTAGCCATCTACAAGACCAGGGAGAGGAGGTTGGCAGGGGGGGCTCTCTGCGACTGTGGGGTCTATTTCCGTTCCCTTATCAATTCACGTCTCCGGGCAGAGTTCCTCTGGGCGGAGTCCGCTGGCTCCCTGGACACTTTCAAGGAGCAGTGGGCGCTGTCCGGGGTTCTCTGCTCGGTGTCCCCTTCTGGTTTCCTACGTTTGACCCTGTGACCCCCACACCCTTTCCTGTTTTTTCATTTGTTGTCCCCCTAATCAGGTGGACCCGGGTCCAGTGGCTCTGCCCCTAGTCTGGGGGGGAGCCTTTAGCGGTGGGTGGGCGCCTACCCCGGATTCAAATAGGAGAACTTTCCTACTGCCCTCCGTCCTTGCTATACCACATTACATATACTTTTACTATTGTTCTTTATGGAGCTATTCAAGCAGAGCAGGAATTTTCCCTCAGGATCTGTTGGCATGGACCTTATGGAGTTTCACCTTCCGTTTGAACTTTGTGTGGGGATCATGTGTTATGATGAGGCGGGTGTATTCCACATACTTAATTTCCTGCAGTTATAGGGGGCACATATTGGTGGGCCTCAATTCTTTCCCCATCTTCATTTCCTATATAAGTAAATATATTTACAATATTTACAGCAAATTTAGGAGCACGAAGAAGGGGACTACAAAATAGACTGTGGTAAAGTGGGAAGTTCTAATAAGAGTATGCATGATGTAGGAGGTGGATTTTTAAAAGAGGTTTAACTGGTGTACACAACACTCCCGAAAAGGTAAATCTGGAAAATATAACATCAGATGTTGCTAGAAAGAATACAGGCCTGGATGTCTGATCATCCTTCAATGCTTTCAACTGGAGTTTGGCCCAAGCCACTAAACTTCAAACCCACTCAACATCTGCAATTGTTTGGATCTCAGGTTAGTTATTCCATAGGATTAGCATGTTGTCATTTGCTATCCTGATGGAGTTCTTTATATCTTGGGGGGAGGTCTTGTCTATTTTGATTGTAAGCTGTTTCGGGCAGAGACTGTCCCTTACTCTGGGGTTTTATTCTCAGCTGAGCCTTCAGTCATTGCAGTAATGCAAATAATGATTAGCTGGTGTGGAATTCTTGACAGGCTGAAAAACTTTTCTGTCTCCTAACACACAGTGTGTTTAAGAGCTCTTTTGAAACTCCCTTAATGTTTTTGTTTCTTTGGTCTTTAAAATTTGGCTGTAGGCTCAAGGCAATTTTTTTAATGTAGCCTTCAGTTTTGCACCTATAATTTTACATCTGGTCACAAAGAGTGCAATTTTGTAGGGGCAAATTTATACCTAAATGCCATCAGTTGTGCCCTGGAAATGAGGGGGACACACTTGGAGGTAGCATTGGGAATCCCTTAAAAAGTTTGGTCCTTAATTACTATTGCTCCAAAGACAAAAGTTACCAAATCTTTTCTTATCTATTTTTTTTGTGATCTTTCCTTGCTTCAGAATGTATAAAACAATGTTCCCACTTTCAGTATACCCCTTTTGGGTGACAGAGAATAGTGCAAAATATTTCTCTTCTTTATCAGATGATTTATACACAGAAGACAGCAAAGAATTCTGCACTTTTTAAATGGACAAAGTAAATAATACATATCTTTCAGAAGACTAACTAAATACATTATTATGTCAACATTTTATGCCAAAAGGGTAAATTCTTCAGGTATTACAAAGACAGCACACAGCAGCTTGCACAGCATATTAACAGGATACACTGAGCTGGATTCTGCATAAATATTCATCCAACAAATGGTACAACAAGGCAATAGTGCATACAACAGTGATGGGCTCTCATTTTTGTGCCCCTGGGGACTGACATAGCAACAAACTGTTTCAAACTATCATCAGTCTGTTAGCATTGTGAACGCTATTTCTCTTACATATGCATGTGCATATCATTATTATTTGCTTTATCTTTAAGCGAAAGATTAAAGCCTGTCCTACTTCATTTGTTCAGACTTCCATCTGCAATGAAAGTATCAGGTCTGCCAGCCACACATCCCTAATCAGTCCTGCAGAGTGACTATACAGCTCTTCACTGGGTCACAATCTTTCCTGGGAGCATGTCCACCTTCTCCAAAATGTAACACCACTTTGTCATCTCCTAGGCATAGCTTCCTTTCCAAGCTCTCCCTTGGTTGCAGGGTTTCCCCCCACTACCACTAATTGGCACTGTAAAGGATTCTTGGCCATCTGAATACTCTGGGCTCTCATCCACAGACCGTATATTATGCCCTAGAACTGCAAATGGCCCTACACCACTGCTTTCAAAGCTTTTTATTTAAGCTTTTTCAACAGCCTCTTCCTAACAAACTGAAGCTGAGCCCCTCCCAAGTTCCTTCCCTGATTCCCCTCCACAAGGAGCCACTGCTCACCTCAGCAAGATGCTGCTCCTGCTCCTTCCACCACTGCACCACATTTTACTTCATCCTGGTCTTTCAAAGCTTGACCACAACCCCTTTCCAAGCTCCAGTCAGAGGCACCTTCCCTGCGCCATCTCCAGAGTCTCCCCCCGAGTCTCAAACTGTTCTGAGCTACTTGCAAGTATTTTACTACCTTCCTCCGTCAGACCTTGCTTCCAGCTGGCAGTCACATGACCTTCTGGGAACTACAATTCCCCCAAAGAGCTGTCTTTGAAGAACCTAAAAGGAACAGTGGACCTTATGACATTCCCATTGGAATTGCTGGGGATGGGGACTGCATGCTGACTGCAAGATTTGGCCCTGTATTTAGCAATCCCCTTTTGTGAAAATCTGTGCAACCCCAGTAGTACATAGTAGCATTATACCATTCCCTCAAAAATAAAGAGTGGAAATATTAAATTGTTCTTCCAATTACAAAGTGACTTCAAGCGCTGTTATACTCTGTGAAGTTCAGGTTGAGCCTGAATAGAAAGTGACTGTGCTGAGAGATGAATCTTTAGCCAGCACTCTGGTCCCTATTAACACCAAAGGTTCACTCATGAAGGCCTAATTGGCCAGAGCTGTGTCTGATTACTAGACCACACTGGGGTTAGGACATTAGCGAGCTAATTAGCCCATTTAACAGGCAAGTGATTTAAAAAGAGCTAAGACATAGGGGGAGGCCTGAACGAAGCAGGTCTTCTGAGCAGATATATCTTATTCCTCTCCCTGCCAAGAAAGGGCTGGAAAACAATGCAAAAAGAGGTGAATGTAGTGCTATATGTTGGTGGAGGAATTGAAACACTGCAAATAAAATTCATGTTAGTGTTTACACACGAAAATGCTTGTAGAAAAGGTCAGGATACCAAGGCTGCTATGTAGGTCAGGAACCACAAATCAGATGTCAAGAGTCAAGCTGGATTGAGATGCCAGGAAATCAAGCCAAGGGAGCAGTGGCCCAGTTGTGCACACAGTTTCTTGTTCCTGCTGCTGGCATAAGGAGCGTTAGTGGGCCAGTTGGACCTGCAAGACAGAGCCATACACAATTGTCTGCAGGCTGCCACATGGAGAGTTGGAGTGTGGCTGTTGGCCTGGGTTCTAGACCTCTGGGTCATGACATCATCCTCTCACCTAGGGTTGCTCTCCAGGCAATGTGGATTTATGTTTTTCAGGGTGGTTTCTATGGAAACCCTAAGCCAGAGTGGGAACACAAATGTTCTCAGGTGGCTCCCAAGTGTGTTCCTCTGGGCTATAACTTTCCCAATCAACCAGGTACCATAATTAATCCTGCCTGATCTTTGAGTCAAGAACTTCATGATCAATGTACTTTTCCTGACCCTGAACTTGCACCACTGGGGGTGATGATTGAGGACTATGGGTAAATGTGCTCTGAGTGTATGCTTTTAGAAGTGATACGTGGTAGGTTAAGGGATTATGGGAGCTGAAGCCTGAAGGTGACCAGATTGATTTGTCACTGAATTTAGTATGGCCCAAGGAACTGGTAGTTTAGTTTACAGGAAGGTCTGTCTGTGCAGAGGTGTTCTGTTGAAAGCCATACCTTTTGGCCTATGGAGTAGTGGGATCCTGTTGTCTACACTTGTCTGCATGCTTTTTGTAATCCTTCTTCACCTTTTCAAGGTATTCCTTCATCTCCTCTTGGATGTAATGGATGTGTTGTACTAGGTCCGAGACAGATTGGATGGAGGAGAATATGGGTAGTTGTGGGTGAAATAAGGTGTGTGTAGGGGGTACCCATAGCTGATAAGGAAGGGGCTGTGGCCTATTCACGGTGATCTGCATTATTGTATGAAAGCTCAGCTTAGAGTAACAGGGAGGACCAGTCATCCTGGCAATGGCTGATGTAGCATTGTAAGTTAATTATTTCCATTTGGCCATTCAACTGAGGATGGTAGCCAGAGGACAGGTGCACATAGACTCCTAATAAATGTAGGGCCTCCTGCCAGAAGCAGGCAGTAAACTGTGGCCCCAGTCAGAGGTGATATGAGCCAAGAGGCTACGAAGATGGACTACAGTGGTTATCCAGAGCTGGGTGGTTTCCCCCTTGCATAGGGTAAGCCTGTGCAGAAATGAAATGATCCATCTTAGAAAAGAAATCCACCACTGGTTCCTAGGAGTTTCATCACAAAGTCCAAGGAAATAGCTTTGCAGGGCCCACATGGGGTATCCAGAGGTTGGAGGAAACTGCAGTGTTTCTGGCACAGGATCTTAGTGTGGGCACACACTGAAGGGACGTTACAAAGGTCTATACTGGGGGTTCATCAGAGCCACTGGAAGAAACAGGATGTTAATCACTAGGTTTTACCTCACCCTAGATGTCCTGCCAGGATGAATTTGTGGCACAGATGAAGAACTGCTACTCCTGCAGGTCCTGGGAGAATATAAATGCAGGCCCTAATGAGTGTGATCCCCTCTTGGGTTTTGTGTGGTTCTTGGTAGATAATGGCCAACTTGCTGGGTGGAGTTCAAGACAGGCAAAGCAGATCAGTGCAAACAGGTCTTGGTAGTGAGTTGCATAGAGGAAATTACAAGACTTGAGAACGTTGGCTGATTCTGGACGCGGACCTCGTGGATCAGAGTTTCGGACAAGGTGTCAGCCTTGCCATTTCTGATTCCAGGGTTGTAGGAAAATATTCAGGATAATATGGCCCACCAGTGTGGTCATTGGTTTAGAGCTTTGGCCCTGCTCATGTACTCCAGGTTCTTATAACTTGGCCCGGACCATGGCCCCTTCTAAGCAGTGTCACCACTCTTCAAAGGCTGTCATAATTGACAGCTCATTGTCCAAGAATTCATGGTTTTGCTCAGCAGGATTAAGCTTCCTTGAGTAGCAGGCAACAGGGTGCAGAAGTTGCTCAGGTCCATGCCTTTGGGAGAAGACTGCCCTGATCACCGTACTAGAGGTGTCAGCATCCGCAAAAAGCTTATGTGGGGCAATACTGGAGCAGTGGTGAAGGGAAGCTTTAGCTGTTCAGATGTGTTCTGGCTTTTGGGAAACAGGAGTCAAGAGCCGGCTGGGTCCGAATACCACAAGGGCAGAGTCAGGAGACAAACTGGAGATCAGGAACCACAAGTCAGATACCAGGTGTCAAGCTGGGTTGGGATGCTGGTAAATCAAGCCAGGGGTGTGGGAAGCAGTAAGCACAGCCAAGAGCAGGGTGGAGCCTAATTCCTCAAATATCTTCGTGTTCCTGCTGCTGGCTTAAGTACAGACACTGGGCCTGTCAGTTGCTCTGGGACTTCACCAATTGGATCTTAGGGGCAGAGCTTCCTGCTGGGGCTGGGCTTCACAGGTCCCACGTCAACACTTCCCAGAAGCTTGCAGAAGATAGCAAAAGCACTTTTGCCTGAGAAGAAATTATAGGTCATGAAGCTAAGATTGGAGTCACAGAGTTTGAGTGGTTGCACTCAGTGAATAAATGGATGGCTGAGAAAGCAGCACAGTACCTAGGAGTGGTTTTGAATGGTGATGCTAGAGCCTTTTACCAGCAGCTTCCCAGTGTGGATCATAATTCGTATTGATAGTAATACAAACATTTATACAACTACTATGAGAGGGGATTGGACCTTTTGAAAGACTGGAAAGAATGGCAAGCCAGAAGGAGGCAGGAAGGGGAACCTCTGTGTAGTTATTTGTGTGTGTTGCCAAGACTGTTCAGTAAGGTTTTCCGTGAGCCAAGAGATGTCTCACGTGAAGCAGAAACTGTTGCGTTGAATCTGGAGCTGGCAATCCAGAGAGGGGCCTATTCTCAGTGTTTATGCTATGCTATGAGAGAATCCTGTGTGAAAAGTCAGTATATAAATGATTTAGCAGAAGAACTTCATAACCTGCTGATGAAGGAGGATAGCATATGGGATAAATCCTATGGAGCAGATTAAATGCAGAATTCAAAAGAGGAAGCAGAAATTGGGGTTTCCTTAAAGGTAACAGCAGTTAATTCTCAGGGTGCCTTCTTTATACCAGATGCAGCTTACTAGGAAAAGGGCCTAGACTGAGCAGCTCAGCTGCATCACTCCAAGACAACTCCAGGAAGGGATTCCACCTTACAGGAAACCAATTTCTCCCCTGTTCCTTTCTTACATGGGAGGAAAGGAAGGAAAGAAATGGAGTAAGTTACTTCACTCCTTTTCAGACTGCAGCTCACTCTCCCTATTTCTCATGCACCTGGCTGGCTATGCTGGCCAGCAGGTAAGGGAACTAATGCTCCTTCAACTCCACAACTCTCTGTCCACTTGCCAATGATGCTGGGCAAAACTTTTTGGACAAATAGTTTATTTGATGAAAAATGCAGTTTTGGTCAACCCAAAACTATTAAAAAATGTGATTCAAATTCAGTTTCAGCCAAAATATTTTTTTCAGGATTTAGGTGCCATTTTCAAAATGGCAGGAGGAGGAGCCTTCCTTATAACTTTTGGATAACCAGTTGAGAGAAGTCACCCGGGCAGCAGAGACCCATATTCAATTCCCCCTTCTGCCTGAGGTGAAGAAGGGTGCATAAGTAAGCTCTCCCACAGCCTAGATGAATATTCCAACCATCAGGCTGTAGAGTCATTCTCACTCTGTTTTCTTGACCCAATGACCAGGGCCCCCAAATGGGAGTGGAAAATGGGTACACTTTACCAGAGCCTGGAGGCCCTGGGGAGCCTGGCCTAAGTTACAACGCCCATTATCGTGAGGAAAAAAATGTTCATGGCTCATAAGATTGTATGTATGGGATGAGGGATTGTGGTATGAGTATGGGAGGGGGCTCGTGTTACAAGTTTGTACTTGGCCCGAAAAAATTATGCTTGGACCCTGCCAATGACTACCTAGTGTTGTTATGCATGACTATGAAGAGCATAACTATGAAGAGCATATGACTAAATGTCAATGAATAGTCTTTAGGCCAGCAAATAAGCATGAGAATGCCTCTACAGCTCGGTGGTTAGGGTACTTACCTGGGTTAGGTGAGACTCAATTTCAAGTCCCTGGTCCAATGATTATTTAATACATAGTGGAACAGCTTCAACAGGAGACACTAAGCAAAATCCACCCTAGAATATCCCAATGGCTAGGATACACTCCTATGCAATGTAGAAGACCCGCGTTCAAATCTCTTCTCCACGTCAGGTAAAGGGGGGAAGTGAATTTGGGTCTTCCACGCCACAGGTGAAGGCCCTAACTATCAGAGTGAAAGTTACAAGGATTTTTTCTCCAGTAGGCATTTTGTAGGCCTTTCAAAAAAAAAAAAAAAAAATTGAAAAAAATCTATTTCAAGTCAACACATAAATAAAACACATTTCAACCTGAAACAGGTTTTTTCAATTCACTGACATTTTTTGCAACGTTCAGATTTGGATTAAGTCAAACTGATTTTTTGAAAAAATCACAGTAATCCAAAACGTAAGTTATTTATTCAGCTTGATTCACTACCCATTCTTGGAGTGGAAAGTATCAGGCAAGCAGTGCCTGTTCTCCAGGTGCAATTTGAGAACACCTTACTCCACTGAAGAGGGGTATGAGGAGGTCCTCATCTTCCCGTATTCTCCTATGTAACTGAGTAAGGGCTAATGGCAATCTAGCCTTAGATGCCTCACATTCATTATATTCATCTCTGACATACACTAGCGAGCTTCTTTCGAGGGTCCATAAGGTAAAATGAAGTAGCACTATCATTAAGATCTATCATAAAACTTTATCAATTAATATTAGCCCACCTAATCAAACAAAAAGATAAGGCATGGAAGACTGAACTAAACCTTAGCTGCACAATGAAGGGCAAGGTTTATTTCAAGAAACCAGGAAATCTTTATATGTATTAGCTACCATGCTCTATTACAAGGTGCTACGTTGTGTCTACCACCCGTCAATAAAAAGTGCCAGTTTCTGCTCATTCCTCACCAATCTGTAACAGGTGCAATATGTCAGGTAGTGTACTGATAAACATGACATGTTCATGCCCTTTCCTGAAAGCTTTTGGAGGTCTGTAGGAAACACACTGAACACAGTATAATTGACAATGCTGTTAATTTATCCTCAAACATTTTTGTACAGCAGAATATAAATGAAACACTGCCAGACAAATATTTGCAGCAATTTATTCACATAGCTTTATTGTCAGCCAAAAGAGACATTACTAAATTGTGGAAATCAGGCAAAATTCCCATTCATAAGTCTTGGCTTACAAATATGTATAGATTTGCTCCACTGAAAAAGGCATGCTGTCAAATCAGCAGATGAACATAAGATTTCAATGAGATATGGCACATCTTTCCGGATCACTGGAACAGTGATAAAAATGAGATTTTCATCAATTAGCTCATCTCAATCCCTTGTTTTCAACTAACCTGAGTCTGCATAAATTCATGATCAGGATTATGTCTGTAAATTCTCTCCCCCAACATGACTTAAGAGGTCTATCCTCTAACTTTGGACCAGACTATGGAGCCCTTACTCACATGAATAGTCCCATTTAAATGAATGGTTCTCTCCAACCTGTGTAACCACTCCACAATCCAGCCATGTTCTCAGATTGTGACCTGTGGATATCCTGTGTTCTACAGAACCCTTTCTAGCAGCATGCTTAATGAAACATATTGAGAAGCAAGTAATAAAGACGGTTTAGAGTGCAGAAGACATGATTTATGCCAGGATCTCTCTTGGAAGAAGAGGCCCACTGAGCCTTGTTCTAACTGATTTGCCACTGACAATAAAAACATCACACTTCTGCATCCTCTGTTATTGTTGTTTTTACTGCATACATCGATTCCTCATGTATAAGCGTGTCACGTGTGACAACTGCAAGAACTTGGCAGTGTGAAAACTTTAAAAGACTGTTCCGTTAAGATTGGCCCAACACTTTGGGCCCAAGAATTAGCCATAAATGTTTGTTTCTATGAATGGTATATGCTAAAGATTAGAATTCTACCTCCATGGAAGAGGATTAGTGAGCTTCTCCCAAGAACTAAAACCAACGGGGGTTGGTAATTACTGTAATTCCAGGACAGATACAAAACTCCAGAGATGTATCACCCAGGAGAACTGCACATAATGGCTCGGTTCAAGTTCCAGGAGACAAAGAAATAGGTTATGATATAAAGGGTAAGCCTGAAGTGGCTGAGTGAGCCTCGTTTTGAACCATAACTTACCTGAGTTTGTAACCCAAAGGGCTAAACCTTGCTGAGATGGGTTTGAAGGATTGGAACTTGTCAGGATCTCCTTGTGAAAGATGGGTGTCACTGGTGAGCTTACCATGGGTATAGATTGTTTATTGTTTTATTATGTTTTCTCTGTAATGCTTTTGTCCTAAAATAAATGAAAGTTTTGTGAGAGCTGAATGCTCACTGGTAACCCTGTCATTGTCTCTTGAGAGACAGAGCAAACCAGCAAACCACAGGTTCTCGACTAAGATCAAACCTGAAGGGATAGTCACAGTGAATTATAGGGAGACTGCCAACCTAAATCCACAGTCTGGAGGGAGGGGGACAAGGGTGAGAGCAGCAGGCTTGAGACCTTAAGGGGTACCCTTAAACAGAACATAAAGGGGCAGAGCTGCACAACTGTGAAATCATATACTATACATTTGGTGCTTTCAAGAAAAAGAAAAAGCTGCTTGCTTTGGCAACGGCAACTAAAGCAATTTGTCTCAACAGAAGATGAAAATCTAGCATACGGCTACAGATATAAATACAAAGCTTGAGTTATATACAGACATACCATACATTCAAATTAAAAGCATTTCACGGTCATCTGGTCACAGTGATATTCCAAAATGCACAATTTGGTTTCCATTCTTGGGCACAGATCATTTGCTACACAAAGAATCATGTACTTTCAAATCTCTCTTGTAATCTAAGCTGAGCTTAATCAGGGCAAGTGGCCAATTTTACCAAAAGCAGATCAATGATATTCCATTATTCTCACTTTCACCTTAATATACTAGACAGCTTAACAAGTCACAATTTTAACCACCTATAAGTTATCTATATTATTTGGCTTTGCAACAGAGAAAAAGGAGGAGGAAATTATGGCTTCCCATACATTTCCAGGTGAAAATCATGCTACTGAGAATGTTCTTTAAAGCTTTACATGATTTGGGTCTTAGCTTTCTACCAACTTTTTTCCTCATGCTCCACTGTAATAACGGAGCATTGATGTGCTTAGGTTGGGCTGGGGTCAGAATACTTTCCACAAAAGATATGACTTCACTTTCTGCACTGGTCAGGTGGTACCCGATACAGTCCATGGGTCAGATACATCATTGTTGTAATGCCATTAACCTCAATCTAGTTACACCAGAAGTGAATTTGGCCATGTTATTTATTTGCAGCCTGATTCAGAGCTCATTAAGTCAATGGGAGCTTTTCCTTTGACTTGCACAGGTTTTGGATTGGGTCCTTGGGCTTCCTCTCTGGAGGAATATCTTTGCCTGTAGTTTAAATATAGGGCTTAGATTTAGCGCAAGGTCATTCAACTAATTTTGCATTGCTACATAATGATTTGGGTAATGACTTGCTCCTGGAGACATTGTGATGGATATAATTTAAAAAAAATTAAGACATAAGAATATGAGATTGGCCATACTTGGTCAGACCAATGGTCCATCTAGCTAAGTATTCTTTCTTCCAAGAGTGGACAATGCCAGATGATTTAGAGGGAATGAACAGAACAGGGTATAATTATTAAGTGATCCATTCCCTGTTGTCCAGTCCCAGCATCAGGCAGTCAAAGACTGAGGGACACCCAGAACATGGTGTTGCACCCCTGCCCATCTTCGCTAATAGCCATTGATGGACCTATCCTCTATGGACGTGTCAGTAAAATAAAAAGAAATGCTTCCTAGCACAACTTTAAAAGGTGCATTTTGAACTATTGTGCATGTTGCTAGAAGTGAAGTTCCTTTCTCCAGACTGTCAGATTCTTTCCCCATTCATAGAAGTGCACACTCAGGGTCATTAACCTGAAGCCCTTACTCGTGCAAGTGGCCTATGGGGGTGCCCTGACAGTAGAGTTCCAAGAGCCTATGGCAGTAGCTAAAAGGACAGACACACATTCGATACGGAGCTGAAGAAAAGAAATACTTGATTTTCATTCAGAAATTAAAGCCAGTTAACAGAAGACCATGGTTCTGACCTAGGTGTGGCTTGGGGTCAGCCCCTGTCATGGCCAGCACATGGGCAGTCTGACCTAGTGGTCGAAGCGGGCATCAGGTCAGGTCAGATACCAGGAGACCAGTGTCAGGTAATAGGAGCAGGTACTGCAGGGAGGCAGTTCTAAGCAGGGAGAACCCAGATAGATGGACAATTTCCTTTTCTTGTGCTTGGGTTAAATAGAAGCTGGGGAGCAGTCAGGAACCCCAGCATTCCACCAATCATATCCCAGGACTGGCCTCGTCTGTCAGAGCTCAGTTGCTATTCTGACACCAGTTAGCAGATGACTGAGTGGCAGGTTAGAATTACCTACCTTCTGAAAGCACTGTGAACCAGTGTTCAAGAGCCGTGGTCCCTGGCAGTCCCCCAAACCAATTAGGCTATGGTTAGGATCATCCATTGGTCTAAGCTTCTGGCATACATATGCCATATAACAACAAAAGTTTACACCAAGCCTCTATTTGCTGTTTTGCTGATGCTGTATTGGGTAACCATGCAACATTCAATAACATTTCTAATATTGACCATTGCTTTGTGAAAATGTTTTCCTCGGTGTGCTGAGAAATGTAATGAGAACCCTAAATTTATTGCTAAACACAACCCGATGTTCTAATCAGATGTGTTACTACAGGTCTGGAGATATAAATGCTCAGATTTCCACAGCAGTGCAATTTGAGCCCTGTAAGAAATTTCAAAAAGCCCTTGAAATTCCCAGTGGCTGAACAGCAGAAGTACAGCAGAAGCCATCAGTAACTGGCATGTTACTAGCTATTGTCTAGCTGGGCAATTTTTGAAATTGTATTTTAAACCCAGAAATATCCCTGAAGTCAATGGGAATTATAATGAGAAGTTTAAAAAGTAGAGTGATTCAATTATTTAGCCAGACTAGCAGAAAAATAGAAGTGAAATATTATAGGTGATACAATCTTTTTCTATTACACCAGGCTTTTGTTAATCACCCAAAGTAGATCTTGATGTCCAATAGGAGTTTATCCTTTGTTGCATGGGGATTTTTTTGTACTTTTAAAGTATCATGTGGATGGATAAAACAGTCAATAATGCTTCAGTATAGAAGAGCAGACATTAGTTTGCTAACCCATGATGTGTGTCAGACTGTCATTATTATTATTGAATCAGATTGTTAGGAGAAAAATCAGTGACTACTCTGGGCGGCAATGTTTGCTGTATCGGTGCTCAGGCGTGAGGTCCCTTTTTATAAACCTGATTTCTCAATCTGACCTTGAAGAAACTTGTTATTCATTAGCCCCCTGTTGACAAAAGAAACACCAAGCAAATGGAAATGAAAGGTCTTGGCTTTTCTTTAAAAAGAAGTGATTAAGCAAGCCTCCTTTGCTATTGCAAAGCACTGTAATTGGAATGTCATAGTTACTGATACTTACAGAAACATTGAAAGAAACATTTGTTTTACAAGTCCATTACATTTACACAAAATGGGCCACATTCATCCTTGATGTACTTCTCGTGGCCTCAGTAGAGATACACCAAGAATGAATAGTCCTCATCCTGTTCATTATATTAATGCTAGGTTATGTTTGATAGGTGCAAAGGTGAACTACCAGTTCATGGTTGATTTCCATTATTTTAACCATGTCCAAATCCAGAAAACACTGGGGAGTAAATCCTCTTTAACACTGTCTGGGAATGTCAGGTTGTTTCGTACAACCAACCCAGGTAGACTACGTCTTGTACACTTATCAAATGGTCCCAGATTTCTCTTAGGTGCGGTTAACTCAGTTTTTGCGATACCTGCTATGCATTCCTATCTTTATTACAGGGAATAATTATGGGAAGTTGCAAATTATCTAAGACATCAGACCAGTTTATGGGTGTAATAATAATAATAGAGTAATTGGTAATTAAAAAAATGTCAAGCACTATATAAATGCTATTTATTTAATTCATATTGTACCCTTCATTGCCATATCTGAATCCATAACAGAAATTCAGAGCAATAATTGCCCACAACTGGCACAACTCAAAGAATTGGTACAAATCAAGTTCAGCCCTGCCTCTACCACACACATCTATAGATAGACTAAACATTAGAGCTGTGTGAACAATGGATTTTGCACTTAACTGGCAATCCAACACAAATAAAATTAAAAAAATATTACTTTGGATCTCATCTAAACAAAAATTTTCTAAATGTGTTGTAAATGGGAAACGCAAAAGAAAATTTTGAAATGAAAAGTCATTTTTAACTGGAAAAATCAGAATATTTCATTTTGCAAATGTCAGAATGAAACAGTTTGATTTTTTCTTTACTTTTTCTTTTCTACTCAAAATAATTCATTGAAACTGACTTGAATTATTTCAGTGTCCCTGAAACGGCATTTTCCAACAAAACAAAAGAAGAAAATTTGGCCAATTGTTTTTACCCAGATCTGCTAAACACTCTCTGGCAATGTACTCAAATTAAATAAAAGCAGGTTAACAAAGTCTACAGCATAACCAACAGTTTGGACTCAGCTGTTCTGCAAAGGAAAGCGAAGCAAAGCCTTCTAGCAGGGATGCACTATTGCTTCTCCACTGGAGTTCAGCCTGTTGGATAGACAGCAGCTTTTTCTGGTGGAGCACAACTATAGAAGAGATATTGGAGGTTGCCAGGACTCAAGCCATTCTTGGCATTTTAGATTATAACCATCACCTTTATCTGCACTTGGAAATAAAAAGGGAGCCAGTACCAAGATATGTGGTCACAGGAGTTGTGTTCAGGCTGACCTATCCCATTTAACAAGCAGGTAACCAAATTTTATTCTAGTGGACACTACATGATCTCCCTCCCTTCCTGGCTTGGGTATGTCATGGTCCCACACAGCTCTTCTCTCTTCCTTCTTGGTGTGGTGAGAGTTCCCGTCTTGTTTTAGTACCCACTCCCCAACATGGGTAGTGAACTAATACCATAAACTGCCCTGGAACTGCTCAGTTTCAAAACAACTGTAGCCGTGTGACATTATTTCAGGAAGCAGTACCTATGGAAATGATATGAAAGTGTTTCACCTCCTTACCCAACCCTTCAGCTGGCTCTAAGTAGCTAACTCCAGTGGGAGCTGCTGACCTAATTGGTTGACTTGAGAACTGAACTCAACTACAATTTTATGCATGCGCTTGCAATTTCCCCCATCTTTATGTATTATTTCTGCAATGCTATTTCAGAGGCCAGGTCTGCACCGGGGCCAGGTCTATGCTGCAAAGTTTTGTCGGTATGGTTAAGTCCGTCAGGTATGTAAAAAACCCCACATTCGACAGAGTGCTTCTCTTGGCATAGCAAATGTCATTTAAGGAGGTGGTGTTACTACGTTGACAAAAATATTCCTTCTGTCAGTGCATGCTGAGTCTACACTGGGGGTTCTGCCGGGCAAGACAAGGCCTTGGAAAGCTTTGACACTACAGCTCTTCCAATATTGCAAGCCTTTTTGTCAGTATAGCTTAGACTGGATCCCCAAGTGAAATAAGCTATAAATAAGCTATGAAGCCTTTTTGTCAGTGCTTTTATGTTGGGATAACTGCATCTATGTTAGGGCTTCTGAAAGTTTAGAGATGTCATAAAAATACACCTCCCTAACCAGCATCGCTATATTGGCACAAGTTTCTAGAGTAGGCCTGGCCAGATTGTATGACGGTGACCCTCCTTATCTAGACCCCATTTTCATTAATTAAAGTAAGAAGTTGCTTTGGCTGGAAGAAATGGCGGAGAGAAAGTCCTAATCCTCCCTCTCTCCTGAGGGTTAAAATTATCCTGTCTTAAAATCCAGCTGCACTGGGAGCTGACCCACTTGGAGGTGAGGTTTTTTTCCCCTTTCCATTTTTCTTGTTGATTAAAAGTGCTCTGACGCTGCAGAAAAGGCTGGTGATTTTTTCAAATTTGTATTATTGCACATTCGGTTTTGAAAAGGCCATCTGAAAAGCCGATAGCTGTCTTTTCTGCTTTGCAGCTCAACAGGGCAGAGGGCGACTGAACAAAAGACCCTTTTTTGTTCCAGCTTCCAAAAGGTAAGGGCTGCGTTTGAGCATCCTGACAAAAGCATCACAATATGTCTTTGCTCTCTGGTGCAACTGTCACTGATGTCAATGGGAGTTGCTCATCACAGGCAGTACATAGCCCAGAGTGCACAGGCAGTTTCATTCCCAAACAGGGACAGGCCATTTGTTTGACTGGCAGGCACAAAGAGATGTTTGGAGGCACAAAGATGGTGGGGAAATGGCACATTTTTGTCATCAGTGCTCTCCAAGCTCCAGCTGAAATGATTCATGCTGGTCTTTGGGATAAGAGAGACAGCCAGGGTCACTGTTGATCATGGCTCCCTCCGCTGTCAAACCCTGTAGTTATGGTAGCAAACATGCAGCAGTGCTGGAGCCAACTGAGCGCACTGAGTTGCAGCTGGGGAAGCGAGGAGCTGGCTTCACAGGGCAAGGCCTTACTCTGTGCAAGGCGGAAAATAAGGGTATGTCTATACAGCAAAGAAAAGGCCCGTGCCAGCGGACTTGAGCCCATGGGGTTCAGGCTCTGGGGCTGTTTCATTGTTATGGAGACTTCGGGGCTCGGGCTGGAGCCTGGGGTTTAGGACCCTGTGGGATGGGAGGGTCCCAGAGCTCAGGCTCCAGCCAAGCCCAGAAGGCTCCACAGCAATGAAACAGCCCTGCAGCCTGAGCCTTGTGGGCCAGCCATGGGTTTTGCTCTGCTGTGCAGACATACCCTAAGAGATACTAAATATTAGAGCTGAAACTCAGTCCTGCTCCCACCGAGGTCAAATACAATGGTGACGGGAGCCAGAAAGAGCCTGAATGGGCAGAAGTCAACATTGTTCCACCCTTGAGATCAGTGGAGGCCGGACTGTGTCTTTGAACTCAGGCAACAGATAAGTCTTACTGGAGAACAAAAAAATAAAAATCAAGGCAAGAGACGGCAGGGGCTGAGAGCATCTCAGAGGGTAGGTCTACACGTGAAGCTGGGGCTGTGATTCCCAGCTGGAGGAGACAGACCCAAGCTAGCTCTGATTCAGTGGGCGAGCTAAAAAGAGTGTATAGTTGCAGTGGCAGGAGGGGCTAAGCCCAAGTATATGACTCAGGCCTCGGAGGGGTCGCGCTTGGCTATCCCACCAGCCCGTGCTGTTGCAGCTATGCTAACCAGTGTGGGTATGGTCTCTTGAGCTGGGAATTGCATCCCCAGCTGTCAGTACGGACATTCCCTTTCGGCTGTGTTTCACTGTGTCACTTTTAAGAGATCTAGTGAATCGTTGCCTACGTGCAGCATGGGGATGCATTCATTCTGTCCTCATATTAATATCTAAGCCTCAACCCTTAAGCACACACATAACTTTTCTTGCATAAGCCGTCCCACTGAAGTCACTAACATTACTCACGTCAGTACAATTACAAAAATACATATGTGTCCACAGAAGCTGGACTTGGGGTGTCTGAAGCTTTTTGTTTTTATTTCTTTTTAGCAAAGGTACCCAATCTCCCTTGAACATTTGGTAATGAGCACCTCAAATGTTTTCTTCTTGATGGGGAAGGTTTGAATTAGGAGACCTGTGCTCTGTTCTGTTCCCAACTCTGACTCATTGGGCACCTTGGGACAAGTCACCATGCCAGGTTGTAAAATGCATACCTACTTCACAGAGGTTTTGTGAAGATTAGTTAATGTTTGTAAATGGTCCTGAAATTTTATGACAAAAGGGACAAAGCTTTACATAAATGTAATCCCACTGAAGTCAGTGGAACTACTCAAATGAGCAAAAATACCTTGCATGCAGATGTTTGCAGGACTAGGGCCTTAGGGTGCAAGTTATTAAGCACTTGTACTCCTAGACGCCGAGTTTCCCCTGCGGAGTGCCCTGAGTATGGATTGGGGTTACAAGAAGTGGTTTAAGCACATTGCAGGAAGTGCTTACCAGTAGCTCTTTGTAGGAATGAGCCCTAACTATCAACCTGAAAATTTCAAAGCCGTTCTCTGAGCCAACACTGTTGTAGCTTTCGGATATCCCTATCTGATTACATTAGATTCAGACTCCAAGTAATTTCATGCCTGAGGATTTTAACAGTGAATATAAGCCTAGCAAGCAGAAAATCGTTAATCAATCATGGGAATCACAGAAATTAGGGAAGGAAAAAGACATCAAGTCCATCACCACGCCAGATGATTGTTTTCTATGGAACTTACTTGAGTGCTTTGTCCAGTCTAATTTTCCAATAATGCCAGCAATGTCAATTACAAAACTTTCCTTAAAACACAGCTATTTCATGTTCTAATAAACCTCACTTTTAGAAGAGCTTTTACTGAAGTCCATCCTAAAGTTTTACTTGGTTCACTAACTACTCTAATCTACTCCAAACAATTCCTTTTTCTCTCGCTGAATGTTACCACTGTACTGTAAAATGATTATCAGAATCAACCCATACAGTCGAAACTCTTTTCCTGTATAAGAAAATATTCATAGCTGTGGAATCACTGAATACACATGGAGAGCGCTACTTGTCTTCACCGGTTAGCTACGAGTACCGGCCAAGTCTGACAGAAAGGAAGACAGGTATCAGGTTAGGACAGCAAAGAAATGCTGTTAGCACTTTAGCATCTAAATATTTTTACAAATCATCCATGTTATATTGTGAAGTATGTTGGGCCATTTGTTACATTGGTCACAGTAATGCACAATGCTTTTCTCTTCAGGGAGACAGATAACAATTTAATTGAGTTTGTTGTTTTTCTCCACAGCCTGGATGTAATGGTCTACTTTCGGATTCCTTAATTTGCTTTGCAGCTCATTAACTCCATGGAAAATTTAGGGTTCACACGATAGGAGTATTACTATGTTCAGTATATGCTATTCTTACCTACACCAATGTCAGTTACAAATAACTCAACTGAAGACAGAGTTCCTCTGGTGAGGGAGGAAAGTCTGACGCAGAATGTATAACGGTACACAGTAGATATAACTTCCAGAAATCCAGGGGAAGAGGCAAAGATTCACCCCAAGCAGAAACAGCACGCTGTACTGCATAATGGTATCTGTTCTTTGTAACATTCTGGGGGTTTGCTCTTCTCTCTTTGTGTCTATCACTAGTAATTGACAGCTCGCCTTCCCACTGTGCAGATCTGCACCTGTTGGAGCAGTGTCACTTGCTAGTCACTGCTGTAAGAAGTGCTGCTTTTGGAAGTGTCATTTCACACAGCAGGGAAGCTCTGAAGCAGGGTTTGTGGAGAGAACACATACTGAGATGTGCTTTGAATCTAGGGTGGGAAAGGGTTAGCTTAAACACAAGAGGAAAGGGGAATCTAGGAGAAGGATTTTAAGCCAAAAAATAAATACCAGGGTGAAGAGGCACTACTGGGTCCCTGGAGTCCAAGGAGTTAAACTTCAGCTGTGCTTCTTCTTCCCCTTACCTAGGTGCTGATGGGGCAGCCTATAATTTAGCTCAGTAGCAGTTGATGCTCAAAATGAATGGCAGGACTGGTGATTAGGTATCCACACTTCCCTCCACCTCCCAAAAAATCATTTCTGACCTTCCTCCCCATATACACACACATAACCATTTCTGATCTCCCAGGTGAAATCATCCAACCAATTTAGAGCTCTTCATCCTCAGTAAATCAGTTCTACTTCCTTCCTATGCTGTAACCTTTTGCTCCCCCTTAAAATGGGCAAACAGGCCCCTTCTCTGCTCTGTATCCCACCTCTTCCCCACTCTTTGAGCCATAGGTGTCTCCTTTCACCCTCCTCACTAGGACACAGCCCCCACTCTCTTTCTAACCCCATTGGCAGGTCACAGGCTTCTTTTCCATACTCCCACTTTTGATGCCAGTACCAGGCTTCTATCTCCTTGAAACCATAAGGCAACCATCTCATTGCTTCCTCTCTCTCAAAATTCTCTCACTAATTCTCCAGTGCTGCTCTAATATAAGTGTACACCCTCCACTGGGGCTGCACCTGTTCTCACACCTTTGGGATCAATCTTCCAGACCCCAGAAGAGCACTGTGAGTATGCTGTGATCTCAGCCCTGATCTACACTCTCAGTGCAAGGAGGAACTCTCTGAGTGGCTAAAACCCAGAAGCCTGCACTGGAGGGGCTAAACTAGAATCTGGGACCCTCTCCTCCACTCTCCATTATGCTGTTGGAGAGAAAGGGGGAAGGGGGAAGAAAGGCATCAGCTGCAAAGGTCTTATTTATTTATTTTACATGGAAAGAAGGAAGGAGAGGGGTTAATTGTTTGGGCCATTGCTCCTCATTACCACCTGCCTCTAATCTGGCTATTTGGGGGGCAGAGAGAAAGATGCTTTCGAACAGTTTGGGTCCCACACCTAGGGTTGTAGAACTGGATAGGATCCCAAGCTGGGGGCATTGTCTGTTTCCTATTCTGCTTAGTGCATATTCGTTTTTTTGCTTTCTTCTTGTAAACATCCTTTGAAGACAAGATCTTCTGAACTGCAACTGTGTTCTTTGCTGCGAAGTTATTCCATCATTGAACAGAGAGTAAGGCCCCGATCACATGCACATACAGAAGAGGAGAGCTCCCCAGCCAGCAAGCCAGAATCTTTAGATAGGTTCTTTGACTAGTAACCTGATACTGCATAAGTAATATGTGATGTAAGGGGTAGTATTAGAACTTGGCTTTAATAAAAATTTTCCAAAACAAAACAAAATAAATATACTGGGAACAAGACAATAGGAAAAATTACAATGGAAAAGCCCAGCATTTATATAGCAGAAATGCGATGATAGGGAGAAAAGTAATAATAGACTCACTACACTGCACCACAGAATAAATATTTTAAATCATAGGGGTACAGACAGTCTGACCATATATTATGAAATCCGCCTGAAACCTCTAATGTAGGATACAAGAATTTTCCCAGAGCAATGAAAGTCTCTAAGGCTGGGTCTACATGGGTCTGCGTAGACCTGCTCAGTCGATCCAGCAATCGATTCAGGAAAACCACCCCGGTAAGTGGCGTAGTGCTGTGTCGAAGGGAGCGCTGTTCCCTTTGGTGCAGTGCAGTGTGGACGGTGCGCGGCGCAGACGCAGCAAAGTCAACGGAAGATACACAAGGGATTTACGTTACTTGCGTATCTCACCTTGACTGCCACCAAATCCGGAAGGTAAGTATAGACCGGGCCTGAGAGTAGAAACTGATGTGATCATTTTTCATCTCTGCTTTAGGTTTATGAAGTAATTATTTTAGCAATTAATTAGACATTCAGGGTTGTGCCCCCAACTTGTTCAGTTTGATACAGCTAAGAGATAAGATTAAAAAAACCCAAACATCATAAACCCTAGCTGTGAGTCATTGTCTCTGAGGATGATGTGTCAATCTGGATGCTATCTGTGGAACAAAAACAGCAAGGGATTTCAGAGCCCTCCGGCACTGGGAGTTAGGATTTCCCAGCCTGTTGATTCAATTCATTTAGAATAAGCACTAAAGATAAGAGGTATAGACCAGCCTACTTTAAGGCACTAAAATATTTACTAAGTACCTACAAAACCGACAAGAGGCAAGAGACTAGATTAGCTGAGTTAAGGAGGAATTGGCCACAGGCAGACCACTAAGAACCTTTAAAATCTATACACACATACTCTACTCTCTTCCTCTTGCCCCAAAATAGAAGAGTTTCTGAGATTGCTTGTGTCTATTAGATTTGGTACCAGAGTAGTAGGACAGGGTGGAAAACAGCCCCAAATCTAGCCTTCTTCATAGTAAAAGAACCCATTTCCTGGGAGAAAAAAATAGTTAAAGAAACCTGTTAAACAAAACTGTTTTTAATGCAGAATGTTTTAATGCATTTCCTTGTATTAAAATCTTTTGCATTAATTGCATTTTCCCCATTTTTCATCATATGCCAAATATTTCAGTTATGTCTCTTTGAGAGCTACAAAAAGGAAACAGATACATAGAACAAATTTACCAGACAGCAGTACAACTCAAGGGATTTGATGGACCAGGTCTAAGGGTCTAATATTGCATACCTCCTTCCCAGTTGGGAAACAAGTAGTGAGTGGTTATTTAATGTACTGGAATGCAGCAAGAATAGATTAATGTAATCCTTATGCCCCACCAAATGCTGGGGAGTGAGGAGCTGTCTGTTGCTGTTTGCATGCTGTCAACTCTCCTGGTTGCCAATAGCACAGCTCACGCTGTCTCCAGGTTGTCCACTGTGCAATTGTGCCTGGTGCATGAACATCACTTAAAAATCTCAACTTAAAAATTCATTAGCCAAGGCACTCAGGAAAATGTGGATGAAATGATCTGAAATAATGTTACAAAATGCACCTGCCACAGATAGTGAACAATAAAATCAGCTCAGCCCACTATCAAGAGCCAAATACTAGTCATTTTATAGTAAGACTAACCTGTATTAGGTAAATATGACCTAATATTGATCTCACTTTATCTTTCCACTAAAAGCTTCTGTGATATTATGCTTCTCTCTGCATGAGTGCACTTTACAAGCAGGGAACACGAGGATCGCCTTCCTTCCTCATCCAATGCATCCTGGCAGCCAGGCATAATTTGGCTCCAAGTGCTGGGAAGCAGAGGGCAAAAAAATGGCTAACAGACGTAGCAGCCCCAGAGGGTCGGCGTAAGCCCTACTCATCTGCATGTGCTGAGGACAGCACTGGCTCTGCCCATGGAACAGGTGCAGCCAGGCTCCTTCCAGGTACTGAGAGGGGAAACGTATAATACCTCCAGGGATCACCACTCGGGTTGTGCACCTCCTCACCTTCCCCAGCTCATAGGCTCATAAGCATGGTAACCGAGCCCTTCATCTTCAAAAGAGCTAGCCTATTGTCTGTGTAAGGTAGTAGGGAGATTTGCTGACACAGGTAGCTGCTAGGTTTCTGAATTAATCAGATTCCTTAAAAACAAGGGTCCAGATTCTGATGTTGCCTTACACCACTGTGAATCCAGACAGACTTCAGTTAAACTATTCTGGATTTACACCACTGTCACTGAAGTTGGATGTGTAGTTAGTACATTTTACACTCTGTTTATGTAGCTCTTGCACTTCACATAAGGATAAAGGAGCAAAAAAGACATTCAGTGCAATAAACCTTTGCAGCCTATTTGTCGGTCAAACTCATTTATACTAATTGCTTCAATGCTATGACTTATGTCTTTTTAGTGGAAAATCTGCCTAGGCCAGGCTTTGAGGGCATGCACCGCAATGGGGAAAAAATCAAAAGAAATCAGTAACTAATAAAGAGAAGAAGAAGAAAAAACTCCCAAGAGAAGAGAAACAACTCCACCTGGGGTAAGAAATTTGGCCTTCCATTGGATTCTGAAAGTCAACAAACTCGGGCTTTGTTGGAGCAATGTGGGAAGTCAGTTACAGAGACAAGGGCTTTCCACTGAGTGTTCTGCCTTTGGTAACATGTCAGTTACAAACTGAGCACTAACAACACATTTAAAATATCTATATATAAACGTTAGATGGATCAACCCAGCTGGTGTCCCTGGAAGAGGGTGGAAAAAGTGAGAGCTCAACTATTAGGTTGAACTGGGATCCAGGCTCTAAAGATATGTCTACACTGCAATTAGATGTCTGCGGCTGGCTTGTGACAGCTGACTCAGTCTTGTGGATCTCAGGCTAAAGGGCTGTTGAATTATGGTACAGATATTTGGGTTCTGGCAACAGTCAAAACTCTGGGACAATCCCCATTCATAGGGTCCTAGAGCCCAGACTACTGCCTGAGCCTGAACATCTATGCTGCAATTAAACAGCCCCTAGCATGAGCCACTTAGACTGAGTCATCTGGCACAGGCCAGCCACAGGTTTTTAATTGCAGTGTAGACATACCCATTTATACCTGGGATGCAGGGGTTATCAAATACCTTGAACTGGCTACAGAGATAAACTGGAAGTCAGTGCTATCTGTGGAGCAGAGGTATAAGAGCACTGGTGGCCAGTTGCAATCTATAAGGGCTGTTGTTCCTGTATGATCTTCACAAGATACTATAATCCCATTTAGAGTACAGAGCAGCAGTAGAGTCTTTGTGAACACTACACATTCTCCGTCTCTTCCTGAGATATAGCAGGGCTATCTGGCTTACCAGATCACTATTATATTCCTCATATTTAGGCTTTGAGCTCTTATTTTAAACAATTTGCTACCATGAACATTTTTTATATTGTTCTTTTCCATCAAGCTCCTTTACGCAACTGATGCTTCCATTTAATTTCCTCAACGTTGTTGGTAGTAAGCATATACCCCACCTATTTGCCTATTTTATAAACAAAGCTTTACTTCTTCTACAATAGATATACAAAGCAACATATGGTTAAAAAACCAGAGGAAATTCGACATATGACAAGTAAAATAAGAAAACTGTCATGGATTCTTAAAACTTGTGCTCATTCTAATTAGCCTATACTTCAGTGTGGTCCAATGGAAAGGCCGCTGCGGTGGGAGTCAGGTGACCTGGTTCTATTCTCAGTGCTGCTTCTTTTTCACTGTGTGACTGCAGGTAAGTCACCTAAGCTCCCTGGGCCTCAGTTTCCCTGACTACAAAATGGTGATAATGATATTTACCCTTCTTCGCAAAACACTAGGGCTCTCAAATTAAAAGTGCTATGGCATGTCCCACTATTACTAAATACAGTACATAGTACAAACTACAGTTTTTCCCCTTTCTTTGATTCATATGCTAATCCTTCTGCACATCTTACTCTCCTATTGCCCTTTATAATATTTTCTTTATGGTTTCAGGATTTTTTCCCCCTAAAAGTACCACACAATCTTTTCCCTAGTCAAATCATCATTGGGTAATATTTTTAATTCATATAGACTGGAATTTTCTATCTTTACATTGAGTAGTACCTTATTTTTTGATTATTTCCATTAAATCAATGAGAGTACTCATGGAGTAAGTTACTGCTCAAAATGGTAAAGGTAGGACACAATGAGCCACACTTATTTCATGGACTCTGACTTATTTTTCTTAATTTGTACACAAGAAGCTCAATTTTCCATTTGGTATCCCAACCCCTTAGAAACTGATGACCTTTTTCTTAGTATCTCCTGTGTTGTGCGTATGGCCAGCATTGACCATTAGCTCTATTCAGGGTATTATTTTTACAATGATTGCCCACTTAACATTGCAAACATCACATTTTTCAAAATCTTCTTATTATAAATACTGTCATTACCTCCATCTTTTTAAGTACCCATCTGTGAACGGAGCACAAGTAAATGCAAAGTCTTTCCAGGAATGCTGAAATGCTTGGTGTGTTAAAAGATGAATCTCACAACAGTGGATGTAATGGAAATGCAAGCTTCATGGCATTCTCTTTGAGATAGCTTATCATGAGGTTCAAAGGTAGTTAAGCCGTCAAATATTTATTTTTAAATGTGGCTGGTTTCTTTTCCAGACCTTAAAAACTATCAGAAAAACAGTGGTAGATCAATAGTCTTGTGTTTTAAAGAAAAGCTCAGTCCAGCACAGGTTGGATTACATTACTTATAGCCCATAGAAGTCAGATATATAGAAATAACATTGTGACATTTCAAAGTGAGTTTTGGTTGGGCTCTCTCTCTCTTTCACACCTAGAGTTTTGCAAGCAGTTCACCTGTGCCTGCAAACAACAGAATGTTGACATGGAACAAGTTAATTTGCGGGTATAAACACAAATGAGGTATTTGGAGTTGGAATTAATTTACTCGGGTCTGTCTACAAATGGCTAGGCATGCAAAATTTCAGGTACATATTCACATGCCACACACAAGAAAGATCCTGAAGAACTGGAAAGACCACATTCACCTGAGGTTGATACTTAGTTTAAAACTGTCTGT
Organism: Mesoclemmys tuberculata; assembly: GCA_007922155.1. Lineage (NCBI taxonomy): Eukaryota > Metazoa > Chordata > Testudines > Chelidae > Mesoclemmys > Mesoclemmys tuberculata. The sequence continues at coordinate 10,088,117 of ML675605.1, forward strand.
GAATTCAGAGGTTCAGTGAATAGCAGTGTTACATGTAGGTAAATCATAAGGCATGTAGACCACTTTAAAAGCCAGCCCAATCTGGTATCACCAGAACCAATGTCTGGAAGCTAAAGCCAGACTCAAATTAGATATAAGGCACAATTTTTTTCACAGCACAGGTGTTAAAACATTGGAAAAAACAACAAAGAGAAATGGTGGCTTCTCCATCTCTTGAAGTCTTCAAATCAAGACTTGGGTGCCTTGATGGAAGATATGCTTTAGTTAAACACAAGTTATTGGACTCAGTACAGAAATAGCGGGATGAAATTCTATAGCCTATGTCATATAGTTGATCTAATTGTTAGACCAAACACACACTATCAATTAGGAGTAGTTATCCCAGTCTGAACAGCCCACAACTAGTCATTCGAGTTGTCCAGCAAATATTTTAGACTAGTGCATACGTTCAAACGGGTATGTGGACAATTTTAGAATTGAAAGAATGGACAATATTTGTCATGAATATTACTTGCGTTTAACAATTTGATCAGCTCTAGGCAAATTTGACATAAGAAACCTTGGAATATTCCATTGTGCTGGTAAAAATTGGCAGACAGTCCACAATCCTCCAGGTCTCTTATTCTGGGCATATTTCTTAAAGTAATGGTAACAGCCTAACAAACTTTAGCAAACTGATATCTAATAAAGCATTTTGTTGGAAGAAAGTAAGATAATAAAAGATTGTGCCATACTATCTTGTGTGTGTTGTGACTTGTGGCTACAGCTGACTTTCTATCTTTAGTAATAATGCTGCATCGATAATAAAACACCAGTACAGATTAAATATTTTGGGCAGCTGCCCAAATTATATTCATTATAGATCGTTCACAAAGCTGACTTAATTTTTTAGGATATTTGGGCTGAATATATTTTATTTCACTTCACGTTACTATGAACATAAAAATGGACCCAGGGGTTTAGAATCAAAATACTCCATGCTGCATTCTCTGTGATATAGGATAGGATATAGGTGTGAACAATGCCCAGTACCTCATTATATGTACCTTTAATAAAAGTCAGAGCAGTTGCATGTATTATGCTGTCCCTTGAATGATTTTCAGAATGTCAATATCTTTCAGTCTTTTATGAGAGGACAAAATTTCAACACCCACATAGACTGTTAATGTAATAGTTTAATTTAGAAATTATCAAACTAAGGGCACTTATCAGAAGTATGAAAAGAGAGGCTAATTACAGAGGTGTCACGAGTAGACTGTGTATCTGTCATAAGATGTTCCATTGGAACTAATGGTTAGGGTTGCAGTGACCCAGACTGAAATGTATTAATTATGCAATCTGATCACATAATGACTTAATTCACTTACTGTAGATCAAAACCCAAAACAAAAATTATCCCCTTCAGAAACTACCCTTCCAGGATGTAAACTCACTCCTTCTCCCCCCTCAACCCACTTCTGTACATTTGTTGGAATTATACGAGCAAAGGCTGCTACAGAAAATACTTCTTAGGCCATAGTTGTAAGAAATATGAAAGTACTTCAGCTGAGATCAGTGGAGGCAAACATAGTAGCATAGCGACCTGCTTGTTGCTGTGAAATGGTTGAGCCATCTTTATACACACTTTTAATTTTGCTCTAAATTCTGGCATGTCATTTTCTGCCTCCCTGAAAAGTATAGGCTAAATTAGGCTCTTCAGATACTCTTTCTGTGTCACAAGAGGCCAGATTTTTTGAGTATATTAGCCTTTAAAATTAGGTATTAAATTGATTTCAATTGGAGTTGGGTGCCTAGGCAATTTTGAAAATCCGACTAAGGACCTAGCCATAACTTTAGGCCCTAAATACTTTTCAAAGCCTGGCAAAGACCTCTAGGACTTATGAGGAAGTGTGGACCAGAGTTATTGGTTTCCAAGGATGTATGGACATATTCTGGCCAGCCATTCCCTCGACATACAGAGCAGGAGAGGGCTCAAGTTGTTTCCCTTGCTCCCTTGTGCCACTCTGTAGGGACTGACCAGACACTGTTGGAAATAATAGACTACTCTCTGTTCCCTCTTACTCCTAAATTGCCTGCAAAGGAGCAAGGGACAGAAGATCCATGGCTCCACAGCCCTCTCCATCATTGGCCAGCAGAACCAGGGAGTATATCTGTGCTGTACTGGTCTGCACTGACTAAGAACTCCAGGGAGGAATTCCTGACTTGGAGTCTCCAGGGGGAGCTATATCTGCTGCACTACCCTTCCATAACTCCTCTCCAGTTCCTGCTGACATCTGGTGCACAAGGTAGCACTTCAGAGATTGCAGCATGCACTGTCCTAGTGCCTCCCTTTGGAAAACCTAGTACCGCTCTCTCACTTGCCCTGAATTAATTAAGAGTCTTGAACTAATTTAGATTTTTACACCACCCTCATCACCATGGTTTCTAAGAACCTTTCGGCAGTGCATCAGATGATGTGACTGGCATTTTCCCCTTTTTCTCTCAGTTTTTATTATTTAATTTTTTCTTTCTTTTATAACCTACTATGTCATGTGTTCTGGTGGAAAGCACACCTTGCACTTGCATAGCTGTGCTTCTTGTGACCACTCCAGTGCCTTGTGTAGAGGCATGAAGAGAGGAGAAGGTTTCTAGCACCCTTTCCCAAAACCCCTTGAGTATCTGCACAGGACTAGCCACTAACCTAGAAATGAAATATAAAAAATGAAAAGTTTCAAATGTTGTGTATGTAACTATCACTAATATAAAACAGACTAGTCAGCTGTCATATAATAGGCTTACTAGATTCTGTCCATGTAAATCCTCCATTGAGTGCCAAATATAAGCAAGCTTCACTTCTCTTCCCCCCCGCCACTTCCCCCTCCTCAGCCTGCCCCACTGTTTGAAGTCTTGCTAAAGTGCTGTCCAAGGACAAATTCTTTTTGTCAATCAGACTTACAAGGTTGCTAAGTACATGCAAGGATAAAGATACATTCTGGTTAGTTACTCAATACTTGTTTTGCCGTCTGCTGTTGAAAACAAAATTGCATCACATTGGATGATTTTGCAATACAGGAAGGAAACCTAAAATCCAAAATTAAACAAGTCTATGGTGTCTGATTTGGAATTATTTAGTTATAGAAAAATTGAAAACATTAAAATGTTCCATATATAAAACCGAAGTGAATAAAGAGTAAAAAAACAGGTAAAGAAAAGTGAATGCATTTCAACAGCAAATTTGGAACTTGTACCTTGTTTGAGGATAAAGGTTAATTTGAATCCATTGAATTTCCTAAAATGTTTGGCTCAAACAATTTCTTCAACCGTCTAACAGCCCACTGCAAATTCAGGGTAACACTGCTGAAAACAATGGAGATAGTCAGGATTTAGGGCTGGCTCCACAGCCCATTAATTTCAATGGGAGTCCTTCCATTGACTTCAATGGATTTTGCATCAGGCCATTATACCAGCGTGTGAGAGAACCAAACTTGGCCATGGATGGCCTCTGGATTTGCCATTTACACTCCCAAGTGTCATAGAAAATGCAAATACAAGGTAGTTTAGATGCTTTTCTTCCAAACATCATATATCAACAGGGAGGTCAAGTATAGGAATAGTTCAAGTATACGAGTAATTGGAAGAAATGTGTGAAATTGCAGTTCAGAAAAGTGAACCGAAAAGGAGGTGCAGAATCTGCATAATAAAGCAAAAGGAAAAATGTATGGTCTCAAATTCAAAAATAACCCCAAAAGTTGACAGGTTATACTAGCCTGAGGCAGTTCTAACTTCTGCATAATTCTAACTTCTGCATAATTCTGCATAATTCTGCATAATTGGCACTTGAATGAGAGAGAACTCAAACTTCCACTAGTCTTAGCAGTATTGCATATTATAGGTTCCATTTTCTCAATGAGCTGCTCTTCAACCATTTCTCCAAAGCACTACATTGAATATATACTTTAAAGAGGCGTATGCACGTAGGCTTTAAACTTTGAATTAGTCTATGTTTTGTTGGCTTACTCATCTGTGCTGTAAACCAGGATGAACTGGCATTAGCCAGTGAATTAAATTTTAGACCCCTGAAACACTCAAAGCTGTAGAGCTCACTATCATGATTCACACAATAGCCATTAAAATCCTGAAACCACATTCTTGTAACAATGACTGTAACAGCAGGATAACAAAATATTCTAACCAAGGCAGTTTCCCTTTCAGTCAGAAGATTATAGATATTTTGGCCTTTTTGAATAGTGCACACTAGACAAATTGTAGAGATTAAAAATCACAGGAGTCTACTGCGATGGTAGAAATCGCTTGTTGCTAGTGTCGGGCTTGTTACTAGTAAAGCAGAGTGAAAACTGCAAAACCAGAGTTCATGAATATTCATTGGCATATCTAATTTAATTTGCTTCAGACACATTTGGATTTGCTTTCAGTGAATTTTCATATGACAGAGTTTTACCATCATGCATCCAAAAAGCAAATATTAAGTTCATATGCTTGAAAATTTGGAGTGAATTTAATATTAAATAAGGGTAATGAAAGCATTCACAGTAGAAGCCTGATTATAAGAGTTACACTCATCTAACAAGGAAACTGATACAATATCAGTTGACCTATATGACTTGTCACACCCAGCAACACAGCTCAAATAGCAAGTCAAAGAAATTTGACTGTAAATAAAGAAAAATTTGACAAAAAATTCCCTGGACAACAAATTTTTTCGAAAGTGTTGCTTCCTCAGATTTTTTTTAGATTATGCTAGACTGCTTGAAGCTGAACATAAATATAATTTCAGTCTACTTGTATCATGTAGAAATTTGAAGAAACAAGAAATTGACTTTTATTGAATGTAATGTGTTTAATCGCATAATGGTGCTGACGCTTTGCAATGGTTCAACTGAGCTAAAAATGTTTTGTTGATAATTTTCATTTGTACTCAGTGTCTGAGGCGTCTCTTTTAAGTGTCCAACAATAATCGGCCAGCATTGATGGATTCCAGTTGCCCTATACTGTTTTTCCATGATCGCAATGTACTGGTGAAAACTTTCACCATGCTTGTCACTGACTGCATCAAGATTTGCAGGGAAGAAGTCTAAATGCGAATGCAGAAAATGAATCTTTAGTGACATGCTGCACTTCATGGTTTTGTATGCTTGAAGCATCTTATCAATCACCTGCATGTAGTTTGGTGCTCTGTAGTTGCCAAGAAATGTATCGCGGCTGTTGTGACATTGGCGAGACATTTTGCTATCATGAATCCTCCTAAAAATTCAATTGCTTTATTATTGTGAGTACACACAATATGCTATGCACATAGAGCATGCACATCAACATGAATGCAAACTGATATAAATGGTGTGTGTGAAATGCTTTTATAGCCTTTCTAAAACCTGTCCTGCAGCATCCGCCCTGCCTAAGCCTTAGCATTCCCATTGCATGTTGTGTGGACTGCACTAGGTGCAGTGTCACTGCATGCCCAGGCATGCTTGGACACAAGATAGAAAACTTTTCAGCTTACATTGTGGGCAACATTTTAATAGACTTAAATTATGAATTGAAATAACAAATATAGGAGATTTAAAAAAAACGGTACGTGATAAGGAAATTTCATGGTGATTTTCGTAATAAGCAGCCCAAAATCCATAAGATACATCCAAAAGTATTCAGAAAGGAAAATCTTTGTTGTCCAGTGATATTTTGAAAACAAACAGCTCCCCCCAAACAGCCTTCTAATTAAGTAATTACTAACGAGAGCTGAATGTCAAAATGATGACAAAAACAATTTTAAAAGCACAAAAGTAGCATGAATATTTACTAATGTATCTAGTCCAACACCCTGCACAATGTCTGTGAAATTCTCTGGGAACAAAATACACTAACACTATAATGATCAGCCACAATGTAAGGGAAAAAAAGTAGAACAGAGGCTGAGTAAATTGATGAACTAGTTTAGAACTCAGGCAGACTTTAAATCTAGCTGTTATATATGTAAAGAAAATAGAAAATGCTAGTGCCACCTATTGTTGAGAATGGAGAATTAGAAATTAGTCTTAATAATTTACATAATTCCAAAGAATGGGAAAATAACTGGTAATGTTCCACTGCTTATTACATATTTCATGCTAAAGAGCTATGAATGTGATTTTGTTTTGGGCTATTTATTTAAGCTCTGCTTTTGCAAAGACTTATTCTAGTGATCAACGCTGACCTCAGTGGGACTACTCACCTGTTTAAGGGTAAGTGCATGCTTAAGTCTTTGCAGCTTCAGGGATTTTTGGCTCAAAGTGTTAGTAGTTAAAATTAACCACAATATCCAAAGCACTGAACAGAGATGACTGGAAGCTCGAAGCTCAGGAATGTGGGTGGAGATGGGCTGGTGAATGAATAGCTACACAGCTCCATTTCAACCCATCTTGCGGAAAAAGCTGTGCATCAACTACATAGCATACAGTAGTTTTGAAAAGTGACGACCACACTGGAAATGGTGAAGTGACACTCAGTGGTCTGGAGTGGAGCATTCTATTCCCTGCGATCAACACTGCATACTCCATTTACTCAGAATATGACCTGAGTAGACTGTTTGTTCCAAATAGAATAATTTATTGAAAACTAAGCATTCATAAAACCTATCATCCCTCATATATGGAAATAATTTTTATTACATGACAATGGGTCAAATTCTGTTCTCAGTAACACTGATCCGCCCTTATTCTGTAGCATTCTCCAGCATAGTGATTGCAATGGGTACATACTAAAAGTGTACAACAGTGTTCATGGATGTTTTAATCTGGGGATTTAGTTCTGCAAATTATAGAAGGTAAGAAACATTTACTGAATACAGATCTGGATTGGGATCAAGTCTGAACAACTTTAAAATTTGGGTAGCTGGGATCCACCACGCCCATTCCTCAAAAGAGAGTGGGCTTGTATTGGCCCCTACAGTGTGCCAGGGCAAGCTTTGGGTCAGCAGTAAAGATTGGGGTATTCACAAAATTTGATCCCATTTCAAATACCCTCAAAGTTTAGTTCCTAGGTTTTCATTTGGATCCATCTCTCGCTGTACTTGGTATGGTTTGATGCATAAGGGTGAAATAGCAATTTTTTATCCATTGCCCTCACTCCATCTGGGCTTTTGCATCTGTCTTTCACATCTCCAGGTGTCCCAGAGGATCAGTGATGGACACAAAATTCTTTGCCTGGTATTAGACCAATGAGCAAGTAGTAACAGGAATTTTAAATCATTAAAATTTGCTGAAAGCGCCTCTTAGCTTAGCTGTTGGAGGTATTCAACATTTCTATTTCATTATGGTAAGATATTGACAATTCCTTCTGCAGGTCACATTTATCACAGGTAATTGTATATTCCATGTGTGTATAAATCCTGCTCGAACAAATATGAATGAGACAATCAGATGGAGCCAAGGATGGGCTGGTGGTTAGATGGGATTCAATTCTTGTCTCTATCAGACATCCTATATGTCTTTGGGGGAAGTCAGATAGTTTCTCTGTACTTCAGTTTACCATCTGTTCAGCATACCACCATTATACCAGGGATAATACGTCCTTTCCCCCACCCTTTATCTTGTCTATTTAGATGATGAGCTCTTCAGGACAGGGACTTTTTTCTTACCTTGTATGCATATAGTGCCCAGCACAACAAGGGCCTGCTATCACTTGGGCTTCTGAGCGCTAGAGCTAATAAACCCAGTGGGAAGCTGGATTAGATGACCCATATGGCTCTGTTACCACTGTACTAATTCTCAGCTGTATTTGAACAACATGAAGAACTTTTGGGTGGAAACATGTATTTATATTAAGCCAGGAGCATAGACTCCAGGATTTAGCACTGACCTCTGGAATAGCCCATGCAGTTTACATAGCGTTCGGCAAATCACGCCGCAGAGTCTGACATTGATCATACTCATGATCCGTCACACTGCTGCTTTTAATTGCTGCATTAACCAGCTGCAGCAGTTGATGCTGCGAGTGAAATTTGTTATGGAGAAAAATGGAGTCCATGTTGACAAGTTGATAGCCAGGGAAAATTAAAATCACATTTGACAATGTTCAAAATACCAAAGCCTGGCTTCAGGATGATGTAGGGATGGCGCAATACTAAGGATCCGTTGATTCTTTCTTCTCCCTTTTGCCAAAATCTGTCTTGTCCTGGAATTTAATATTGTGCAACTCAGAAAAACAACATAACATTTAACTGTGAATCCACATGGCAGCATCAGCTGCAGGAAATGGCAGCTAGGGCCAGTTCTACCATCTCAGCAGAACACCAGTTGCCTGAGGCACCACAGTGCTTAGATGCTGTTTATTGTGCAAATGGCTGTGGGCTGTGATGTGCGCACATTTCACAGTTTACCCATAGATCAGCAAAATCCCTAAAGCTACCACTAAAGTGGTAGTACAAGTAATAGGAAGAGATGCTAGATCTCTATTTACCAAAGTAGTAGAAATAATTGTTGTGCAACAAGAATGCATAATACCACAGAGGGGCTCCAGAAAGACACAGGGCTAGATTCACCCTTGATTTACACTGATTTCTGTGGGCATAAACCCTCCTGAAGTACAGTTGGCTGGGGAGAAGTTGTCATAGCGTGAAGTAAGTGCACCTCTTTGCCAAGGAGCCACTAGAAGGCTATAATGCAACCCCAAATGTGCATGACCAAGGTGGAGACACAAGCAGGGGCACAGGGCAGTCAGAAATGGGCTTATTCAGTGCATTTCCTCATCAGATGCCACAGTGGAAACTCAAGCTGGTCTCCCCAAGAAGAATCCTGGGGCACAATAAGCTCCTCTGGTGAAGGCGGGGACATTTTATTGAGCTTAGCCATTTTCAAGTCATTACCAATCACTAGGGAGCACATCCACTAGTCAACAGCATATGGGAGTAACAGAGGAGTCCTAGTACTAGGATGCAGAGACCATCTTTAATGTAGATGCATGCTTGTGTTTGTGTACTAGACTGACCGCTGAAGAACAGAGAGTGGGGCAGTAAACCCACAAGGACACAAGACACCTATGTCCAAGAGATGGCCCAGTGTTCTGACCCAAGGGTGTCATAGATGGTGGCTCCCTGAACAGTGTCAGCACTTCATTGTGCCAAGACTCCAATACCTAGAAGAGATATGGCACTATTGTGGATGTTCTATTCTACAGTTGTAGTATCTGGATGTTTACCAGTAGTGCATTATGCCAGTGGTTCTCAATCTTTCTTCATTTGTGGACCCCTAAACCTTTTCGAATGGAGGTGTGGACCCCTTTGGAAATCTTAGACATAGCCTGTGGACCCCCCAGAGATCTGTCAATCACAAGTTGAAAACCACTTTTCTATGGTGACAACAACCTTTCATGGATCTCTTAGACATAGTCTGTTGACCTCCAGAGGTCTGCGGACCACAGGTTGAGAACCACTGCATTAAGCAATGTGACTAATATCCATGATTCATTCCTTCTGTCATCCTCCGTACAGGAGAAGAATTGTGTGTGCAGTGCATGTTTTGGTTTGGTAGGGTTTTGAGGATTTTTTAAAAAGATGCACATTTCTTTTTGCTTATGTTAAAGAAGGCAGGTTGAAAAAGTATGTTTTACATTTGGAGAGGAAGGTAATGAAGTTTAGTTCCTGTGGGAGTTCATTCCAGGCCTTGGACCAGCCACCAAGCAAGCTGTCACCCACACAGATGAGCTTTATCCTAAAGTCTTTCCTGGGACCAAAGTCATATGAAAAAATAATGAGAGAAACAATGTTTTGGACCCTATGTGTAATGCTATAAATCCTTGTTTTAGAGTCAAAATTAAAGCTGGACGTCAATTTTATGATAAAACATGTAAGGAGCCATGCACACACGGCATTATGTACAAATGCTAAATCATAATGAAAAATACCTTCAGCAGTTTATAAAAACCACATGTGATGATTGCGAAAACAGTTAAATGAGCTTACAAAAAGACTGACAGAAAAACTTTGGCTATACTGTCGAACAATATATTGTACTTCGGAAAGGGTCTGGACTGAAGTAATCTACACAAGACTATTGAGTCTGCTACAATGACCTAATCATCTTATTTTTGCCCTGTGTAGAAATGCTTGGAACCCAGTCAAACTTACCTAAACTATTTCACTTACATCCAGCCTGCCTTGGTTATGTCAGAAGACACCAGGCACAATATTGCTTGTGCTACTGAGCTGTCCCATGATCTTCCACTTTGGGTACCAAGTTATTGATAGATTACAATTTTCTTTGTTGAAATACTTACTCTTTCTGGATGAAAGTGAAAGAGAAATTAAGAAGCTATTGGCTATGTTACAGACACTGGGCCAGACCCCCTGTTTGCATAAATTGGCAGAGGTGTATTTCTGTCTTCTCTAGACGAGTGGTTTTCAACCTTTCCAGACTACTGTACCCCTTTCAGGAGTCTGATTTATCTAATACCCCAAGTTCTACCTCACTTAAAAACTACTTGCTTACAAAATCAGATTGAAATACAGAAGTGTCACAGCACACTATTACTGAAAAATTGCTTACTTTCCCATTTTTACCATATAATTATACAATACATTGATTGGAATATAAATATTGTACTTACATTTCAGTGTGATACTTACTGTATAATAGGACATAGAGCAGTACAAACAGGTCATTGCCTGTATGAAATTTTAGTTTGTACTGACTTCGCTAGTTCTTTTTATGTAGCCTGTTGTAAAAGTAGGTAAATAGCTAGATGAACTGATGTACCTCCTTGGAAGACTGCTGTGTATCTTTAGTTGAGAACCACTGCTCTTGATATATTCTGTTCTAGTTACTGCTGTGGCCTATACTACCATGGTATCTGATGATTCACAGTCTTTATTGTATTTACCTTACAATACACAGTGAGATAAGAACTATACGCCCTCAGTTGCAGCAGAAGGATTTGAACGTAGGATTTCTAAATTCTAACATAGCAGCCTAACCACTGGACCATCTGTCCTCTTATAGTTAATGGAGCTATTGGGGTTTACACTGAGGCTCTGTTCCACTAAATTATTTTTTGTTAATTGATGCATTGCAATGCCTTATTTGTGCATGGCAATTTAAAACTTGCATAACATACTGAAGAAAAACAAAATGCCTGTCCCCAGAACATAGAATAAAAAAAAACCACAAAAGACTAGTCTAAAAAAGAGAGTGACATGAGGAAGTTAACTCTGATAAACTGAAAAACTTGTATTCCAGAATTGTAAGGGTTTTTTCTCAATTATAGCCTGACCATTCTTGCTGCTGCTTATAAACAGGAAAGGTATATGATGTTCCAATAGTGACTCACTTGAATTGTTTATCGGATCCTGGAAACAAGTCACCTCCTTTTTAACTAAACAAATCTGTGCGTTATGATTCATCATGATTGTTCATTAATGTAAGAGACTTTGTTCTGTATCGTCTAGGTGATTTATTTACACTTCATTTTATTAATGCCAATACTTACCAGAGCTCTTATTATCCAGAGATCTCAAATGCATATTACAAGGATATCCTGTTACCCTTCTGTTACTGATGAGGAATTGAGGGACAAAAAGGGTAAGTGACTTGCCCACAGTCACACAGCTTGTCAATGGCAGAGCAAGGAATAAAACTCAATTCCACTGATCCTCAATGTGGTACCATAATATCTGAATCATCCTGCCTCCTTTGCGGTTACATTATTTTGAATATTAAGCTCAATTTGCATTACTTTAGCACAGTGAAATCTCATGAAAAAATAGTGAACACAAACAAGAAATTTTGTAGGGGAATGGTCCCAAGGTATTCTGTTCTGCATTTCAGTTATTAGTGTGTAAAAATAGCCTGAGAAATTTAGAGGAAGATAACAACCTCTCTGCTCCAAATCCAGCTGTCCTTGCACTGTTATTATTCTGGCACTGAAGTCAATGTGAGAAAGGTCAGAGTAAGAACTGAACAAGGACCTGCTCCCCCGTGTCTAGGTTTAATAATTTTCCCTTTCTGCCACTGATCAGAAAAGTGGAATTTCTGAACAAGAGAGAAGCATCTTCAAAGAGAATTGGGAGCAGATATGTTGTGTACCTTCTGGATAAGCTTAAATCCTTCATTTAATATATCTGTGATTTGAATATATTCTGTACAGGCTTCTCCCTGTATGATTCTCAAGAGGGTTTGGAAAATATGACAAGGTGGCAGAGGTGAATCTGAGGATGGAATGGAGACCAGTCATAAGAGTCAAGAGATTTTGGAAGAGAGCTCAAAGAGCTCTGTAGGAGCTCCCAACATTTCTGGGATATAATCTAAGGCTATGGGGCATTTCAAGGTAGGTGGCTGTGACAACATCAAAAAGGAGCCGAGGGTACTCGAAGATGTATCAATTTGCTGTGGGAATCTGGGATAAGCAAGGAAGGCTTGCAGAAAAGAATAAGGAAGCATCTCCATAGATAAGGGAGGGAAGATGGTTCATTCAAAAAAAGCACTGATGAAGAAGAAGCATTAGAGAAGTCTCCAGATTTAGAGCAAAAGAGGAATCAGAGAATTTTTGGCCTGACGTCAATCCTAATATTATTACAAATTATCACTTAACATGAAGAGCCACTATCGATGTGCTCAGCACTATATGAAGCACAGATAAGGACTGCCCCTGCTGGAGGATGTTACAGTCTAAGGGTCTGATCCTGCAAACAGGTCCACACAAGCATACGCTGGTGCCCTTGGGGAGGTCCATTGACTCCCACAGGGCAGTCGTCAGTCACAGGATCCCACCCAGGATCTCACCCAAATCAGGGGACAGAGAAAAGTCATGAGGCACTGGGAGAATCGTAAACCCTTAGGGTTTCCTCTGAAGCCTGTTGAAGTCAATGGAAAAACTCTCTCTGACGTCAGTGGGCTTTGAATCAGGCACTTAGATACTCGTGTAACAGATTCCTTAGAAATATGACAGAACGATACCGTAAACGGACAGATAAGAACAGCATAACCCTGGGAGTTTGAACAGCACCTGTTCATACTGCCCTTGGTTCTACACGAGAGCTGTGAGCTGTGAGCTGTGAGCTGTGGTCTGTGGGAATGTTGGATGGGATGGGAACTGAGTTACTGCAGAGAATTCTTTTTTGGGTGTTGGCTGGTGAGTCTTGCCCACATGCTCGGGGTTTAGCTGAGGTCTTCAAATCTCACTTTTGAGGATTTCAATAACTCAGTCATGGGTTCGGGGTTGTTATAAATGTGTATGGGTAGGGTTTTGTGGCCTGCCTTGTGCAGGAGGTCAGACTAGATGATCATATTGGTCCCTTCTGACCTATGAGTCTATGAGTCTATGAGTCTATGAGCTTTCGCTGAAGACTGAAGCCCTCGTTTTGGGGTATCTTGTGAGAATAACAGAGTTATAATAAAGGACAGGACTTTGCTTTCCGTTTCCACAGTGCCCCAAGTAGAAAGTTGAAAACCTGTTGAGAGGGCATCACATGAATCTTTACTAATAATTTATGCATTGAGTCATTGATTACAGCCACTCTCAAGAAGAATTCTTAAGAATAAAAAATGCATTCTTTATTATGGCTTTATTCCTGCTTTTCTGCATTGCAGTGCGTATGCTTTCTGTTTTGAACCTATTTTATTCCTATGATTTATATTCATTTGTTATCTGCTTTGTAAAGGGTTTAGAAGTTTGCTCCAGTATATATATATACACTCACATATGAAGCTCATTTGAGAAATGATCATCCATTGACAAAGAAAGAAATTTGCTGTCCCTACCTCTACACTCAGCTGATTTATAACTAGTATCTAGGTTATGGGAATGCAGTGCTTTGCCCACAAAAATTAGCATGCAGCCTTTTCAGTACTCGTACATAAGTTGCTCATGAGAGTGGAAATTTCAGGTTTTAGCAGAAAATTACATAAATCCAGTGGCCTGTATTGCCATCTGCTCAATCATTTTTTCTGGACTATAAAGTAAAAAATGTAGGATTTATAGAAACCACATGCAAAGATTCATATTTACTTCTGCCAGGTCTGGCTGTCACAGCAGCCTTAAAGCAGATATGCAAGCCACGCAAAACTCTATTGCTCCACTGGTTGTTCCTGACAAAGATGTATAATCATGAAAGTCTGCTTCTTTATTATAAAATGCCCTGTTAACTTAAAGCAATTCAAGACATCTTTTATTTTCCAATAAGAAAATTGAGATGATTCCTATTGAGATGAGTCATGTTGTCTTTATGGAGACCTGAGGTAAAGAAGATCTGCTCAGTTAAAAGGCGCACAGGCAAATTTAGAATTCATTTTAGAGTAGGTCTAATTTGGTGCTAATCTAGGAGTCTGGTCCAAAACCCTTGTTAATGTTTTCTCTTGCTTTAATCCAGTGTTTATTCACCAGGACAATTCAGAAACAAAATCAGCAGGACTTATATGTATGCATTGTTATGGTCTTGTGTATAATCGATTCAGTCTATGTCATCTGGATCCGAAGTGCAGAACAAAGAACAGAACATTTCAAATGAATGAAGAAGCAAAACATAACCATAATATTTAATCTTGTTTTCTGGAAGTGTTCAGTTAGCTGCAGGGCTAACAGATACATGTGATTTTCTTTCCATGGTAATATTACACAAAAACTCATGCCCCATCTGTTATGTAATGTGTTTCCATAGGTATTCTACTGTACTGAATGGGCTTTTCGACTGCAAGCTCTTTGAGGCATAGACTCTTATTTGTACAGCACATATTAGCTTTGGTACAAGGCAGGGCACATCCACTGTATGATACAGCTGTCACATTTTGCAGATTAGGGACACTGAGATACAGATTAAAACCAAAAGTTCCAAAATTGGGTGCTTCAAGGTGGGGAGCTAAATAAGGGGCCTGATTTTCAGAGGAGCTGAGAAAAGACAGCTCCCACTGATTTCAATGATGTTGCACAGGCTGTCTGGATAGAATTTGGTCTTTTTACTGTTTGTATTAAAGTACCTCTTTTTGTTCTCTTTTTTCTTTGGCTAACAAAAAGAGATTGAGGCTGCTCATCAGAGATGGCTGAGGAAGATATTACAGATTACATGACAAGACAAAATAACAAACAGGAGAATAAAGGAACAGACAGAGCAGGGCATTAGAAAATATCATCAAAAGAAGAAGACTCAGGTTGGAACATGTGCACTGTACAGAAGATGGAAGACATGCTAAGCAAGCATTGAATGGGGAACCCAAGGGAGGTAAGGGAAAGCCAGGAAGGTCAAGGAAGAACTAGCAGAACACAGTGAGAGAGGGTATTAAATGCACTGGCATCACCTGGAAAGAGGTTCCACAGCTAGCAAGTGATCATAATCAATAGAGGAACTATTCTACTTGATGTGTCAGCAACACAGGAGGAACTAAGGTCTAAAGTAAGGATTACAATAGCGCCTAGATGCCTGAACTGAGATCAGGGCACCAATGTACTATGTACTGTATATACAGTTATATATATGAGAGAGTCTGTGACCTAAGGTGTTTACAACATATATAGACAAAGAGATGAAGAGCACACTTAGGTCAACACCTGTCCTAACCTGGATCTTACACATTAGCCTGAATAATATCTTGTAGCAGTGAGTTCCACAGTGCATTAATTGCATGTTGTGAAAGAAGCATTTTCTTTTACTAATATTAAATCTGTTGCTTTTCAGTATCACAGCATGTCCCCATGATATTAATTTTGTGTTATAGGAAAGAGTAAACTCATTTACCATTCTTTGTCTAATTTAGCTCTGTCATGTCACCTCTTTTTAGAACCTCTTCTCGCACAGGAGGATTTTCATTCCTTTAATCATATGTGGTCTCTCTCTGGACAGTGTATATTTATGTCATATCCTTTTTGTGATGGGATGACCAAAGAGGAACACTATTGCACAGGAGGGCATACCATCAGAAATGTATTCTTTTTTTAAACATTATTCTTTTTTCCTTTCTCAAGACCTTGTTTGCTGATAGTCAATAGTTGGACTGTAGACTGAAACAGACTGGGAGAATCATATAAAGTGATAGTATGTCAGACTATATATATAAGATGTTGAGGCTAAATAAGATGTTGTCATTTATTATTTGTACCACGGTAGCACCTAGAGACCAGCTGAGAACTGGGTCCTATTATGCTAGTAAAAAACAGAGTAAGAAACATTTCCTGGCCCTCCAAGCTTACCGTCTAAACAAACAAGGCAAAAAAAAAAAAAGTAGGGGGGAGGAATACAGACACAAGAAGGGTGATGAGTTGTAAGTGTTGTGTTTGTGCCATATTTGAGGAGTAAGAGGGGATGAAGAGGAGGAATGGGCTGGAGGAATTGCTTGGTTTTTTAAAAAGTTCTTTGGGTGTTTTTTTCCAGCTAGGAAGTGCCAAATTCTTTTTATCTATTTTGCTTAGTTGCATGTTAGTCATTTGGAACTTTTTGCCTTTCCAGAGGAAGTTTTTACACATATGATCTAAGGCTTTTAGATAAAAGTGGTAAAAGAACTGGCAGAACTTAAAAGTGCTAGAGAAGGAATGGTAGGATGTTCGCTTCTAACAGATGGATCCTGTCCTATAATGATAGGGAAGGTCTTGCCATTTGCCAACATCCAATACACTTTTTGAAGTATGGGAATCCAGTTGTCTGTGGGTCTGATTTTGCTTCTGTATAGGTAACACCCACTGGAATTCCATGGAAGTGCTACAGGATAAAACTCCAGCACTGTTCTCATTAGCATGTCATATCACGGCATTGATATTGGAGTTATTCATTATTTTTCCATTTCACTAGTTTTCATGGAGTTCAATATGACTAGATATAAGAAGCACAAATATAGGATTCTCAATTTTTTTGATAGACTAGGACAAGGGCCAAACAAAAATGAAAGGAAGGCATAGAGTCTCATGCCCTAAGAACATCTAGATCAGCTGTTTTTGGTAGGATGCCATTATTATTATTAAACATTTATATATAACATCATGAAATCAAAATATATATTATCCCTGCCTCAACTGGGTTAAAATTAGACACGCATCATGAAAATGGAAAAAGAATTTTAAAAAATCAATGAAAAAATATAAAGAACTTCTGATGATTAGTTTTCTACTTTTGTGCTTCTAGTAGATAACATTAGATTGAAAAAAGCTGAGGTTGCATTGAACATAAAAGAGGATGGAAATTATGAATAAGCATAAGCAGACAGCAAACAAAGCTGAAAGTACCAGAAAATATTAGACACATTTAGTTCATGACAATGCAGCTTCTTGGCATTTTGTCAACTTTAGAAAACAGTGTTGAAAAGGGAGACAGTACTGGTGACAACTAATTTTGAAGTGTGGCACCTGACTTAAATTCTGGAAATAGAGGGTGCATTTACCTGGAAGAGTGGGTAGGGGCGTGGACTGTTTCATAAAACTATTATGGGGTGTGTGACCGTCTACAAGTCATTCTTGTTTCCTGGATTGTGAAGCACCTTACCACTATCTGCCCTTATTGTGATCAGCTGTTGTGGCTCAGTTCCCTGAAACCTCCAGCCTCTGGCAAGACAAACACTGCCTTCCAGATCCCTACAGACCTCATTCCCTCTCTACAGGTTAGCAATAGGCACACACCAACCACCGAGTCCTCATTGTTATTCCCATAGTGTCCAGACTCTCATACACTGGCAACTCACAGAATCACCAGGTCTGCTGTCCCCAAAGGAAGAGTACACACCAACTTTAAAATTCAACTCAGGATCACCACTTTTTCGCCACCGCGCTGAGACATATTTACAGTGACAACAAGAATAAGTTTATTAGTGAAGAACAGAGATTCAAGTGACAGTGAGTGAGTACTGGAAACAAATGGTTACATATAAAACAAAATCATAATGTTTTCTAGAGATAATCTTAAATAACAGGTTCACCTCCTGTCCAAAGAAGCTTATATCACCCAAAGGGCAGTCCAAGTTTGGTTGAGAGCTTTCTTTCATGAAGTAAATGCACTGTCTGATTACTTCCTAAGTGAAGGATGACTGGGTGTCTACTTTGTCCCTCAAATATAGTACAGCAAACCTTTGATGTGCACCTCAAGATACAGACCCCACGCCCGCCCCTGCTGTTTGCCTTTTCCTCTCAGATTTCTCCCTTTGAATTTTTTAATCCTTCATTTACATTCAGTTCAGATTGGTGATAGGAGACCCATTGCGAACTATACAATACTTAATTTACACGTAAACAGTCAGCTAGACAGACCTTTCTTATCCGACAGGAAGACTATTTTTCACCTTTGCTGGTGACCAGTCCTTAGACACAGACCTTATACTTTTCAGTTTATTCACACAACAGCCATTCGTGCATTTTGCAGTGATTCTGATGCCCAGCATGACACCAGCTGTTACATGAGACCTCAGAAGACACTCTCTGGTGAACTCAAAGGTATGCACCAGGCCCAAGATACCTCTATAACTTCTCTGCACCCCTTTGCCAGTTGACGTTAAGAGTTTCTTTGGTTACTGTGCCTAAACTTCTCCAGCTGTAAAAAGGGGGATAATAATGCGTATTTGCCCACCTTTAAGTGCTTTGAAGCTGAGAAATGTCAAGTATTGTTATGGCTATTTCACTGTTCAAAGAGAAGCAGATAACAAAGCTTCTGATCCTAGCAACTGCCAAGAAAAACCTGTACAAGCCCATCTTATCTAAAGACATGACGTTTCCTAAGGGAGCTGCTATGCTATTACATATCTGCAGGGGAAAAAAAACACCTCTGAAAGGTGATATTAGTGGAGATAATGCCAGAGCATTATTCAGTCAGTAACAGCAGATTGTCATAGTACTGTTTCTGGGGTGGAAATTGCTGTTGTGCTGCAGTTCCAAACAAAGGCAAGTGCAGAAAGTGGAGTAGTTGGAGTCAGAGGAGTAATTCCAGTCCATGCAGTAAAAATAATGGTATCTTTTCTGTATACATAAATTTGAACTTAACAGGAGGATTGGACTATTGACATGCCACATTTAAGCACCGAAACTCATTAAAGCTACACTAAAATGAAAGAATTCAGAGTTTCCATGTGCAAGTTAGTCTATGAAAGTTCAGAGAAGGGGATAATAAATCTTAAGTGTATCTTGTTTAATTTGGCCTTTTAAAATTGCTAACTTTTTCTAACCTGGCTCCTTTTATAGGCATCACATTATAGAGCAGAACTATTCTTTTACTAGTCTGGGGTTTTCTCAACATGTAAAATGTTTTGGATCAGATTCAATGTGCCCAATCTACTTGGCTTTTAAACCCTGGCTTGATGCACAGGGATGGATTAGATAACCCAAGAGAGCTCTTTTTCAGTGCAAATGATTCCCCCCACTGCATAAACTGTGGACAATTTATAAAAAGAAACTTCTGGCATATATGACCATGTATGAAATGTGATTATTCTGGTTATAATGTGTGGCATACAGTATCTGTGCCAATGGTCCTTGTAATTAGATGACTTATTGGATTGCAAGTATGAAAAATCATTGAATTAACTCAAAGAAAAACATAGGTGACCTTGAAAGACCTCAGAACACATCCAATCACCAAAAGGCATCATTGTGTTAAAGAGCTATTAAAATGACATCAAGAGCTATACAAACAGCCTGGGGATAGTAGGAGCATTGTGTTAACGATCCTTTGGTGCACTTTACCCATATCCTGGAGCTGGTTTTTTTGCTGACCCAATACTCTAGACAGAGTTGAGCAACTTTATGGATAATCTAAACTATACCAGTAGCCTATGATCCCAAAGGTGTGTTCCGTCAGACAGAGCTAACTGGGGCATAGGGCTATCCTGGATAAGCCCCTTTGCCCTGGGCCATGCTTCCTATGCTGGGATAGGGGCTAAAAAACGGGGTAGTATGTAGTAGTTGCCATCCCAGGATTCTCTAGTGTGGTGGGGGTGGGTAGGGAGGGAGAGAGGGAGATCATCCATTTGCCAAATCTACCAGCCTTAAGGGACTTTTGAGCTATGGAACCCATACACAGCTGCTCTGTTGGACCTGAGAATCAGGACCCAGTAATTCAAAGAATGCATACTTGTATAACATAGTCATGGGAAGATATCTTTAACATGGAAAAGATAATATCTAACCATATATTGCACCAAGGTGAGGGAAGTTTGCGGAGTCAACTGAGATACTTCAATACCTATACCACTGCCTTTTTTTCCCATCTACTGGCCCACAAATGCTGTGAGACCTCAGCATCTCTGAAAATCAGGCAGTTTAGGGTTTGATCTAATTTCAGTCAATAAGAGTCTTTCCATTAACTTCAATGTATCTTGAATCAGATCCTTAGTTAGGCCCAAAAATGTGGATTACAATTTGTAACTTTAGACATCTAGTTTGAACATTTTGGCAATCCCAGTGATCTACAGCTTAGATTCTTCTTCATTAACTTGGAAATATTCTTATAACAAATTCATACTAGTAAACTAGGGATTATGAATTAAAGATAAACAAAAAAGGTAGAAAAAAGATATGAATTACACTTAAATGGTGCTTTAATTTTGCACAAATACAAAATGCATTATTGTACAGATTGTTATACCCTAACAAAAAGTATAAGCAGAGAGAGAAATTCAATATAAGGAACTGCATTTTAAAGGAACCAGGAACAAAGACAGATCTGGAAGTAATAGGGGGAAAACATACCACTACAGATGACCACTCTGGGATCTCTGGCTAAAAATTAATAAGCTAACTAAAAGCCTTGCTGGCCAGAGATAGCTGAAGAATTACAAAGGGACTTTTTATACACTATATTATAGTAGCTTCTTGGATCCAGTTCATTTTTTTTTGTATGTCAGAGTTGATAAGGACAGAGCACCTACTCCAGTGTCTATAGAAGTTCATAGAAAGATTCATTGGCTTCCACAGGATTTGGATGAGGCTTTAAGTGCAAACTATTTTCTCAACTGCAGAAAGCTGGAATAAAATTTAATCTGAAGTACTGTAGGCCAAATCCTGTTCACGCTAAAGCTAATCAACGTATCAATAGTAGAGCTGGGCAAAATTAGATTTCAGCTTAGCCTTTTTTAATGGAAAAATATGAGATTGTTGACACCAAAACATTTCATGAATTCATGCTGGTTTCACTGAATTCATATAAAAAACCCCAAAAATTCTGAAAAATTGATATCTTTCATTTTGACTTATTTGAAATGAAAGATTTTGATTTTTCAAGTCAAAACAATTTTTTTGTTTGTTTTTTTTAAGAAATTGCCATACATTTTATTTATTAAGAATGAAAAATGTAAAAAAATAACCTGCCAAAACAACAACCCTGCCTGAAATCAAAACAAACCATTTCATTTCAGGTCAAAAGGAACAAAATTATTTTTGACTATTCTATTTGCTGAAAACGTTGAAATATTTCATTTTCAAGTTAACCCAAAATCATTTTTTTTCAGAAATGTTAGGGAAAAAAATCCATTATTCACACAGCTATAATCATTATTAACTTCTGGCCCTTTAGATATACATCCCCTTCTTTTATTTCTTCATTAAATGTTTTCAGCGACTTAGTATTGCATCCACTATTTGTGCATCTTTCACTTCATCAAGAACCTTACAAATGGAGTCCTTGCTTTGCATTATAATTTCTTCTTCTTTTTTTTAGGAATTTATTCTTACAGCTACTATTCACTATAAGCCTACAAAAGAGTTATGCTACCTCAGTTACTTGGGTAGTGAAGGAGGAAGGATGGTTTGGCTAAGACTCAGGAGAACATTCAGTTCTAGCTCTGACATAGACTTCCTGTGAGACCCTGGGCAAGTCACTTAGAGTCAAAATTCCTCTTTGGAAAAGCAGGGATAATAGTTTCTTTCAATGACGCTTTGTCTGTCTTGTGTTGTTAGACTGCAAGTACTGCAGGGCAGGGATTATGTCCCTTATTATGTAGGGGATCACACCACCTCGCACAATGGGGTCCAAGTCTCAGTGAGGATCTTTAAGCTTCACTGTAATAGTTAGCCTTGTTTTATATGTACACACTTTTATAGCAGCCAAATGTATTTTAAGGGATATGATTTCTTCAATTTAAATAAGAAAAATGTTGGTACATGAAGCTACATTGCAATATTTAGCACTTATATTGATTTTGTCATGCATAATATATTGTAGCACTGGTTCATCGCAGAGATGACAAAGTGATTTTCATACTACCTTTGTTAAAGTTGATATATGCCTATAATAACTTATTTGAATGTGAAATTACATGGATTTCGGGAATAAGATGGATATAGTGATTGTATTCACAAATGGCTGTAAGAAGCTTACTCTTATATTTCTTCACTTATGGCAAAGCTTATTTTCATCTACACATTAATCACCTTATGTGTGTGATAATTCATTCTCCTCTGTTATAATGAATTCCTGGGAACTTGTATGCAGTTACTTTGCCTAACTCAAACTACAGCAAGGAGCAGACCTATGAAAAAATGTTGCTCTCCTCTACTTAAAACCACAAAAAGAAACATCTGTGTGAATGAGATATTGAAGTGTGTTTAATGTTGGCCTACCACTGCTCCTGTTCACTCAATGTGAGCAAAGGTAGGCCAGTGCTGTTAACTTTTGAAAATTCTACATTCCATGATTTGAGACTGGCCTACACACAGATTTTGTACGGCTACCACTATTTTGGTTAGAGGTGCGATTTTTTACTGTAACAGTTATACTGATGTGACCTGTAGTGTGGATGTAGTCATACCAATATTAAAGTGCTTTAGATTATTCCTCTTCCTATATGGAAGGGAAGGGGAATATGCCATGCATTTTATACCAGTATACCACACTAGCAGTACTGAAAAAAAGTAGTACAATTTTTATGTGTAGATATGACCTTAGTTTAGTGAAACACTAGTGCACATTGAGTTGATGAACCTGAGTATCCTTTCCTTCATGTTGGTTTGTTTCTTTTATCCCTTCCCTTTCCCCTGTTTGTCTGACGTTTCTTGCTTTATGTCTCCTTCACGTGGAGCCAGGTACAGCTAAAAGAGAGAACACAATCGTGTGTATGGAGTGGAGTGTGGGGATGATTCTTATCACAAAATAACTCAATCACCCTTCTTGTTACCCAAAAATAAAATAATAAGTAACTAGAGAAATCAATCCAAAGGTGATCAAAATACATGTCTCAAGGCCTGTTGCTCTCCTTCTGGTAACATATTATGGTCCATTATGTTAGCACTCTGTAAGGAGGTGTAATGACAAATGCGGATGTAACAGAATGTGATACACACTGTACAGTAATTAAGATGACACACTAAGCCTCGGAAGTTTTAAAAGGCACTGTTTAATTACACTTGAACTGACAATGTCCTTTTATTTGAAAGAGAGAGAGACTAAAATAAGCTTTTTGCTTATTGCTGGCTCTAATGAAGCCTTTGGTGCTTGAGAGTTTAGGGTTTCTGTTAATAGCTACAAGTGAATTTAGCATTAGCATTTCAAGTTGGGAGGTAATTCATATAAATTCATATAATTCATATAAACCCACAATACAGCCTATCAAATACTGTATAATATTATTAGAGAGAACCAGAAATACATGCCAGCCATATGATCTATAATGGGCAAGAAATGGATTAGAAGGAAGATAGAAAAAACAATGTTCCATGTAATAAGCAGCCACCATACTATCAAAAATTATAAGCAAAACTCAAATCACTTGTGGATAAATACACCTTAGGGTCTTATTGTAAATTCTTCTCTGTCTGTCTATTGTAATCACCTGTTGTCTCTTGTCTTCTACTTAGATTGCAAGCTCTTCAAGGCAAGGAGCACCTTTTTGTTCTGTGGCCAGCATGAGGGGGCTCATGACTGAGTTCTTTGCATGCTACCACAATTCAAATAATCAATCAATATATCTATTACAGGAGAAACTGACTTTGCAACCATGTAATTGAGAGGAGAATCAGAGCTGTGGGCCCAATTGTGCTTTCTTTGAAGTCAATGAGAGTTTTGCCATTGATTTTAAATGGGAGCAAAATCATACTCCAGTGTTAGTATCAATGTAGAGACTCATCACTTTTCAGCTAGGGCAAACACTTGCCATTTTTAAATTGATCTGTTCAAGTCATGCAGTACAGCAGTGGTTAATGGCTATTGGAGTTACTATATGAGGCTATCTGCATCATCCGAAGGCTGGGGAATAGCCCCAGGTTAAGACAGTGTGTATTAAAAAGATTATAGTCTAAAATAACGAACATGGAACCAATGCAAGCAATGAAAGCAAATATATAATTTAGTCAGAAATGATTCTCTCCTTACCAGTGAAGCTGACTGCTTTATGCCATAATACCAGAATAAATGAATAGTTGTCTGAATATAATTTGTTGACTTGCTCATTCTCGTCAAAGGTATTGTAAAGCATTATGTCAGTGACCCAAAACATAGGAGAAATAACCTTAGGAAATCAGTGAATCAGAACTAAGAGGGGTGAGGGAGTCAGTAGAAAAAGGAATTAAGAGCACCATGGTTGAAAAAATACTGACGAAGAGACTTCAGGTTGCAGCTTTTATTGCAATTTTCTCTATAGCGTGTTCCACCCTAGTACAGAATATTTCATTGTAGCAAGGGGCCAAATTCTACTCCCCCTGGGTAATTGAGCTGCAGGCTAGAGAACTCCTTGGAGGCCAAAAATTCTCTCCCAAGGCACAGTGGAAAAGCAGAGTAACTCTGCAGTTGCTACTCCAGTCCAATGAGCATGGTAGGAGCTCTGACCCTAACAGCCTAGTCCACGGATGTGGAAATATTGGAAGGTTTGAATTCAGTATCTCAGCTGGCTCCTGTCTAGCACAAAACTGACCCTGTATGAGATACTATTTAGGAAATCTCCATCTCTCCCTGCATAGCATCTCCAAATTCTGCCCTCACACAGCAAAGTATGGGATCTGTCTCTTAATTAAATAAAAATAGAGCAAGGAGAGTAACCTTTGTGTGTCCTTTCTCATTGTTCTCCCAAACAGGAATTAAACATCTCTCAATAGCTAAACCTTTGTTGTCTGCTCAGAATCTGGGACAACTGTTATAAACCAAGCTACAACCTGGGATTTTGAAGAGCTGTAGCATAATCCAACAGCATGTTTAAAAGCTGCAGGCACTGCATCTACACTGGCAAGGTGGAAATGTGTCAGGGACTGCCGTATCATAACAAACAGGTTTTAATGACGTAGATGGACCATAGAGATACTGTAATGTGGAAAATAAAACAATGCAATCTTTTGCACAGATCAATAAACACACTGTATGCAACTAAATGTGGCTAATTGAACAGAGCTCTAATGCTTTATATACCCTGCTTAAGGAAACGGGCAGGTAACTGAAGGTCAGAAATCTCATATAACTGTGTTAGTAAAAGCAGATAAAATCAAAACCAAGCTGTTAGTTATTTCAGATAGGAAACTCTGAGGGCCATTGTATAATGTGTTTAGCTGTCAAATGAAGCATTCCAGGAATACATTCAGAACCTACAAGATTCAAAGTATTAATACCACATTTGTTCTTTACTGATTATACCAAAAGACCTTGTCTCTCTTTATACTTTTAGCCTATAATTTCTGCTTACAGTCTTCTTTTGAGATCCAAGATACCCTTCATCCTGGAGAGACATGTTGGTATTTGTACTTTGTATTGTCAAGCCACAGTAGTGTAGTGTTTTCATTTAGTACAGTTACAGAAGACCTTACTTATGCACTAAAACAAAGTGACAGCAGAAGTAGGCAAATCAAAAATGGATGATATTTGGGATTATTTAAATCTGAGGAAAAATTATAATGGAAATAAAAATGAGAAAATATTAACAATGAGCCATATCAGACCCTTCCATAGTATAATCTAAGATGGGGTAATGGGGTTGAAAACAAGAAAACCATGCCCCTCATGAAAGGGTGGCTCCCCACCAGTGAAATTGACTATATCACCTCTCTGGAAAAACTCTGTGGAGGTGGAGGAAAGATAGACCGTGTGTGCCCCTCAGTCTGGCCCTTCCACCTATATAGATCCCCATGACCACAGAATATTATCTGGAGGAGGGAGGGGAAATTGCTGGCTGGGGCAGTTGACAAATTCATCATGGTGAGGGAATTACTCTTGGTGTGTAGATCACAGATCACATGATCATAGAACCATAGAATTGTAGGACAGGAAGTGACCTCAATAGGCCAGTTAGTCCAGTCTCCTGCATTCATTGCAGGACTAAGTAGTAACTAGACAATTGTCTGTCTAACCTAGTCTTAAAAAAAACCTCCAGTGACAGAGATTCCATAACCTCCATAAGCAATTGGTTCCAGTGCTTAACTATCCTGACAGACAGAAAGTTTTCCCTAATGTCCAGCCTAAACCTCCCTTACTCAAATGTAAGCCCATTGGTTCTTGTCCTAGCCTCAGAGGTTGAGGAGAACAATTTTTCTCACTCCTCCTTGTAACAACCTTTTATGTGCTTGAAAACTGTTAACTTGTCCCCCCTCCCCAGTCTTCTTTTCTCCAGACAAAACAAACTTGAAAGTCTGTATTTCTATGATCACCCTTTTCCCAAGTCTATACTGCATTGTGTACAAAGTATGCCTTCATATAATTTTCTAATCATTATTGTCCTGGTAAAATATGTGTGGCAACATTGTTCGTAATGTTATAAGATTCTACTGTATAACATTACTGAGACGTTTAGAAAAGTTTAGAAAAGTTTAGAAACTTTAGAAAAGTTTAGAAAAGCAGGCATAAACCAGCTCCTCAAAGACAAAAGGCAAGCTGATGCCTCAGTTAGGTGCCAACAAAAACAAATGGACTATCAAAAGAAATCTGATGAGGTTCAACAAGGACAAATGAAGAGTCCTGCAATTAGGATGAAAGAATCCCATGCACTGCTAGAGACTGCGGCCTGACTGGCTAAATAGTAGTTCAGCAGAAAAGGACCTGGGGGTTACAGTGGACAAGAAACTGGATATGGGTCAACAGTGTGCCTTTATTGCCAAGAAGGCTTACAGCATACTGGGCTGTATTAGTAGGAACATTGCCAGCGGATTGAGGGAAGTGATTATTCCCCTTTATTCAGCACTGATGAGACCTCATTTGGAGTATTGTGTCCAGTTTTGGGCCCCCCACTAGAGAAAGGATGTGGAAAATTGGAAAGAGCCTACAAAGGGAAACAAAAATGATTAGGGGACTGTAGCATGAGTTATGAGGAGAGGCTGAGGGAACTCATCTTGTTAGTCTGCAGAAAAGAAGAATGAGAGGGGATTTGATAGTAGCCTTTACCTACCTGAAAGGGGATTCCAGGGGGGATGGAAGTAGGCTGTTCTCAGGGGTACTAGATGACAGAACTAGGAGCAATGGTCTCAAGTTGCAGTGGCGAAGGTGTAGGTTGGATATTAGGAAAAACATTTTCATTAGGAGGGTGATAAAGCACTGGAATAGGTTACCAAGGGAGGTGGTGGAACCTCCATCCATAGAGGTTTTTAAGGTGCGGGTTGAAAAAGCCCTGGCTGGGATAATTTAGTTGGGGTTGCTCCTGCTTTGAGCATAGGGTTGGACGAGATGACCTTCCAACCCTACTCTTTTATGATTCTATGATCACCTGGTTAAGAGGCCATTCTTTGGCTGGAAAAAGGGTGCGAGTGAGAAGTTTACATTTTGGGAAAGAAATAGTGGAAGGTTCCTGTCCCCACAGACCTTCTGTCTCCTGAACCTCAACTGGAGATGATTTTCAAAGAAAAAGAGAATTATAAGAAAGGGGAACAGACAACCCAAATACTCCTCCCTTTCTATCTGTACATGGCATGAACAGCACCTGAAGGACAAGGGAAATAACATTGGCTAGGGGGAGGGATGTTGGCCAGCAATACTGCTAAAGCTTGTGGTGAGAAAGACCTTTTGCTTTGAATTGATTTAGGCAGGTAACTTAGATATTAGTTGCAATTTACTTTTTATTTTCTCATAACCAATTCTGACTTTTATGTCTCATTACTTGTAATCACTTAAATCTATCTTTCTGTAGTTAATACGCTTGTTTTACCATTTTATCTAAATCAGTGTGCTTGGATTGAAATGTTTGGGAAACTTCATCTGAGATAACAAGTCTTGTGAACATAATTTTCTATTAATGAAATGATGGACTTTATATGAGCTTGTATTGTCCTGGAAGGTGCTGGACAGTACAAGACACACATTTCTGGGGGAAGGTCAGGGACTGGGAGTTTTCTGGGGTCATGCTCAATATAATTTTTGAGTGGCTGTCTATAGCACTCATGCAATATAGCTCGGAGTGATTTACATGCTGAAGACAGTGTGAGAGCAGACCAGGAATGGTTGCTCTCACAGCAAAGCACTGTGAGAGGCACCACAGGCTGGAAAACTAAGGGGACACAGCTGTCAATCTGTTCATATTGCACACTGGGTATTTTCACACAAATCCAATTTTTTTCAATCTTTCCTCATAAGTCATGTGTTCTAGACCTTTACTGATTTTTGTTGCTCTTCTCTTCTTTTGTTGCTCCTCTCCAGGATGTCCACATCTTTCCTGAAATGTGACACCCAGAACTGGATGCAATACTGCATTTGAGGCCTTATCAACATGGAATGGAGTGGAAGAACTGCTTCTCATGTCTTGCCTACAATAGTCAGGCTAATAACTCCCAGAATGCTGTTCACTTTTTTTTGCAACAGTGTTGCTGTATACAGGTTGTGATCCACTGTAACTCACCGATCTCATTCCACAGTACTCTTTCCTGCACAGTCATTTTCCATTTTGTCTGTGAGCAATTGATTGTTCCTTCCTAAGCGGAGTACTTTGCACTTGTTCTTATAGAATTTCATCCTATTAACTTCAGACCATTTCTCCAGTTTGTCCAGATCATTCCGAATTTTAATTCAATACTCCAAAGCTCTTGTAGCCTCTCCCAGCTTGGTATTTTCCACAAACTTTATAATTGTAGTCATGGGCACTGGGTATTATAGGTGGGGGGAAGGCTTAGCCTTCCCAAACTGTCAGGTGTGCCCCTCCCCCTCCAGCTGCATCCTGCTCTTCCCAGCCCAAACAGGGACAGGCCCAGGCAGATGCTGTAGCAGCTCTTTATGCCCTTGCTCAGCCTCCCCCAAACATGGGGGGGCTGGAGGTGGGGTAGGCCAGATGTTGGTCTGGGACTTTGGTTCACCCAGTGCTTGCACTGCTTGGCTGGTGCTCTGAGGCCACTAGGTCCATCCAGCTGGTGATCTAGGGCAGCTGGGACCACGTGTGGCTAGGGCTGCCTGGTGCTAGGGTCACTGGCTGGGACTTGGGGCAGCTGGGGTCACACACAGCTGAGGCTGCTGGCCAGGACATGGGGTGGCTGGTGCTGCGTGCTGCTGGGGCCACCTGGCCAGGACATGGGATGGGCACACTGGACTGGCTGGAGTGGGGCTCCTTCAGCTACAGTGGGGGAATGGGGGTCAGGTGTAGGCGGTGAGGGAGGAGGCCGGAAAGGCATGGCCTCAGGAGGAAAGGGTGTGGCCGTGGGCTAGCCTCCTGTAACAGGCGGTTTACCCACTGCCCATTAATGTACTCTCTATGCCATTATCTAAATCATTTATGAAGATATTGAACAGAATCAGACCCAGGACCAGTCCCTGGGGGACTGCATTCAATGTCCTCTTCCAGCTTGAGTGTGAGCCACTGATAACTAATCTCTGGGAATAGTTTTCCAATCAGTTATGTGCCCACCTTGCAGCAGCTTCATATAGATTATATTTCCCTAGTTTGGTTATGAGAAAGTCACGTGAGACAAAAGCCTTATTAAAGTCAAGATATACCCCATTTAATGCTTCCCCCCATCCATAAGGCTCTGTAAAAGATCCTCTCAAAGAAAGCTGTTCAGTTGGTTTGGGACTCAAGTTAAACTGTCTGGTCTGTATTTCCCCAAGTTGTTCTTATTCCCCTTTTTATAGATTGGCACTATATTTGCCCTCTTCCACTGCTCTGGAATCTCTTCCATGGGTTTTTAAAGATAACCATAAATGGTTTGGATATCTCCTCAGTCACCTCCCTGAGAATTCTAAGATGTATTTCATCAGGCCCTGCTGACTTGAAGACATCTAAGTTGCATAAGTAATTTTTACCTTGTTCTGACTGGGTCAGAATGGCAGCAGAGCGAAGGTGCCAGCAGCAGCAGCAGAAGGGCAAGCAGAGAAGAGAACTTTTTATAAATTGTATTTTAGGTGTGCATAGTCTCCATGAGATAGTCATGACACTAATGATAGATGTAGGCAGCCCTCAGTGGGCATATGAGAACGAGATGGGTAGCTGTGTATCAACAGGTGGGCAGCAGAGGATACACAGCACAATAGGAGCAGCAAAAGTGGAGGGTGGAAGAGAGGAGAGCAGATATTTTCCCTTAAGGAAGCATTCAAAATGTCAGGAGGACAACCACAAAACAGCCAAGTCACACATCATATGACTGAGAACCTATATCAGCCAATGGATGCTGGGTTGCATATTCTGATGAATGACTCGATTCTGCAGCTCTTACTCATGTGATTTCAATGGGGCTGTTTATAAGAATAAGGATCTTTATGTGAGTGAGGGATTTCAAGATCAGAACTGAGATGTGGAAATCTCCCTCTTGCTGCTAACCTCATTTGAGCGAGGGCTTGCCTAAATACCTGTCAGCTGAGTAGTTCCTAGCTGATTTGCAGGAATACTTGTTTCATTGGACATGACCAATTTTGTGTTATTTGTTAAATTTACTATGCGATTAGCACATCCTTTTAGGTATTCTGTTTTCTTTTCCTGTTTGTACTTCAAAGCATGCCCTTGTGTGTGTCATTTTAGCCATTACATTTTGAAACTGCATGAGTTGGGTATTGGCAGATGGAAACTTCTGAGGAATGTGACTTATCTAGAAAGAATGCATTTCTGTTGCACCATGCAAACCTCTGCCACACTGTACTAGTACATACTAAACAAAAAATATATTCCTAGGATGTGTTCCTGTAAAATAAAATCCTCTTCTGAGAATGGTGAGGGATAAAGTGGCTTATGGTAAAAAATGAAAGGCAATCAGCCAAGAAATTGTGTGTACTTGCAATTAATAAACCACTGCGGCGCTCAAAACACCACAAGACACATACAGTATGACAGATTTATTTCAGTGAAGTTACACCAGTTGTAATAAATTTACTCAGATTAAATGACTGATAAATGTCAGCATGATACATGACATTATTGATGTAATAGCAGAGATTTATCTGCTGTAAATAAAAGACTTATTATATTGTATGAAGCCTTCGTGGACCCTTATATTTGGAAATATCAAATGAAGGGCTTTCATAGTGGTAAGGAAGCCATTCCAAAGAATCTCATATTTCCTTTACAAATACTGGAACTTCCTACATTTTCTACTCCAGTTGTTTAGAAATACAATCGTCCATTTGCAGGATATTCCTTTTTACAGAGGGACGACCGCTACTGGCTTTTTAGGTTGGGACTTCAGGATTCTCATTTTGTATAATTATAATTCATCTACAAGACTCTGCTTAGCTCTGGGCATAGTAAACACTGAACTAATAAATAAAGAAGTTATAACACTATCACAATGTGGACGTTGTTCACAATCCACCAGTGATTTCAGAGGAAGGGATTTTTCCTCCCAGCCATCAGCTGAATTAAAAACAAATACAAACTATGCATTAGCACCAGAGGAAATGAAAGAGACCTGTTAGTTCAAAGTGTGCTCTAACTACAATGGCCTAAATTAACCCCTCTTGTGAACCCATACTCAACAACCCCTCTGCATAATCCCATTGGGAGAGCTAGGTTTGCATCATGGAAAAAGGCTAGGTAGGTCATTTCCCCAATCCCAGTGAATCACCAAGGCTCTGCAGAAGACTTCTGCCCATCCCTCTGCAACTCCTGGTGATGCAGCACCAGCGATTAGTGCTTCCCTCTGGCTACCACAGCCCTCAAAATCTCTTGAGGGGCGTTATGTGGAAAACATAAGGGCTGTAGAGAAAAAGGATGTTCTGTGGTCAGGGCCTTCAAGTGGAACTCTGGAGAGAGATTCATCTCTCTGCTCTGCCACCTACTTCCTGTGTAATATGAGGTCAGGTCAGTCTCTGTGGCTGTTCCCCACCTGTAAAAGGGGGATAATATTTCCCTACCTCATAGGGCAGGTGTGAGTTTATATATATATATATAATATATAAAGATTATGAGACAGTGAGACACTCTGGTAATGGGGCCTGTAACAGGCAACTGTCCCTCAGGATGCCCCTTTGAGCCATGGTGTAGCCCTGAAGATGCTCTGCCCTCTATCCCCCTTGTCTGGGTCTTGTAAAATGTCACTGTCAGGCCTGAGTACCTTAAATTAATCTCTAGGCCTGCCTCTTAGGCCTGGTCTACACCAGCCACAGTTTTCGGTGACAGTCGATGGGCGATACGCAAGCTACGTACAGTAACTTGCATATCTCCTATCGACTTCCTTACATCTACTGACCGTTGCATCTCCACTGCGCTGCACCAATGGGAAACGCCCTCCCATTGACACAGTGCTATGCTACTTGCTGGGGTGGATTTTTGGAGTCGACTCCCGGGTTCGATTGAGCGAGTCTTTTCTGCCGCTCAATTGAACCCACAAAATCGATCCTGCACTGACAGCTGTGTTGCCAGCAGTGTAGACATAGCCTTATTTAACCACATAACCTACCTGACATGTGGCTGAGATAACATTCCCCCCCAGGGAGGACGGCTGAGTGAGGCACAGATGGGGCTAAACTAGTGACCTCTTCAAGGGCCATGTAAGATAGATATTTCTTTTGTCTTATTTCCACAGGGTGGGGGGTGGGGATGATCCATATCGCTCCTGCTTATGCCCCAAGCTTGTTCTCTTTTCTCTCCAGCCCACACAGTCTCTACTTCCTCTCTGATTCTGGGTCACCCAAAGAGCCCTGTGCAGACCCTAAGGGATGCATTGATGACAGCATCCCATGGGTGGCTGAATCTCTCCCCTCCCCTCACTCCCAGGCAGGAGGGGAGAGGTTTACATATGGAGTGTCTTCTTCATGTACATATCAAGGGGACACAATCCAGACCAGTAGTTATTGCTTTAAGTAACTGGCAAGGTTATGAAACAATGATCAGCTATTCAGCTCATCCTCATATTTGTTTCAGGAGCATGTCTTTTAACTGTTCTTCAAAACTGATTCAATTGACTGGAAATGTACTGCACCTTGCCCAATAACTGTTGGACATCCCTAGAAGTTTAGTAACCAATAAGAGCAGCAATGTCAACCTGTGACCCAGAAATGAAAGGTGGAACATCACGCTAAATCTATTTCACTGAGATGACTTTTCCTACAAAGCTATATCTGATAGCAATTTCTGGATCAAAGATTAGGGCTTAAATTTTCAAAAGTAGCTAGTAACTATAAATAACTATAAAGTAACTATAAATTCGAGATACCTCAAAGGGGATTGATTTTAAGAGGTCAGGTACTCAGCATTTTTGAATAGGCCTTGTTAAGGTGTCTTCAGTTGAGTGCTCAGAAGTTGTTTACGATATACAGCAGTGTCCCTGATTCTTCTAGGCATATTACATTTGTACTTGAAATGCTTTACTTGGACTCTTGAAATATGCCATAGGTTTGCTCTTAAAAGAAAGATGGTAATGATCAAGGCAGGTGCTTGTAGTTAGTCCTGTATCTATATTATGCTGCATGCTGGACGAGGGCTGCTGTTGCTAGACTTGCCATTTCCATATCTAAAAGCACAAATTGAAATGCACAACCAGAGAAAAGATTAATAGCAAAACACAACAATACAGCAATTTATTCTGAATATTTCATCCTTCAATTCTTCTTTTATTAAATCAATTGTTTGAATCTCATACATTCCTTCATTATTGCATACCAAGCCAGAGAAATTTACAGCAGAAAATGTTATTTATTTTCCTTTGATATTGTTCAGAAATACAAGGTTTTGAAAAGTGCCCTAAAATAGCTATTACCATAGATTTGTAATGTAGCTTGCAATAAAACAGTGGTAAATCTTTCTAGATTAGAATAATCTGATTGAAGTGTTTCTATCAGACACTGACCCTTTTGCTTTGTGGTTGGGAGTACTAAGAAGAAATTGATTTTTTTTTTTTAGTTCCTGGTGGAAAATGCTGTGGGCCTCTTCTAAATGTCCTGCTAAAGAGAGTGAGTGTCACAACGGGAACATTTCCTTTACCACAATAACCCATATGTTGATATCACTATCACATGTAGCTCATATGGTGGGCTTCAGAAGTTTTACAGAGGCACTATCAATTTGAAATCTAGTTAATTTAAAAAAAATCCTTTGTAGCTTTGAGATTTTACAATACTATTTTGTTAACGTTTGTCTCTCTCCTGCCGTGTGAAAATGAGTAAAAAAATGGAAACTGATAATGCAAAGGAAACAATGAAAATAACTGTGCACAAAGTATTATGCGTATGTCTAGACGTCAAGCTTCAGGTGTAATTTTCAGCTTGAGAAGACATACCCACATTAGCTCTTGTCCCACTCCTTTTTGACTAGGGGTTCTAAGGCTACACAGTTCCCTGCCTTACACTGTAGCATCCCCAGCAAGCCAGTCTGCCTAAAGAGCCTGTGAGTTGCTATCTCTCGGAGGTCTATGAATAGTGTTTTGCCTGCAGTTACAAGCTATCACAAAACTCTTTCTAAGCAAGCGCATTTATTCTTAATTTAAAAGCATTACAAGAAAACATAATAAAAACATAATAATAAAAACAGACAACACACACACTAAACATGCCAGGGCAGTAGTAAGCCAAAGTCTTTCCAATCCTTCCACAGGGTTGGAGGCCACCCTTAAATGGAGAGTCCTATCCCTTTGGTAGATGAGTTAAATACAGCCTTTTTATGGCAAAAACCCTTTTGTCTGTTCATCTCTGGGAAACCCAGTTTGAACCAGTATGTGCAAGCCTTTCCAGGGGATGGTACCTCTCTGGAGTCATTTAAAAGTTAGGTGATTCACCTTAATTACCCCCACCCCCACAGTTTTTGGTGACTGAAGCAGTTACGGTAACCCGCCTCCTCTGGAGTTGCTGACGCAACAGTGATACATAAACTTAGTACAATGTCTCCAGAGATATTGCATCGTATTGCAATATCTGTCCCATCACCTAGCTACTCTTATTCTACATTTCTCTATTTCTGTATCTAAGGGTGGTGTTTGCCATCTTAGCTCTAGCACCACACTGGGAATTCATGTTCAACTGGTTTTTGGCAAACCTCATATTAAAACACCAACCAAAATAAAACAATCAGCACCTTGAAGTTACTCCTTAACTCACCACCAGGCTTAATCTCCTTAACCCACCAGCAGCCCTGACAGACATATAGACTAAGAAGAATGCCCTTTATACCTTCGGATTAGGTCACTTTACCCTTAAGCTCTGAAAGCAAACAACCTCTAGCACAGTGGTTCTCAACCTTTCTAATGCCGTGACCCCGCAATATAGTTCCTCATATTGCGGTGACCCCAAACCAAAAAATAATTTTGGTGGCTACTTCAAAACTGTAATTTTGCTACAGTTATGATTCGGAATGTAAATACCTGATATGCATTATGTATTCTCATTGCTACAAATCAAACATAATTTAAACATAGTGATTAATCACAAAAACAATATTTAATTATATGTTGAGAAATATTTATTACTAATTCCAATAAATAACATTTCACCATGGCATAGCATAGGTTTAAATATAACAACAATTCCAAATAAATAACATTTCACCATGGCATAGCATGGGTTTAAATATAATAACAGTAATATAACAGTAAACAACAGTGCAATATTTTGCAACAGTATGCTGCCAAATTTAGTGAGATGGTTGTGGTTGCTTCTTGCTTACCAATTCAGAAATTCTTGGGGCGGTCTTTGCAAGGGCACAGCGAATATCATTTTCCACAACAAGTCTACTTCGGTATTTAGACTTGATTACCAGCAAGCTGGAAAACCCTGTTTCGCAAAGATATGTTGTTGGAAAAGGAAGAAGAAGGCGCAGCATAGTCTCAGACAGAATAGGATATAACTGTAAACACTTAATCCAGAATTTTGTCAGTGGCATCGTAGAGAAATCTGTTCTCGCTGCATCATTGTTAATTAGGTCAATGAACTCTTCTTGCGCTGTCTCCGGAACATCTTCAACTTTCACTGTGAATGGACTTCTGGCAAGTGCAAATGGGGTGTCAGGTAGATTAGGAAAGTATGATGAAATTTCGTCTGCAAGCATATGCAAGTGTTCTTTCACAGAAGTTATCATCATAATTTTTTTGTCTGGCTCAATGTCATGTTCCTCAAAGAAGACAGATAATGTAGGAAACATGTAAATTTTATTTTTATCCAATTTATTTTTCCAAAGCTGAAGTTTCATTTGGAATGATCTAATTTTTTTGGACAAATCGAGGCACGTTGCATTTGGTCCTTGCAGTGATAAATTTAAGTCATTCAAGATGACAAAGATGTCCACCAAGTAAGCTATTTTCTGCAGCTCAGTTTTATCGCTAAAAAGTGCTTCGAATTGCGGTCTTGCTTTCTGTTTAAAAAATGTTTTCAGTTCATCACGAAGCTCAAAGACACGTTTTAAAACTTTTCCTCTTGATAACCATCTGACTTCAGTGTGAAATAACAGAGCATTGTTTGGCGCATCTAGCTCGTTGCACAGTTGCCAAAACAGCCGACTGTTTAAGGCGCTCGACTTAACAAAATTGACACATGTTATGACGCTTTACATTACTTCTTGTAAATCTTGTGGCAGTGTCTTAGTCGCTAATATTTGGCGATGTATCATACAGTGTGTTCCGACTGCTTTTGGCGATTCATTTTGTACCAAACGTTGAAATCCTGAGCGACATCCTAGCATAGCAGGAGCACCATCTGTGCAAATACCGCAAACCTTTTCCCAGGAGATGTTATGCGCTTTTAGAAAAGAACCAACTGCGTCAAAAACATCATGTGCAGTTGTTGTTGTTTCAAGCGGTTTGCAAAAAAGAAACTCATCTTTAAAGTCGCCATCATTAATATACCTCGCGTAAACCAATAACTGTGCACAGTTTGCCACGTCTGTAGATTCATCAAGCTGGATACTGAATATTGGTAGTGGTGCAGATTTAATTTCCTGGATCACCTGATCAAGAATATCGGCAGACATGTCCTCTATTCTTCTGCGGACAGTGTCGTTAGATAAGGAAATTGCATTCAATTTCTGAACATATTCATTTCCAATTATCACTCGAACTATGTCTTTTGCAGCTGGCAACAGTAAATCCTCAGCAATGGTGTGAGGTTTCATAGCTCTGGCGATTCTGAGTGCCACCAAATATGACGCTTCAACAGTTGCTACATTGTGTTTGTGGTACTGGCCACCAGTGTCAAATCTAGATTTCTTGAGTCCATCAGCTTTGCTTCTAAAATAGTCGATATCCTTGCCAGCAAAGCTTGGGTGCTTGCTATCAAAATGGCGTTTTAGTTTGTTCGGCTTCATAAATTCAGCTGAGAGAACTTCACAACA
Organism: Mesoclemmys tuberculata; assembly: GCA_007922155.1. Taxonomy (NCBI): domain Eukaryota; kingdom Metazoa; phylum Chordata; order Testudines; family Chelidae; genus Mesoclemmys; species Mesoclemmys tuberculata. The sequence continues at coordinate 10,125,607 of ML675605.1, forward strand.
AATAACACATTGTGGTTTCTCAATTCCTGCTGTAATTATTGAGGTAAAACCATACTGCAAGAAATCCTCAGTATATTTTCTTTTCCTAATATTCTTGTCTACACGATCCATTGTCATGAGACGGTTTGCTAAAGAAAAAATAAAAGATGGTCGCGTCTAAATAGTTTGTTAAAGTTTCCTATTATTTACTATTCCCTGTGTTGTTTTCTATTACACACCTGTTACTATGACCAGGGGGCCGTATTCACATGCTTAACTAATGGATCTGTTTTTTTCCAGATTAGTGGCAAGTTTTCTATATAGAACAGTGTGAACTACATCTTATAGTGGTCTCTTATAGTATAAGACCGATGTAGTTCACACTGTGTAAATGTATGGTGCTTTGTGTAAGTGTAAGCTGCTTTGTGTACTGTATAATGATTACACACAAAGCACCTTACACTTACACAGTATTGTGTGTATGGTGTGTGTACTGTTTTTACATTATTAACCTTTTTTACACCAGCAGGCTGTCTCGCAGGCTCTCTTGGCTCTCCGCCTCTTGGCTCTCCGCCTCCTAGGCTTCTGTCCTCCGGCGCTTGCTGCGTCCGCCCACTGATGACGTCAGCAAGCGCTGGACACACGTAATGCACTACTATGGACTGTGGAGCGTTCCCCCCGCTTCCCCCGCCCCTTAGGCCCCGGACGGATGATGCAATCACGTCTGCGCATGCGCGCAGGCATTCAGTTTGGAACGCGCATCCATAACGGTGTGCGTTCCAGCTGAATAGCGCTGCTACAGATGGTAGCGCGACTTCTCAGCGGCTAAAGCCATCGGAAATATGTATTTTCCGATGGCTTTAGGCGACCCCTGTGTTTTGGTCGTTCGACCCCCGCCGGGGTCGCGACCCACAGGTTGAGAACCGCTGCTCTAGCAGGAGGTGTCTGTAAGAAGTTTCCTTGCCCAAGGTTTCTCTGATCCCTTTCAAAACTTCACTAGGTGTGAAAAGTCAAAACAGAAGTAGACACTTGTGAAAAAAGGGAATATCTTTATTTAAACTAAAAGCCATTTCAGCTAAGTATGCTGAACTTCATATCTTGCCTGTCAGAAAGGCTGCTGTGCTAGTAGTTAATTATTATTTGTATTATGGAAGAAGCCTAGAATTTCCAATCAGGATCAAGATCCAATTGTGCTTGTACAATACTTAATATGGTTCCTAGCCTTACGAGTTTACAATCTCATGAACACAAGATGCAACAAGTGGATGTAACAAACAGTTAAAAAGAATTGAGGAACAAGTGTATGGGAAACAACAACAAGAATATAAAGGTCCTATATAAAGAGTAAAGGTCCTGTGAATACATACTCTATCAAACATTTGAACTCTTACAGCTTTCTTGCTGTGGCTAAATTTTCCTAATCATAAATCACAGTTGAAGATTGTGCCTAATGCAATGAGGCAAGAGGAGCACTTGGTTCTTTTTTCCTCTTGTTAAGATTTAATGTTTCCTTTTTTTTTTTTTTTTTTTTTAAAGAAAATTGGAGTCAAATGCAGTGCATAGAAACCTTTCCTAGAAAAAATGCTTTGTTCAGGTAAGAGCTTAAAGGAATGATTCATGAGAAAATATTTAAAAAAAAGAAAGAATGAAAGGAAAGATCTAGCATTTCAGAATTTATATTAAAAAATGTCCATAAGCAATGTAAAATGCATGTAATGGGCCTGATTTTCAGTGAGGTCTCAATCTAATCTCCAGTTTTGTGAATGCAACTTTGGTAGATGTTAGTATCTGCATCCGCTAAATCACACACCCCGAAATGGAGGCGACATCTGACAACTGTGCCAATCTGTTTAAGGCTGAATTTAGATAAACAGAATTTCAGTGAATAGTAGTTTTACAGGCTGCTATTAACAACAAGCTCTACTGATTGCTGCTGGTGACTAGAGTCTTGTATTACAGACCCAATATTTTCCCTCAAAAAGAAAAAACAAAAGAAAACAAAACAAACTTAAAAAATATGATGCAAGTATTAATGACAACTGCTTATGTAGCTGAATAGGTTATTTACAGTAAATATTCCTCTTCTGGAGTTACATATTAATAAATTACCTCCACACCCTTGTTGAATCAGACAACTTGCAGGAACTTGCAACAGGTGGAATGAAAAGTGTCTGCATTGTGGACAATCCTAGCCAAGGTCAGCAATGCAAAGGAAGAAAGAGGGGGTGTTGCTGTTAGTGTTAGCAACAGTTGTACATTATTCACTCCTGGTGGAATTTGTCTTACCAATATATTTCCTGCCATATGAAACATTAACTCAGCCTAAGAAGTCATTAAGAGCATTGGTTTTCTAAAATGTATTGAAAAACATGAACTATGAACTACAGTGTAAGCTGATGTCATGTTACTATGTTGAGAAAAGTAATGGCCACCAGACAAACAGTTTTAACAAGGAATCTGAACTCTTTGAAAAAGGGCCGGGAATGTCTAATACTGAGGATATGGAACAACTGTATTTTGAGTGAGTTAAGTGTAGAATAATAGATTATCAAGCGAGAACGGATCATCTAGTCTGACCTCCTGTATATCACCAATACCACACAGCACCCACACACTAAACCCAACAACTGAAGTTAGACCAAAGTCTTACATCCCTCATCAGACTAAACTATTATGCACCACAGGCAGAGAATAGGAAGGACTAAGGTGCACCAGTGCCTGATGCCCCCACAATGGCAGGGAAATGATCGAGACATATCCTGATAATCCCTGCAAGTGACCCACACCCACACTCTGCAGAGGAAGGTGAAGCACGTGAGCAAGAACCAGCCAGCCAAGCACTTGAGAAACAGAATGCTCTGTGCAATGTCAGAGCCCCATCCCTCCCCATCCTATTTCTCATCTCCAACCATGGCCATCCCAGATTCTTCGGAGGGTGGGGATCACTCTGCTTCCTGCCAAAATATATTGGGGGTGGGGTACATCCCTTCCTGAATACTGCAGGTGGCTAGCTGACCCCCAGAAGTATGAGCTTTTAGGAACATAAGACATAAACCAGAAGTGAGGAATATGGCTGTTGAGCCCTGCTCCCTACCATTGCAAGGAACCCTGGGAAGCACCTGGGGAAGTGGTTAATGGGCTATGATAACAAGACCAATAAGAATTAGTAGAAAAAGACATATGACAGAATTACAAGATTTGGAGCCTGAATTTCAGCTTCAGTTTTCCTGTTGCTTCTTAGAAATAAGAAGAAGAGAGATTATTTCTGTGTTGGGTGGATAATTGGTAGCTGTTCCTTGTGTTAGCTTGTAATTGGATCACTTTCAGGCATCCTAAAAAGAGATCAAACAGTTCCAGCAATTGTTAAAAAACCTGGTCCAACTAACATGTTAAACATGCTTTCTTTCATTCCAGCTAAGCTCATCTATTGAGGATACTTTCTTAATGTGGACAGAGAAGCAGCCACTCACTTCCCTCTCTCTGTGAGGTAGTCAGTCCACAAGGAACATAGTCCTTCATCTAAGAAAAATGAGAGGGGGTCTGTCTCAACATAGCGATCATCAATGGAAAAACAAAAACTTCTCTGCATTTTTATTTTCCTGTCACAATCATGCAGTCCTTACCTCTATAGTACACATTAAGGGACTCTCCTGTGCCCCCGCACAAGAAAAGAGGTGTTATATAGAGAGCTGGCGAAAAACTTTCACTCAAAACTTTTTCCCTCTGAAAATTGGGGTTTCATAAAAAATTATGCCTTTTTTAGGTAATTTTTCTCTGAGAAATTTTGAAACTAAATTTTGTGTTCAGTTTTTAAAAACCAAATGTTTTTCAAAATTGTTTAGTTCCAAATTTTGAATTTTTATTCCCCCTACACACTTTCTCTTCATTTTCTTCTTTTTGCCACTACATGTAATAATATAAATGACCTTAAGAGCCCCCAGTTTTTCCCTTCCCTCCAAATTTTTTCTTTTTCTACTAACTTTTTAAAATTTCTCCAGATTTGGATAAAATTTACAGAGTGACAAAATAAAAATTAGACACCATAATTTTGTCATTTTAACTTTTGAAAAGTTGAGGAACAAAATACAGATGCCATTTCTTTTTCTTTTTTTTTTTTTTTGGTCTTTTAAAAATGTCTGAAAACTCTTGTTTCATCTAAAAGAACCTTACCTGGTGAATAATTTAGCAATTTTGAATTTACCACGCACTGGTTTATTGAGAGTCGCAAACATTTCAGAAAGAGGTTTGTCATTTGTCATTACTGCATTTGAGGGTAAGACTGGGGACAGCAGTAAAATGAAATCACGAGGGAATGATATTTAATAAATATGCATGCATTAATCACAACATGAAATGTTAATTCATATTTGAGTCACATTTAGAAAAAAACATGGCAAACAGTCTGTGTTTATGTGTTATACAAGAATATATACATGAGAAATAACAGAAATGGATTATTTTTTCCTATAAAAGCTGCTCAGTAACCCATTTTCTAATGTCAGGATTCAGTCGGCCCAATTCACAGCTACACTAATGACTTCGTTCTCCCTCTGGCAGAAAAAAAGGGCCTTAAAGGGGGTGGAAACTGCCCCATGTATTGATGGCTTCCCCAGCTGTCACAGAGGTGGCTTAAGGTTATTATAGCTGTCCTGAGGCTTATTTGAACAGTGGCTTAGAGGAAAGCCACTGCATGGCCTCAAACATGAAGAGTGAAAAGAGGTCTTAAAGCCACTTTTGTCCCCCTCCTCCATCCATCGTTGCCCTCAGTGCAAGAAGGGAGGAACTGAGAATCATGCCCACTACTCTCAAATTGAAGACCACAGTGCTCCTACTGTTTAGTATATTATTCATCGATTTTTTGCTTTGTCATTTTAAGAAAAACTACTATACAGTTTTAATTAGAAATTATTTCTTTTGCTTTTTTGGCACTGGGGGACTCATTACATGAGAATTATGGAGTCATATTATCCCCTCAGCTTTAAAGCAGAACTCCCCATTGAACTTCTGCTTAAAAACCAACATGGCCTTTTATAGAAACTGGGAAAGTGGACTGAGATTAGCTGTGACTGGTACAATGGAAGGACTGATTGTTTGACAGGAAGATGGAAGGAAGGAGGGCTGCCCAGCTAGGAAGCCTACTTGCTGAGAACACATGTGTGAGTTGAATCCATTTTTAAAGAGGGAGGGGTGGGGAAGGGGAAGGGTGGAGACTGAGAAAGTGCTTAATTCTCTTTAGTATTTATTTAAAACGCTAGAGAGAATATACTATAAAATAGGCTCCGTTAATGAGTTAAAATCTGTCTTTCTTGGTCAGTAAGAATCAGGCAAATATGGTATTTACAATAGTTTTAACATGGCCACATAAAATGTATTTAATCCATGCATGCTAGCTAAGCCTGTTTTTTAAGGATAACTAGTTAACAAGGCTGTAGCTTCCAATTCAAGCAAAGAAAAAAAAATGACCGTGGGGCAGTGTGATAGGAGAAATATTTTTAGGAGGCTTGGACATCCTCAGGAGTTCAGAGGATGTCCAAGCCACAAATCTACTCAGATAGATCACTAAAGAGCAAATGTTTCTCATGTCACACTGCCCACGATAATCACTCATTTGGTTTAAACATTTGGTTCCAATATAAGTTTTACTTCAGCTGGAAAAAAGTTGGTTGAAAACCATAGCCAATGTTGTCTTTCCTGTGTAGATTGATTTATAGGCAGGATGACTGTGGTTTGAGGTGTTTTGAGCATTCATACATGCTTTTCCCAGTTTGGACATTTAATTTAGTTTACTAAGGCCATCTCTGGCAAAAGTTGTATTATTGACAGTGCAGATTAAGCATCATTGCTCCACAGCCACTCTCCAACATGACCAGTAGAGCCTGGATGATATCTGACTGTGAGCTTCTCAGACGTCTCCCATCTGGTCATATGCAGTACTTGTGACACAAAGGCAATGATGGGCTTCCCTGGTACATTGCTTGAATCCCGGCTATGTAGCCAGATAGCTAACAAGTTGCATTTGATTTGCTGTAAGACAGGATCTCTGTCTTGCTCAGATTTCTCCACCATCTTCTGAAACACTATCTCATCCCTCTCAGGAATCACATCAGCAAAGTGGTAGCACCAGGGCCCAAGCACAATTTTTTCAGGCCCAGTACAAGCTTATAATACAGTCCCTGTTCCACACACATACCCATGGGGGTTGCAGCCTGGGCCAAGCCACCCAGGGCCTCCAGGTCCCAGTAAAGTGTACCCTTCCCCCCGCCCCATGTGGGGGCTCTGGGGAGCACACAGTAGCATCTACAGCTGTATCCATCTTGATCCTATCTGGAATGCAAGATGTGGAGTCTGTTTCCATAAACCTTTTTGTCAAAATCTGAATGGGAGCATGTGAGACCATGTCTTGGGCCCATTTTGATAAGTTGTTCAGAACCTGGTTCCTCACTTCTCATTTACTATACCTTCTTGTTCAGAACAAGAAGAAAACTGCCCTACTTTAGTACACTCTGTACACTTTGAGAATCTGAGTTTCTGTTGCTAAATTAGCTATCTGAAGTGGTATAGCATCATTTTTTTGTGCTTCCAAGAGAGCATGCCATCAGAGAGTCATACCTTCCCAATGTCCATAAGATGGTTCCATAATGCTCTCTAGTCTATCATTATTTGCTATACCTGCTACCTGGCCTGAAATTACTCACCACCACCATTATTTTAGAGGGAATTATTACCTCCTCCTCCACTGTTACCCTACATGTAGCGGTGGCAGCATTCCAAACTAAGAAATGAATTTTCCAGTTATAGTGCGTGTTTTATCCATCCATAAGGCTGATTCCATATTCCATTAGCAAGTCAATCCCAACCAATACTTTTTGATCAGAGACCCATGCCACAACAAAATCCATTACCAAATTAAAGGTGTCAGTTTCTATAGTGGTTTGCCACCTGCCCCTTACATCCTGCCTTTGGCCCTTTGCCACTCTCATCATGCCAAAGTAAGGAATGAATTTCTGAGATTTCTCCCTAGAAGCTTCTCTTCAGAGGCTTTCAGATAACACAGAAACTTGTGCCCCAGAATTGATCAGGATCTCACATGAGACTTCCCTACTTTCTCAAGAAGACCACTTCCCACACTAACATATATATCTTGGTAGTCTAGAATTTGCATATAGGCAGCTTGGTAGTCTAGAATTTGCATATAGGCAGCTTGTGGCACTATTCCTTGTCCCTGACTGTCTAATATCAGTTTTAATTAGAGTCCCATCCTGTTTAAAATTCCTAGACATTCCACATTTCCAGCAGTCTTGTTCTTCCACAGCATCCACTGATTATTCCAGTGCCCAACTGGCCTCTAACTAAGTTGTTGGCCGACTCATCTTAATTGAATACTGCTTGTTTTGATCTTGGCAATTTCTGTCTTTGTGGAGCCATCTGCTATTCCCTCATTTGAAGCTCTTTAACTTTCTTGAACAAAATTTTCTGTGCTGTCTCCAGACTTTTAATTGTCTTGTTGATCTCTTGCACTTCACTGCTGGGCTCTTGACCTCTGGAGCTCCAAATCCTTGGTGTTGCTTCTTCATTCTTTTCCAAAACACCAATCTACTCCAGTTCACTGGCTAGCATGATGACATCATCAAGTGTCCACAGTTTTGCACTCTGTAGGTGTATCTGGATGTCCCCTTGGCCTGCACTAGCAATGAAGACATCCTGTTCTGCTTTGTCCCATCCCAGGAAGGCATTCACTACTGATTGCCATAGCTTCTGAGTATTACCCCGGCCTGGCATTTCTATTCTGAAAATGTTGCCCAAGCCCATTCTTTGTATGAGGGAAGCTGAAACTGCTGCTCCAATGCCTCTTTCTGGACTACATGATCTGCCTGTACCTGGCGAGGGAAGGCATGCCTTGCCTTTCACCAGCAGCATCAAAAAATCCACCTCTTCTCACTCAGACCATTGATTCTCCATTGCAGCCCAATCAAAGTGTCTTATCCAAGGACTCCAGTCATACGCAGCCCCTGAAAAGAGTCACCAAAATGATTCAAGTGCTCAGGAAACTTCCATATAGTGAGAGAGAAAGGGATCAACGTTTCCCTTATCAAAAAAATTATGGGGTGACTTGATTACCATGTATAAGTATGCAAGTACTAAAGGTCTTTTCAATCTGGTGAAGAAAGGCATAACAAGAACCAATGGCTGGAAGCTGCAGCCAGACAAATTCATATTAGAAGCTAGGTGCACATTCTTAGCAATGAGGGAGATTAACCACTGAAACAACTCCTGCTTGTAAGTGGTGGGTTCTCTAACTCTTGCTGTCTTCATATGAAGACCTGATGCCTGGCTGGGAAAAAGCAATCACAGACACAGGTGAATGTTTTGAACAACCATTAAATTTTTTCTTTCTTTTCTTGTCATTTTATGGTGCAGCAGCATTAGCATGTGAGGCTGTGACTGCAACCTACCACTGTTCTTGCATCAGCAAAAATCAATATCCTCTCACCCAGTCTATAGCTATAGCTATATCATAGTATTCTCACCAGTCTTTCAGACTATATTCTTTCATCTTTGTGTTCTTCATAAAAATTTTCTTTCTTTCTGTGTAATTTTCCCGGCATTGCCACAACAGATGATCAACTGTTTCTAGAACTTGTATGTGTTGCACAACTCATCTTCGTGCTTGTTCAGTAAATATAAATCACCATTTAGGTGACAGTGACCCGTTTGCCCTCTAAATAGAGTTACTTAATTTCTTCTGTCATAGCCAGTAAATATACCATTATCCACAAGTTTAGGAAATATTTCATAGAACCTTTATCCTTTTGGTCCATTGTTCTTGTTATTCCTTCTTAAGTTCTCTCTTAACCAAACTTTTGAAGTTCTGTGTACTCAGCAGGATCTTTATCTCAAGTGCCTCATTTTTAAGGCATTTTCTCTGCTTTATGTACCATTTAATTGCCCAGTATCTTGGCATAAGCCAGAATTCACACTATTACCGTATGTATACCTAATTTTACTATCTCCAAAGTATTTCACTGATTAAATCAATTAGTTTATTAAGCAGTATTTCATTGAATAAGCTTTCCAAGGCTCTCTTTCTATTTGTCAGTATACCCAAGAAAGTCAGATAGGACAGCAGTCATAGTTGGCCCTGATCTGAATAAGGGATGTATGCCCAACATCATGCCCACCAATTTGACTGTCATAATGATCATAAAATTGGATAGTTTGATAGATCTTTTAATTCCAAATTCAGGGATACAGCTATTCCCACTCTAACTGTGTTGTCATATCTAGCGCTATCAATATAGATTTGGCAGTGCTGACCCCATTTGCCATGTATGAACTCAGAAATCTTAATCATCCAGATTTGACAGTCCTGCTCTTCCCTTTGTTTTACCATATAATTCCAAATCCACAACTGAGACACAACTGTCCAGCTATAGCTTGATTTCCAATGACTAAAATTTGTAACTTCTCCAGAGCTTCCTCTTCACACAAGTCTTTTACCCATCTTTTGACTTTGTTAGCATGTGGAAATTTGTGGTGCCCTGTTACTTCACCTACTTAAATCCCATTATTGCTCATATATTCATTTAGTACTCTTATCTTCACTAGCTCCATTAACCTTAGCCCAATAGGCTAAATCTAACAATTTCTTACCTGAATTTATAGGCGTTTCTCCAGTTGCTACCTGCAGCACATACAATGAAGTCATAATACTCACACTACACTCATAAAGCTTGGGATTCAATCAACTCTAATTTTTTTGTGTTGATTTAGAAGCTGAGTTAAAGACTTGGCATCCACGAACTAAACCTGGTCTTATGAATGCCCTATACAGCATAAATGATATGTTCTTATTTGCATCTTAGTTGTTCCCAGCAATATTTTAAAGCAGATTCATCCTTTCTTTACATTTAATCTTGATATAGTCTATGTGACCCTTCGGCCCTTCCGGGTTAGTTTGTTATTAAACATAACTCCTAAGAATGTAAAATTTTGAACTACCTGTATTTTTTCCATATAGAGATATAAGTTCCATTCTTCCCCAATCTTCCTTTTTGTGAAGATAATTTCTTTTGGTTTAGCAGGTGAGAACTCAAATCATTAAGTGTCTCCCCACTCTGAAATCCCCTTGAGTGTCTCTTTGGTTCTCTCCACGGCTATCTTAAGTCTTCTACGTCTGGCCCATATAGCACAGTCATAAGCAAATAGAGTAATATCTGTTCCTGCCCATATACTCTCTACAAGATTATTAATCATAATGTTAAACAGGGTTGGGCTGATAAAACTCCCCTGTGGCGTGCCATTAGTAAGTGTATAAATATTCGACAAATCCATGCCGGCCCTGATTTGCCTAATTCTATCACTTAAGAAGTCTCTTATCCACCAGAACATTCCTCCTCTTAGTCCAGCTGTGGCTAGTTTATACAGCAAGCCTTCCCTCCAGAGCATGGCATATGTTTTTTTCAATGTCCAAAAAGACAACTATCATAAACTCACTATTCCTCATGTTATAGATTTGTATAAAGGTGTGACCACGCTGCAGAGGTTTTTCAGCACTATTGTACTCAAAACGTAAGTTCTGTACACCTATGGCAACCTAATTAAGATCTTCCTTTATAAATATACAGACCCCTAACCACTGCACTGCTGCTATTGCTTAGGCTTAAGAGCAGGTCTGCAGACACTTCCAACTAATCAGGTAGTATAGCCACTAGAGCAGGCCAGCTGTGTTCATTAGCGTGCCTTGACACTGGCTGTGCTGCAGGACCTGATTCCTGACAGCCTGATGTACTGGAGGCTTTAGATTCAGGGAGGTACAACAGGGAGATACCACTGCTACCACCAGAGAATAGCAGATTGATAGTGAGGTTCTCAGCTCTTCCCCTCCCTTTCTCTGTGCTTGGTTTATGGGAAAGGAGTGGGAAAGAAGCCTGTGGTGCGGGGGAGATTACACTTTGGGGAAAGGAATGGTAGGAAGTGGTGAAGGTGCCCCAACTACCTGTTTGCATGCATGTCCCAAATCCATGCAGATCTTGGCATGTCAGAGAGGCAAATATTGGTCCTCGCCCCAAATAAAAAGTAAATAGTGGACTGAATCAGCTACCAGTGGAGGAAAAGAATGAGGCACTTACCAGTGAATAAAGGGTAGGGAACAGAGAGAGGAGCAGGCAGTTACCAGTCGATTGGGAGAAGAAAGGTGGAGATAGGTAGCCACTTGTGGGAGTAGGAAGGATGAATAGTAGTAGTGCCACTACTTTCAGGGATGATGCAAAATGGGTAGGATGTGGGAAGAAGCATTCTTTGAGGATGTGTATTACAGAGGCCCCCTTTCATTCCCTGAAGGAGAAATAAAATGGGTCTGGCTTGATTTATTCTTAGAAAGGCCAACCTACCTATTGCCCATGTTTCTGCTGTCCCTAAATGCCGAACTCTGAAAACTTTACTCATGTTGAACAGTATTTTACTCTACAGTTACTCCCATTGATTTCAGTAGTACTTTTCAGTGAATAATGGACTATTCAAGGTGAGTTAGTGAATCCAGGTCTGGCCTTTCATTATTAGTAATTTTCTGTCTCAATTTTTGTTTCGTTGTTTTACTAGGGTTAGAAGTTAGACTTATGGGGTACTAATTCCCAGTAGCATTGTACTACATTTGCTGTTTTCTAATCTCCTAGTGCCTCCATATTCATAAAATCTATATTTAGGGACATTTTGTCACACAATAGTGATTGTGTAATATTCATACAGTAACTGATAACAGCAGGGACTATATATTCTCACACATACTGAAGTATGCTTAAGTGTTGCTCAGCTTCCTGACTGCTAAGAGTATTTCAGATACATTAAGTGTGTAAGCATAATTCCACTCAACATAGAAATAGACCACTATCCTAAACTTTCACATTGTGCTGCTTTGTGCTGTTAAACAGATGTATTTTAGTGATGGGAGAAATAATATTTCATGTGAATAAAGTTGTGAATGCTTTTGGGTCATTTGTGATTATAGTAATTATATAAGTAAGATGTTAATGTATAATATTAGATATATATTTAACCTATGTCACATTAATTATAATAATATTGATAGTGTTTAGAGCTCATTCCTCTAAATAAAGATGACATCTGAACATGATTCTCAACTTACCCTCTGAATCCTTACTCATGTAGTACTACAGAAAGAATATTGATTGCAAGTGGCACGAGGAGGAAACGCTTTCAAGTTTGCATGTATAGACATTTTTCTCATTAGGTTTAGATGCAGTATAACTAGACTTTGTTTAGTTTAATACATCTGCCATTTTCCCTCTCATTTGAATGGAGATACGGTCAGACTTCAGTGATTCCATACACTTCAGTAGAGGCAAAATAATTCAGTATTCGAGCTGCAGATTTCCGGAGGCAGTTAGACAAGTAGAAACATTTTTCTTTCCTTTTCTTGATCATGCTTTTTATCAACCATGTGGAACCACTTTTGTTTGCTCAGCCACAGTGAGAGTGAGGTATATGTTAATAAGACCCATGTGTCTTATTTCTAAGCCAAATACTCTAAACTCTAGTCTCATCCAACTTTGGAACATAATAAAATCCCTGCCTATATATTTTCAATAGTTTGGCGATTGTGCCTCACACACTGCAGCACTTCACTATAACTTTAGAGCTATCCGAACGAAATGTGGTTGCTATTTCTGCTCCACTTCTTCTAAGTACCAAAATCAGATATTTCGTCTACAGAATGCAACGTGGATAATAAGTTAAACCTTTTGAATTTTCCTCTTACTGTTTTAATGTGAAAACACAAAAAGATTGCAAAGATTTGTCAGTCTGATTTTCAGGGATGAAACAGGAACTTCAGTCTAATGAAATCATAATGGAACATGAGATTTAATGAATGTATGAATCCACTTTTCTGAATCAAGCTTAAAAAAAAAATCAGATCAGGAATTAGAATGTTTCTGTATTGCAGGGAGATAGATGAAATAAAACAAAAACAAAAAAACAAAATGGAGATTTTTATAAGAAGTTCCTCAGTTACATGTCTTCCAGGGCCAGGACTTACTGGATCTGATTCTCCACTGCATTGTACCAGTTTTACTGTTAAAGTCAAAGAAGTCATACCAGTATAAGACTGTAATGTTGGAAAATGAGGCCCACCGTTCTCAGAGGAATAACTCTGTTCATATAATTCAGAAAATTATTGACTGATTACTTTGTTTGATCATTTGCAAGAGATCATACAGCTGGAAATAGAAATGGATACTTATAGAACTTAGTATCAAGGCTACGAACAGCTTCACTAACAGGACCATAAAAGCCATTACCCATAAATACCCCCAGATACTATTAAAAATCCCAAAATAATCCATGTGCAGGAAGCTAATCAGTGTGTTACTGCTACCACTGAAAGTGTAAAGCTGCGGTTTTGGTATCTAACAAAATCAATAAATTACTTTCCATTGTTGGAATAGGAATTATTTCCCCCAAATTCAGTACAGCTGCCATGGAATGAAAGAGGCTTAAATACCATAGAAAACTGAGTGGAATAGAAGATAATGGGCCAAATTCACTTCTGTAAGCATGGAGCCCATGAAGCTGCTGATTGTGAGTAGTCATATTTTCTCTGCTTTGGATCTTCTTCCAAATCAACCTACCTTAAAATTCAGCAACTGCCACGTAGCACGTGCTTTGTTCCACACCAGCTCCTGCTTTGACTCCTGCATTGCCTCAGGTGAGGTAATCTGGTTCTGAGCCTTGGATCCTATTCCTGAGCTTTAAAGTTGCCTCTGGCATTTGGCCTCTGGGTCTAGGCTCCAATTCCTGGCTACTGACTCCTGCTCTGACCACTAGGTGTAACTGCTCACATCCAGGTCATTGAAATGGGGAATATTAGGGCAGGACTTAACTCTCTGATAAAAGTCCTGAAATCCTCTGTTTGTATAGCAGGTATAACACAAGCAGCAACTCTGAAAGCTTCTCCAATCTCCTGTGCTAATGTGCCTCAGTCTGGAGGTACCATCTGGCTTTAAGACTAAGCTTGATAAGTATATGGAGGGGATGTTATGATGGGATAGTTTAATTTGAGCAATTGATTTTGGATTATCGGCAGATAAGTCTGCTCAATGGTCTGTGGGAATGCTGGATGGGATGGGAACTGAGTTACTGCAGAGAAATCTTTTTTGGGTGCTAGCTGGTGAGTCTTGCCCACATGCTCAGGGTTTAGCTGATCGCCATATTTGGGGTCGGGAAGGAATTTTCCTCCGGGGCGGATTGGCAGGGGCCACGGAGGTTTTTCGCCTTCCTCTGCAGCATGGGGCATGGGTCGCTTGCTGGTGGATTCCCTGCAGCTTGAGGTCTTCAAATCTCACTTTTGAGGATTTCAATAACTCAGTCATGGATTCGGGGTTGTTATAAATGTGTATGGGTAGGGTTTTGTGGCCTGCCTTGTGCGGGAGGTCAGACTAGATGATCATATTGGTCCCTTCTGACCTATGAGTCTATGAGTCTATTGCAGAAAACTGAGATGCAGCTGCACTTCTTCCTTCCACCCAACGGCAGGAGGTGCTGTAAGCAGGGAAGGCCCAGGCCAATAACCCTACTCTCTTCCTTTCTTTTAGTCACTGATGGAAGCAGAGACACAATTAAAAAAAAAAAACCTTTCATGGGAAAATGGGGGTAAGAAATCTGTGGACAGTAGGGGAGCAGTAGACAGCCAACTCATAAAACAACGCAGAGCTGTTGGAAAACATGACATTTCAAGACAAGAGATTCCTAACCCTTTCTGATGCGCCCCACAGCAAATTGAAAACATTCTACATGTGCAGTTGACTGACAAATCATCATGTGAATGTACAAGTCGAACAAAAATCTGTGACACATTTTTACCACAGAAATCAAAAAGCGACAACATTCTTAATGAGACACACACTTCTAGAAGGGTGAGTTGCTTGGTAACTGATTAATTTGTTTAAACCCTTATATTTCATTGATGGATTGACTAAGAATAAATGGAGAGACAGGACCCAACTACCATTAGAAAAAAAGCTACAGACTTGAAAAGGCTATTTCAGTTCTTCTACAGGTTTTCTGTACCCTTCTTCCGCAGAATGTTTTCTTTCTGGGGGGATAAGAGCAATTAGCATTACAGCAATGAGAAGATAGTTGGCTATATTAGTAGTGAAAACATTCTGCACTCTCCATCTGAACCAGTCTGATAGGAATAATTGATCACTGTGTAACTGTTTTTAATGTCAAAACGTTTGTTGCTCTCATCCTAATGATGCCAAAATTACAGCTCTCTGACTATAACACCACAAAAATCACATAAGCACAGCACTTGATTTAAGTGTTATTTGATATTGCATTTGGTCTACATTTGAGTTATAACCTAATTGTAAATTGTGGGAGCTAATTGTAAATCATAATATTCCCCAGTAATTATTATAGCTTCATAATAGTTTCTAAGATAAATTATTCAGGATAGCAACAGTGAAACAGCAATACAGCTAGTCATAGGATTTTTTCTGTTGAATTTATATGTGACATAATATTCAATGAACTAATGCCCAACTACTGAATTTTAACCTACAGCAATTCTGGAACATTAAGAAATATATTGGTCAAAAGTTGGCATGTTCATATTTTATGTTTGGTATGTTTATTTGTCAGTGTGCTCATCTATAATAAAAATACTGACATCCAAACTCTAGAAATAAAGTTAGTGGCTTGAGTGTGCTTGTATGTATACTGAAATTATCTTCTCTGTGTTTAGCAAGCAGGAATTGTGGACATTTCTCCCCCACTTCTAGACAATATATTTTATTGATTGTGAGTGTGGTGCTATATTCAGTTTCACCTAGGCCAAGCATGGTTGGTGCATTTTTCTCAACAGCTCAAAAGAGGTGAAATGTTTGTTTCTGCAGGGGCATGTGTGCTCTGGATCAACCAGTTTGTGCTTAAAATACTACCTGCATATAGTCATGGAATTCTGAACAAAAGGTGAGTGAACTGTGAGATCATATACAGGATACTACTTCAAATTCTCTTTTAGCTCTGTTATTTCCTGGATTCTTAGCTCTGACAACTGGGGGAGAGCTTTGGAAGTATATATATGTACTAGACCTGGCTGAATTTTTTGGGGGCAAATAATAAATTCACCAAAATTGAATCTTTCATGGCACTGAAGCTATTTGTGAATTTGGGTTAATTTTAGTTGAATAGTTTCAGTCCTCCTGCCAACATACAATTTTTTTTTTTTTTTTGAAAAGTGAAAACAAATTTTGTTGCCCATTTTAAAAATTAAGCACTTTGGCCATTTCCAAGATTTTTCTTCCAACTTTTTGTTTTGAAATGTTTTATTATGACTATTTCTAAATTTAAACATCTTGAAATGGCATTTTGTTTAAAAAGTTAGCTAATTTTTAAAATATAAATGGGTGGGAAGGCAGAAAATATCAGAAAATGTCTTGAAAGTGACCTACAATGACCCTCCTCCCCAAAAAATTCATTGGAACAAAAAACTTTTTTGACCAAAGTATATTTTTTTGCCATTTTTTATCTCAATGAAAAAAAAAATTCACATTTGGTTGAAATCAAAAGGAATTTTATTTTTCAGTTTGGCCACCAAACTCTAAAAAAAAAAGAAAAGAAAAGAAAAAAAAAATCAGTTATTCACTCAACCTACACTTAAGGAACAGTTCAACTCCCACTGAAATCAATCAGATATTTTCCATTGATTTTTAAATGGAAGCTAAATCAGACTCACTATTCCAAAGTCTGCAGTCCACATGGCGGATCTCAATGCCAGTATTTTGCACTCCCTATATACACTAAGTTATCCACTTATCTTGGTGGGAGTTCCATATCTGTAGAGACAGCAGAACATTCCAAGTCAAGAGCCTTCATGCAGATGTGAGCCCTTAGTAATTTTCTTTTAATAGCTTCATATTAAATCACGAATGGATATTTTCTTTTCCTACAAGAAATACTCTAGGAAATATTTTGGGGAAGTTCTCTGACTGGTGTTATACAGGATGCCAGACTAGATGATCACAGTGTTCACCTCTGGCCTTGGAATCTATGAATATTTTCTTCAATTACATTTCATTTGTTAATTAGAAGAGTAACAACACGTTGACAGTCCTGATGACAATCAATTATATTCTTCATACAGGTCTAGTATTAGGTCTGCAGTCCCATTGCCTTCAGTGGGACTGCATATGAGTCAGGGGGCTGGACTAGGCCAATATTCACAAACCCCATTAGGCAGTTTTGAGCAACAGGAAATAAATCAACAGGACCAGATACTCAGCTAGTGTAAACCATTGTAGCTCCAATGTAAATGGAGCTATGATGATATTGATTTGCACTAGACTTTGGTTCATGTTATTTTGGCATTTAAGAAGTCTTGGAAACTTCAGGTGAATTCTCTTCTTCCCCTGCCTTCAAGATTTATTTATATGCCTACCTACTTAACCAAAGACCAAGGTGTTTAAAGAGTGGTAGGATATTATCTACAGCATTACAAGAAGGCAACATAGATAAAAAAGAACATTTACAAAGAGAAGACAAGTACCATGAGTGAATGGATTTTTTTGGATTTAGGGGTACATTTATCCCTGGTGTGAATGAATTAAAGTCAGTGAAATGACAACAGGAACAAATTTACCCCTCCGTTAGTAAACTATGATTTTATATATTAAAAATGAATTGTGACTTGGCTTTATATTTTAATGGGAAATAGTAGAGAGAATTATTAAGTGTTTAGTTAATAGTACTCTTGTAACTCTAACAGGGATTTCTTTTGTGAGATCAAATGTACACATGGGAATCTATGGACTTGGAGCACTGGTTAGTGTGCATGCTTTCTCCTTCCATTGTAGGAGTAGTTTGCACAGCTCTGTTTTGGGAATTGTTCAATAATCTTTCATTATGAAAAGACATAAGCACCCAATGTAGCCATCAACTCCTTTTTGGATATACTCTGCCCCTTTCCTTTGACTTCCAGATGCCTGACATGCATACAAGGCTGAAAAATGAGTTTGTCATCTTCTAAATGTGAAAATCATGGCATTACAGAATGTGGTTTTGATGCCTCTTAATTCTTCCAGCAGAACTCCCATTGAGCTAAAAAAGATCTGTGCATGTGAAAGGACTACCACAGGAAATCTGGAATTGTATAGGGGCCTAATAAGTAGAGATGGATAAACCAGCCTGCATAAAGTAAGGACTCACTTGAAATTCTGCCAGTTGCTTGAACTTAACTAAAACTGAACCTGCTTTCACATTTGAATTATATATCACTTCATCCTTGCAACAAGCCTTTGTACTTGGTCTGGTTTCTGCAGTGGAACCAGAAGTAATGAAATACCATAAGAGACTATTCTCATGGCATTTCCAGCCCACCTGGAAACAGGATGTCCTGGAAATCATGTTCTTATGAGAATTGCATTTCAACTTTGCAGCGCAAAAAGGTTCAAACAGACCCTGATCTAACAGCCATTGGGTCAATGGAAAAAGACCCAGGGATTTCAATGGAATCACTCTAAAAGTGAGTGAAATTTTTTGGCCAAATCCTTTTTCCTGTAAAAAATGCAAATTTAGTGACACCAAATTTTTTTCTTTTTCTGTTTTGCCTAATTGTTTTGATCAAACATACTTCGCAGAATTCTGAAAAAAAAAATCAAAACTTTGTTTTGACATTTTTTAAACAAAATGTTTTGCTTTTTTGGGGGTTCAAAACAACTTTTTTTTAAAAAAATTCTTTTAGTTTTATCTTTTAAAAACTAAATGTTTAAAATCCCAATCATGAAAGCTGCTCCAAATGTGCAGACTATTGTGACACACAATGGAGTCCCATGGAATTGAATGGGGCTCTGCGTCAACATAAAGATCTGTTTGTACAGAGCTCATTGCAGGATCAGGGATAGAGTGTAGGTTCAGAGCCAAATTTCTGTGTGCTTCTCCAAACTCAGCTCAACCCACTGCACCTTCTGTGGTTTCCCTAGTGCTACTATAGATTTGAATGGTGTCTGTCCTATGACGATTAACACCTACATACAATATGGCAAATCTTCATAGAAAGCTTGTTTCTTCTCAGAATTTGTAGGCATGGTCACATTATCCTCTGGGACTGGATATAGCAGGAGATGAGATAAGAAATTGCTCACTTATCCAGATTCTGTCATAAAAAAAAATCTGAATCACCTTGACAGGTGTTTGAACCAGTTATGTTAAAAGTTAATTATAGGATATCATAAATTCTTCTCCCTATTCACAGGTAGAACTCCTATTAACATTTGTTAGGGTTAGTCATCACCAGTAAAAAGGAGGATATTTAACTTAACTTTTTTTTTCCTGCAATACAGGGTTTTTTACAGTAGAAATGACTTATGCTAGAGATACGATCAAAGCATGCTCTGGCTAACAAAGGAAAACTAAACTGATTGTAAAAACGGCACTGGTATAATGTCAGTTATTATGTTACAAATACACAATATTCCTGATTTTCAGAGCCTTATGTTTGCTAAATCACACTGTGGTTTGGCGGTCAGATTTGATAAAATGGTAATTGTCATCACCTTCAGTGTTGCAATTTGGGTGGGCTTGTCAGCCATTGATACACATTATTATATAAGAAAACCTATGCCAAGTCAATTTTTCTGTGAAATCATAATTATTATGCCAGTGAATTACATTGTTCTGTTCTTAACATGTGCACCAAGTATCATTTCATGTTTACAAGTAGACAAATACCACGCACTCCATTAAAATTCTATTACATTTTTGACTATTGGACTACTACTACATGCCCTAAATGAGCCAATTCATGGTTGAGTTATATGGTTGAGTTCATTGAGTTACAATGAACATTTTTCTTGTATACCTTTCTACATATCTGGGTCTCAGGTGCAGTTCCCTGCATAAAAAGAGGAAAGGATAAATGATTGCCTTACCAATGATTTCTGCCAAGCAACTAACATTTTTATGAAGCCAACAAAGCCACGGACTTTACTGTTGTCTATGAGTTATAAAAGAGATCTCTAAATCTTTTTACTCTAAATAAATGTCAACTAAAATAATTATCACAAACATTCATGTGCTATTATTATTATTTTATCCAATTGTAATAATGCTCAAAGGTGCTAGTTGTTTTCCTAACACATAGAAAGACAGGGAGTTCAGACAATCAATAAAAAAAAACCCTACAATATGTCCCCATGTGACATTCAAGTGAATTTCAAACACCCTGACTAGAATGGTGTTGCAACAGATGTAATACAAGGTCAATTTTCTCTTCTGTCACTCGACATTTACTTAGTCATGATCTCATATTAAATTAGACAATCCACTAAATGGACAGTCTCCTAACGGACTTATTTAAATGCAAAAATTCTTACAGCAATGTGTGCTGTTTAATGGGGACTATAGTTCTATTTAGTTGCTTGGCCTTCTGGTGATTTAGAAATGCAGACCATAGGTCCTTCAACCTCAGACTTGTCGCTTTTGCTCTTCTACCAACAGCTTTCATGTCCTTCTTAGCTGCAGTACATACAAACAAACATAATTTGCCCCTCAGTGCAAAGAAGTATTTAAGCACATACTTTACTTTAAGCTGAAGTCATGTGCTTGAGTATTTTGATGGATCAAGGCCAAAGGTCCAGTAGTCAGAAAGCCCCGTGCAGCTCCTGGATGTAAGATGCTAAGAATCTAAACAGGGGATTTTGTGGTCTGAGTGTTGCAAGGTTCTGCCCTGTGCACTGGAATTTTTTCTAATGCAGAAGCATATTTTTGGAGTGGAGGACGGTTAAATAAGGGACTTGTCGGGGACAAGAATGGAGGATTTTCAATTTAGTTGTCTGC
Source organism: Mesoclemmys tuberculata (assembly GCA_007922155.1). Taxonomy (NCBI): domain Eukaryota; kingdom Metazoa; phylum Chordata; order Testudines; family Chelidae; genus Mesoclemmys; species Mesoclemmys tuberculata. The sequence goes on from ML675605.1 coordinate 10,146,439, forward strand.
ATATAGGAGAAAAATACATGACAGAAAAAGAGGCAATAGGTTTTCTATAAGGTGTGCAATGTATTGACAAGAGAAAGAGATATTGCCAACATTTTTTTAATCCTACAAAATAGGTATAACTTAAAAAAAGAGAGGTGACGGTAAAATATCTTCAGCTAAATAATAGAAATTTAGCAGATATTTTTTTTAATTTGCAAGCAACAGTCTGTTTAAAAGAAAAATATTTCCTCTGGGGTATATGGAGTAACAGCAGTAAATATCCCTATGCTTCTCATTTCTCCACCATCTCTTAAGGCAACGTAGGTAGGGAAGCAGAGTGAGTCAGTGAGCAGAAGATGGAGAGCTTGGAATTCCTGAGCATTAATTCTGGCTTTGCCACTGACTCATAGTATAGCCCCAGGCAAGTCACTTCAAACTAGAAATGGTCCTGAACCATAATGGTGGATCCCAACTCTGAACTTCACAGCTTGGATCTCTCCCCTTTCTTTAAACCTGTCTGAGTCTGTGTGTCCCAACCTGTAAAATGAAGATATTTACTTATTTACCTACCTATACCTCGCAGGCAGGTAGTAAAAATTGTACAGTGCTTTGGGAATGTAAAGCACTGAAGTAGCAATGGGCACAACAGATTGATTGATTGATTGTCACAATTGACTGACAAATGGCATATTCCCTTTTCTTGATTCTTTCCTCACTAATAAAATAAATAAATAAATAAATAAATAATATTTAACCTAAGCTATCTAGATACTTATATGACAACCACCCTAGTATGTGAATACTTAGGAACAAAGACCATGATGACCAAATACTGCACAGAAAAAAAATTTGGTTTTAGTAATGGACAGAAGTGGAGAAAATTAAATACAGTTAAAAGCGTTGTGAATAAAAACACAACCTACATTGGGACTTGAAGATACAGTCATGAGCAGGGAGTGGTGTATAAACTGCACCACTTTGGGGTTAGCTCTGGAAGGCATTGGTACTCAGACAGAATTCCTCCGTTGATTCTTCCTTGCTCCCAGGGTATAGTCATTTACTCGTGGCCTATACCTATACCAGTAGCAAATTATGACTCATCCCATACTGGTTTATTTCCTTCTGGCCATTTCTGCCCACACTCTATTCACCTGATTTTCATTTCTGCATTCTGTGTTTTGCTCTGTGTTTGGAAAGCGCCTAGGAAGTAAGCAGAAGATGAGTAGCTCCACTTACTTCTGTGTGTGGCACCAAGCAGAAGAATGAAGTGGGCAAAATATTCCTTACTTCTTTGTATGAGGTGCATAGTCTAAGTCACAAACTAGCTCAAAGAAAATTATAAAGAGCATAATTAAATATGCAGCAGAGACAGTTACGATAGCTTTGGATAACAAGCAAATAGGTCTACTGGATAAATGATAAAAACCATATAATAGAAATGGAGGAAGTGCAGCAACAGTGTAGAATATGCATAAGTTCAGAAAACTAATAATACTGATACCGAGGGGGTCTGGGAATTTTAAGTGCACCACAGGTACCACAACCAGATAACTTGTGGTAGGGAACTGCCATTTGAAAATGATCTCAGGGGAATGCAAGATTCTCCACCACTCAAAAATAACCTCCCCAAAACCTCCCAAATTTTCAAGGCATATTTAAACTGTTTTTCCATATGAGGAGGAAAAGTACTTTCCATGTCCTTCCCAGCCAAACCTCCCCCTCACCCCAGCTCCTGTTTGGTTACTGCAAGATAACGTGACAGATTCCTGGCACGTAGCCAGCAACATTTGTGCAGAATTAGCAAAAATGCTAATTTGGGCCTTTTGCTGCCAGTGCAACTTTTTGCCTACCAGAAGCTCCAAGGCCATTTGAGATAGCGTCAAATCCAAGAACAAAAGGGCACCTGTCACTAGCCCTAAGCTAAGGAAAGGGACGGTACTTGAGGAATTGAGATGAAATTTCTTTACATAGAGTATCTTAGACTGAAAAGGGACAGAGATAAGAGCAACTGGTATTAATAGTTTTAAATAAAAGCAAGGCCAAAAAAAGAAACAAAGGGCAAATATGGTGGGTGGGTTTCTTTAAAATACCAACTTCTCCAAAGGAGGGGTGGGGATAGACTTAGATAAGCTTCCTGATCTGCGTCCATTGAGACATTCCAAACAATAGGGTATCCGTATGCAAGGGCCTTTCGCTGGCAACGGAATGTGCACATTTGACTACACCCCTTCCTTTTGGATTAGGACATAGCCACAATGAGTCATATGATCGTCATCTCCAGTTTGGATAGGTGCAGATCACTGTATCCGGAGCAGGAGGTGGAGATAACACAAACTCCAGCTTGTGCAAAATGCAGTCGCCTCTCCCCTTAATAGGAAAAGATTTCAAAAATGTCACAAGGGTGCGGCACACCTGCCACTGGTTCCTAGTTCAGTTCAAAGGCCTGTTTTTACTCTTTAAGGGCTGAATGACACTAGAAACTGCCTCTTCATTTGTGTTCCAGTGAGACAATTGCTCCCCCAGATATGGAACAAAATCAGATCCTTTTTACCCACACAGTGGAATCTGGATGTGAGGCAAGGCAGGGTAGGAAAGATTAGCTGCTGCCCGGGCTGTACCTGTTATAGTAATAGATAGGCTTTGAGCCTGTAATCCTATCAGTCTGGCCCTTTTCTGAAGTGCAAAAGTTAATTAAAATCCAGATTTAAAAAATGAATGAGCTTAGAATCTTCTTTAAATTATAAAAGTTCCTTAATACAATGAGTAGTGTTCATCTACTAGATGTTATTTCTCAAGAAGACTGTTTAGAAGTTTCCCAAAATAATTTATCCTTGTTGCTGTTGGCTCAAATTATAAGAAGATATTTTTTTTAAAAAAAAGGACAATGTAACCCAAAGAACCTCATTTTTTTCTCCACTACCTGCGTTCCCTTAATCCCACCATCCACTGCACTGCAGTTTATGTGGGCACAATTCATATCTAGGGCCAAATGACACAGCAAACTAAATTTAAACTGTGGCTCTCTCTCCATCTGCTCTGACGTGCTTTGGGTTTTCACTAAGCAAACAACTTTTTTACAAGTTTTTCAAATCAAATACCAAAAATATGTATTCTGCCTTTGAGCTTTCAGGTCTGCTTATTCTGACATAAACAAACCAACTTTCTTCTTAAAGCCGCCTGCTTGAGTATTCAGATTTTCAACAAAATGTGTCAAAAATCTACCACATTCATTAGACTATTGCGTCTCTTCAGCATCTAGTATTATCAGCTTTAATTCAATAGAAACAGACCTTCTGTCACAAGGGTGTGCAGTGAGACACAAGCAGGTACAGTGCACACAGCTAGGCCTTGATCCTGCACTGAGGATTCTATTTCGTATCAGACAGGAAACACACAGGACAATTCCTGTTGCTACCCAGACCCCACTGAAGTCACTGGGTCTTTGCACAGTTCTCAGTGCAAGTTTGGGGCCATTGAAGTGATATTTCCATGACCCTACCTTAATCTCAACACTCACATACGAAGATTAGACATTTATATTGCCAATAAAAATATCCACAGTGACTTTAGATAATATCACATTTATAAAGGATATAAACCCTCTTGTGTCAGGACATAAGCCAAACAGTTACTGCTTCAGGTTAGGAACAAACTTCCCCCAGGGGCATGGTAGTCCATTGTAGGGGTTTCTATACCTTCCTCTGAAGCATCTGGTAAAAACATCGAGGAAGGAACATTGGAAAGGCCTATATTCCCAAGTTTAAATGTAAATTTACCAGATGTGTAAAGAGACAGCAAAAAAATTGTTATTATAAAGATATATAGATTTAGGACATGCATGAAAAGTGACGTCAATATTCCTTCTGCCAAATTGACTGTAAGGAGGGGAAATAGAAGATCTCATGATCATCAAAACATTGCTCACTCAGAAGAAAAGAGGTAGCTTATCTACAAAGGTTATGTGGATACTTTCCTGGGTAGATAATATTCTTTCTTGGGAATGCTACTTTGACAGCCGTTTCAGTCCGAAAAAAGGGCACCACATACATTAACCTCAAAGGTGGGCAAATGTTCCTAAATGGATTTAATTTTAGGAGGATCCAAATACAGGCGTGCTGAAAGATTACAGAGAAGAGGGCAGCAGGATACAGAATTATTATGGAAGAAGGCTGCCATCATGTTGTCTCACAGTGGCAATCTAATCTTATAAATTTATGTTTGGTGATATTTATAGTTTTACACATTTTAATTACTGGATAAGCACCTATTGATTGTGTTTACACACTCAACGATACTATGTGATTTAGAAATAGAAAGATATGCACTGTCTGACATTCTTACCATCTAATTTAGATGTGACATGATGAGAGAGGGAAACAGTAAGGAGGAAGTAGGGTGGGGAAGGAATATCTACAGCAATAAGGTTCTGTAATTCCTGGGGACAGGGGACTATATGTACATACATACACACATGCATGCACCCCTCCAGGATTTCATGTCACCTTCTTAGCCCCACAGCCTAAGGTGCACAATACAGAGGTCCTGAGATTATTTATGCAAAATAATTTTAGACAGGGCTGACATGACAGCCCAGATTCTGATCTCCATTGCACAATGAAAATCTGAAGCAACTCCAGGGAAACTGGTGGAATTACAGCAGTGTAAAATTGGCATAAATGGAATGAGGATCAGGCCCTATAAATCTAACAGGGCAAATCAATCAATCAATCAGGGCAACTCAATCACGGGTCTTTAGGCAACCGCTTTGCCCACTAGTAACTTTACACCCATGAATAGCCCATTGGGCACAATGAGTCTAAATTACTCTTGTACTTAAATTGTTGTAAGATTGGGACCTTGGTTGTCAGCAGAAACTGAAGTTTCTGTGCCTTGGAGATTACTTCAGCCCATTGTTTCCAATTTCTTCTTTAGATCATAATACAAAAATATGACCTCCCCCACACCACACACAATCTCACTAGAAAAAGAGCAAAGAAAATGTTAGCTACAATAGAATCCTTATCTGCGACTTGATGTCTACGTAGTTCTTCTTCCTCCAAAAGGGATATTTTGGACAGAGCACATCCAGATAGACCAGTCATCAATTCACTGGACCATCAATCAATACATATTGGAAAAAGAAAAAAACAAAAAACCAAAAAGTCTAGTTCGCTGATAACTTGAATATGGACACCCAGATCCTGCGCTCATGCAAATCTGCATAGTTCCACTGAAACCCTTACAATTTACACTAGCTGAGGATCCAGCCTGACGAATGTATTCCTGAATGATCGGGCAAACAAACAGGCAGAACAGGATGAGTGGCATCACCAGTGATCTTAAGTCAACGTACTGTGAAAGAGTTCAGCATTAACGGAGATGGATTTCACTAAGAACCACTTCCCAAGCAGAGAAAGGGCCCACATGCTTCTTATGCGTATCCATGCTGCTTCTGCTCATAGTGTTGTGAAAGCCACTATCTAAATTGATAATAGCTTTTTCAGTTGTAAATCTCTGTGCATTTTTGGCAGCTGTTGACAATGTTACACTTGCCTTGACTAATTGAGAAAACAGACACTTCCTGCCAAAAAAGAGAAGAAAAAAAAAAGCCAGAGAGCTTTGCTGTCTCTGTGACTGCTATCCTCTTTTAAAGTAAAACCCTCCACCACTCAACCCCTCCCTAACCCCTGTTATCTGCCAGATAATGGCTTTCACAGCTGAAGAAATGCAGAGGACGGGAGTGGCTTTGGTGGTGTTCAACACCCAGAACCCACAAATATGAAGATATGTAAATGGCCCCGCATTCATTCATTCATCCCACTGATATTTGCAAAGGAGCATGATATTTAACAGCAAAGATGTAACACCATTTCCCAGGGGAAATTGGGAGGGAGGTGAATGTTAGAATGCCATTAGAATTTTTTAGGAATCATTCTTTTATTTCTTTTTAAAACAATAAGAGCCAGATTCTGACACCCTTGTGTTATGTTTGCACCTTACTCCAGTGGGGCTACTTGCACAGAAAAGCACTACCTAAACTGAATAAGGGTGACAGAATTTGACCCTTAGTCTGATAGAAAATTGAACATCTGTAGGTTTTTGAGTAGTAGTAATGTTTTGGTTTTAGGAATGAGCCTTAAATACGGGGAGGTTTATTCCACACTCACTCCACTGTATCAGACAAGGAAAAGGAAGGCTTATAAAATGAAATATGAGGGCAGGCAGTACTTGAGCACCCGTTTGCAGTCCCAGTTGTGCCCCACCTTAATTTCCCAAGCAGAACAGCAACAGCTTTCAGTTTAGCAGCCCAGAGCAAGAAGAAGATATGTCCCTTTTAATAACGCTTCACCCCAGGAAGCACCAAACATTTCCTCAGGCCAGGGATCACTATAGCAGTTATTTCATCAGGCCCCAGGTTCAGGGCTCCCAACTGACATACACCCAAGTCTGTGAATCAGGTTAGGCCTGTCTCCAGCTGCCTCATGGGGCAACTGCCCCTATTCACTGCAGCCTGCCTGGCTTCTACTTCTCTCTCTATCCTTCACTCTGCTTCCTGTTTCTGTTTTATATCACTCAACCCTAGGGCAGGGCAGGACAAGGCCTAACTGACTATCCCCAGGCTGCAGGCTCCAGCCTGGCCCTTAAAGAGATAGTACCTTTTTCACAGGTGCTCTTTTATATATCCCATGCCTCTTCCCCAAATGAAAATAAAATAAATAAAAATCCTCAAAAAAAAATCCTAGTTTGACACAACTTCAAGGCTTGTTGTCATGCCCTCGGAGTAAACCATGAAGCAGACTGTGTCTCAGGATCAGCCAATGCACCACCTAGTCTGGAGAGGGTGGAGTGGACTAATATAGCCTATGCCAGCCCTAGATCTGGTGCAGCATACATCCCCTAGCACAGCTATGCTGACTGGTATCCTGGATGTGGAGCCAAGACTACATCCATTCCCTGCCCCACTCCTGCCCATACGCACAAGGGATGAAGCAGCCCCTGCAAGATTAGGATAGCCAGAGCAGGGTGCTTTATGTGCAATTAGGCACCTGCATGCAAGACAGGCCACCAAAGGACCCTAAGTTTGGAAAGCCTAGTATTTAAAAGTCAGGGAACAGCAACATTATGTATTACCCAAACAAACATATCCTTCTTCTGCATGTATGTTATGAGGATTTTATTACACGGTCACATGTGTTTTCAAATAATAAAGTACAATTTCATATCACGTTTTCTTCCTAAACCTTAAATGTACATTATTTTATCATAATACACACTATTGTGCTCATGGGAAATATGCTATTTGTCAGTTTAATAGGTCCAATTACGTTTTAAATAACTTATACAACATCCCTAAAATAGATTTTCCTTTAACAACATACGCCACATACAGAGCATATGATGGTGTAGTATAAAAGATTTATCAACACTCATTTAGGATGACTTGTTTAACTCACTCGTGGCTTCACTACTGATAAGCAATTACAACCATCTCAATATTATGTTGATAAATACCTTATAGTATGCCATTCTAACATGTATTTGTCACATTACACTCTACTTACCACCTGGGTATCCCCTCCACATATATGCTGGGAGTGCACATCTATATGCACACAAACATTTGTGTATATATATATCTGTGTAAAAGATATAAACTCCACAGAGTAATACCTTTTAATTTTCTTATAATTTAAACTGGAGTGTGTAGATAACATGTATGCCAAATAGTGTGTTATATGTGATGGTTATTGGCACCCCAACAATATGTAGAAATATAGATACAGATATGATTTTTATACAATTTATGTGTATGCAAGGTAGTAGAGAAACTTAGGAAATTCTGTTAGCACCTAGTGTAGTAACAAGATATATCACAAGCAGGCCTTGTCCACACTTGTCTTTGAACCATGTTTGATAATTGAATATCAGACTTGTGGT
>ML675605.1:10154365-10524817 GCA_007922155.1 Mesoclemmys tuberculata
TATTCAAAACATTTCCTAATTCTGCTCAAGTCTAGGACATAGATTTTTAAAGGCACATATGAGATTTAGATATTTAACTCCCAAGCTTGCATTTGAAACTCCATCTCACCAGTCCCATTGAAAGTCAGGGAGTTATGATCCTAAATCACCAGGTGGCTTTTGAAAATCATGCCCAAAGTCCATATATAAAAGCAGAGAGTGAAATCCTGCCCCCACTGAAATCAAAGATAAATAAATAAAATAAATAAAATAAATAAAACTCCTGTTGACTTCAATGGGGCCAGGATGTCTTCCTGAGGCTTTAACGCATTTCTTTTTAACCTGGTTAGAGCCTAGTTTGCTTTCACACACACAGGTTGGATCAAATCAAAGAATCACAGAAGTTTAGGATTGGAAGGGACATCAAAAGGTCATCTAGTCCTGTTCCCTGAACTTAAGGCAGGATTGCATAATAACTAGATCATTCCTGACAGGTGTTTGTCTAACCTGTTCTCAAAAACCTCCAACAATGAAGATTCAACAACCTCCCTAGGCAATTTGTTTCAGTGCTTAACTACCCTGACAATTAAGATTTTCCTAATACCAAACCTAAACTTCCCTTTCTGCAATTAAAGCCCTTTGCTTCTTGTCCTATCCTCAGAGATTGAGAACAATTTTTCACCCTCCTTCTTGTAACAACCTTTTATGTACTTGAAAACTGTTATCATGTGCCCCCTCAGTCTCCTCTTCTCCAGATTAAACAAACACAATATTTTCAATCTTTCCTCATAGACCAAGTTTTCTAGATCTTTAATCATTTTTGTTGCTGTCCTCTGGACTTTATCCAGTATGTCCACATCTTTCATGAAGTGTGGTGCTCAGAACTGGACACAATACTCCAGCTGGGGCCTTATCAGCGCAGCGTGGAATGGAAGAATTACTTTTCATGTCTTGCTTACACCACTCCTCTTGATACATCCCAGAATGCCATTAGCTTTTTTTGCAATAGTGTTACACTGTTGACCCATATTTAGCTTGTGATCTACTGTGACCCCCTGATCCTTTCTGCAATACTCCTTCCTAAAACGGTCATTTCTCATTTTGTATGTGTGCAATTGATCTTTCTTAAGTGGAGTACTTTGCATTTGTTCTTATTTTCATCCTGTTTACTTCAGACCTTTTCTCCAGTTTGTCCAGATCATTCTGAATTTTAATCCTATCCTTTAAAGCACATGTAACCTCTCGCAGCTTGGCATCTTCCACAAACTTTATAAGTTTACTCTCTATGCCATTATCTAAATCATTGATGAAGATATTCAACAGAACCAGACATTGGACCAATTCGTGTGGGACTTTGCTCTACATGCCCTTCCAGCTTGACTGTGAACCACTGATAACTACTCTCTGGTAATGGTTTTCCAATCAGTTATGCACCCATCTTATAATAGCTCCATCTAGGCCATTTCCCAGCTATAATCATGGTATAATCCAATCCAACCACACACATGTATATCAACTGTTCTGAAACTAGTTGCTTTGTCTGTAAGAGATTCAGAGCAAAAAACCAAGTGGAGATAACTGTCAGAGTTATTGAAAAATAAAGGCTCAGAGAAGACACCTGCAAGCTGTGGGAAGAGGAGGAAGAGAGGGTGCACTTGCGCACCAGATGTACCATTGCCACAAAGTCTAAAAAGGAAACCAGCATCCTTTGGTGTAGAATGATTTTCTCTTCGGATCAAAAGTACAGCAGCAAGACAATATGTTGTTTGTGTAGGACAAATGTCAGCAGAGAGAAGGAAGGAGTACACTTGGGAGCATTTGCTCTAAAAAACAAAACTGGAAAAAACAACTCTGCAATAGAAACATCTATACAGAATTCAGCAGACTCCCTGTGGTATTGTAGGGAAGAAAAGTGAGGAGATGTTAATTTTAAATATAAAATTAGGTTAAATATACCCAAGGCAATTTTTATTGTCAGTCACTCCTAGTGCTTTTTTCATGGCTCATGTAGCAAAAGAACTTTAATGATATTCACACGGAAAAACAAATTACATTTAGCTAGAACATTTTATCCACAATAATCTCTAAGGACTTTACAATGATGGCATCCCTTTCTCCACCTCTGAAATACACCCATCTGTGGGATGGAACACTGCAATTTATTGAGGTGAACAGTGGAGAGAAGCAGCACCGAAGTGTTTGCTGTGCACTGGCTCATCTATCCCCTTGCTGCTTGCTGGAAAGTGCAAGCTTCCCCATTAGTTGCTTCCCTGGAGGGGAAGAAGAGTAAATTAATGCTGGCTACAGTCCTTGCACAAACCTGTAGGTTTTAAAGGGTAGAACACTGCCATTGCATCTAACTCTCCTCAGCCCAACCCTTCCCTATCTTCAGAGCTTTGCCTTGTGGACAATCAATGGAGTGGTTAGATCACTGTTTCTCAACCTGAAAGAATATGATCAGGTTCCAGGGAGGGTGCAACCAGTCTCCCTTTCTCTATAACTAGATGGGAAGGGAGGTCTCAAAATGTTTTGCTTTTGTAACCTGTAAAAGGTTGAGAACAACTGTGACACACAAAGGGAATTGAAATGCTGAAGCACAGGCTCTTTCCAGTCTCCAGGGTAGGATCTGTTGGTTGCCAATCCATTCTACCTGAAGAGAGGGCAAGGACAACATGGCCTCTAAATATATTAAATTCTTTACATAGATTAGAGAAATCTTTACACTGCTTGTTGATAAAACAATGGAAATGTACAAGACTTTGAGTGACTCTGACTGAATAGGGTAGGGGTAGAATATGTGCTCCTTTAAACATAACAGCAGAGTCACTGGACAACAACTGTAACGAATAAAACATGTTTTTAAATAGTGCTTTTATAGGAAGGACATTCTAAATGGTGTATAATGTATTTACAGTGTTTGGGCATTAACATACCTTGAAGGGGAGAAAGATGTTCCGAGAAAGTGGTTTAGCAGATAAAGCCTCTAATTAAAGTGGTGTGTCAGGGTATCTGTGAAAATGAAGTAGAGCCTATGCACTCAGTTTTTACATATGTTATGCAACATTGTCAGCTAATTTAGTTGAAACATGCTCTCGCTTCATTGGTTACTATAGTGAGGATATTTTTAACTCTCCTTTTAGTACCTGAATAGCTAATCTTTAACTAACTGTTTCACCACAGGAGGTCCCAAATGCTCCCAGCAAGACCTAATAAATGCAAGCAGTATTTCAACTTGCCCTCTTCTAGTTAACTTTTAGAACCTCATTTTCAAGCTTTTCCCAATTTGGCTCTCACAGTTTACGAAACCAGCATAAACGACTTATCTGTATAAATGTATATTTAGATTTGAATAATAACTGTAATAACTATAGCTGGCTTCAAGAAAGAACTGATAAGAGTTAAGCCATCTCCTAAGGGTATAATACTTTCCACTCCCAATGCTCTGAAAGAATGTTATTTGGGGGTTAAGCAGTTTCTTAATTTCCATAATGCCATGTTTCCTTTTGGATACCTAAATTAAACTTCTGTCTGTTGTTTTCTCTCCACAATGCATCTTATTGGTATTGAAGGTTTATACATATTTGAACTTGTGATTCAGTTAAAAAAATTAGATTTCAAAATATGTGATTAAATGTAAAACTGGGTGAAAATTTTCAAATACTTTTGAAAAAAAATCAATTCAGAATTCTTCCATGAGCTTTAATTATATGCTGTTCATTTATCGTGATATAAACCGAAAGAAAAATATTGTGTTCAGTACAATGTTCTATACATCTGTATGTTGCCATGCTCTTTATCTAAAGACCTTAGAGTTCCAGTTACAAAAGTATAAGAGCTATATTTTCAAATCCTGCTTTTGAAATTGCATGCGCAAATGCTTAACGCATACCAGTTTACAACTCAAATGGATGTGGGCTCATTGAGCAATGCAATTTGTATGTATTAGTGACTTTCAATATGCAATTAACATTTGATCATGTAAAATGGGAATTTAGAAATTACTTAATTAGCGTATAAAGGACTCAGTCCTGCATGGTGCCAAGCTTTCTTACTCAATTCAGTAAACTTACTTTAGGCATAGACTTCAATGCGACTTTTTATGTGCTTAAAGTTAAGAGTTTAAGTGCCTTGTTGGATTTGGTGCGGATTCTCAGCATCTTACAGATGTGCACCCCAATGATTAATTTGGCACATAAATGCAAACAGACTTCTTTAAGGCAGTTGTGAAAATTTGGCTCCGAGTTCTATATGCAAAAGCCAATGTTGATACGGTGTTAAATTTGAGATTTCATTTGCACCAATGTTCGAAAATTGAAATGTGAGATTTCTAAAGTAGCATAAATTGAAAGGAAAAGTAATCAGTCACCAGTGATGGCAATTCATGTCTAAGGGGAACATGTCTAAACTTCACCAGCAGTGCTATAAAATATATTTATTGAGTGCAGTGGAAGGATTAAATATAGCCTTATGTGTTGACTGACCGGTAATGGAAGATTATTATATTTGTTGTTCCTCTACACAGCACAGTGAAAATTATATTTCCTAGAGTCAGGTTAATGTAAGCACAGATGAATACATAATGGAGATGTGACCTACATGCTAATGTAAGTGAAAATTGAGTAGAGTGTTTGCAGAGATCAAACTGGGTGGGGGGGAGGAGGAGAGGGGGCGGGAGTCCAGATTTAATTAACTAGTTTCCTATGATCATTGATATTTTGGCAAATACGATAGATGGTCAGTCTGGACATATGTTAATCATCTAAAAGCTTTTTAAACCGCCTCATCCATCAATTGAGAATTAGAGACTACACTGCAGGACTTTATTTAGAGCTGGACAGAAGAAAAAAAGTGAGGGGGGAATTTCACAAAAATCTTAAGATTCCCCCTTCCAAAAAATATTTCCAAACATTTGCAAGCAACTTTATAATAGGTTGAAAAACAAGGGAACTATTTTGTGAAAATTGCCCCAAAAAATCCATATATTTTTTCAAGTTCATCAGCTTTGCATTAGTGTTGTGTCCAATCTCCCATCATCTTAAATAACTCAGGAAATGGGAACAATTTCAATGACTTTTTCCTGAGGAGTGTGTTCTAAAATCTAAAACATCACACTTAAATAGCTTTTAACGAGATTCAGTATAAAATTTTCCCCAGCCCAGTTTTATACCATTATTTCTAGTTGTGCCCTTCAGGACTACCATAAACAATTCCTTTCCATCATTAGTGTTTACTTCTTTCTGAGGCTTGGAGATGGATACAATATATGCCTTCGCCATTGTTTAGCCATGCTATGTGTACATAGGTCACATTTCTGCAGCTGGATCCATGCAGGCAGATCCATAATCTGAAATGGAACGCTACTGGGTGTACCGCAGCTCAGGTTAGGTAGTTCCAGTAGCAGGATCAGGGTCTTCATTATATTAATATTTCCTCAAAAGTTTCCTTCTTAACTTTCTCCCACTCTGTCATGATGTCTTCTATGCAACCCACTCATCTTGGAATGTATCTGCTGACACTATACTTCCATCCTTTTCTCCTTTAAGTCTGAACTACTGTGTACAATTCTGGTCACCCATGCTCAAGATGGTTGAAGTCAGACTGGAACAGGAGCAGACAAGTGCTACTAGATTGATCAGGGGAATGGGGGCCTATTTTATGAAAGGAGACTGAAAGGGCTTTCTTTTTTTAGTCTAGCAAAATGAAGGCTGAAAGCAGATATGATTGCTCTCTCTAAATACATCAGGGCAGTAAATACACAGGAAGGAAAAAAAACTCTTTAAGCTAAAGGACATTGTTGGTGTAAGAACAAATGGGTATAAACTGGTCATGAATAAATTTAGTCTAGAAATTAGAAGGTTTCTAAGTGTCAGAAGAGTGAGTTCTGGAACAGCTTTCCAATGAGACTAGTGAGTGGCAAACAATCTAAGTAACTTTAAGATCCAGCTTCATAAGTTTATGAACAAATCAGGATTCTATTGACTGAGTGCCAATGACCCAATAGATTCTTTATAGTTCCTCCTCAACATACACTTCTTTCTAAAGCCCTATTCCTTCTTGCACTAAACCGTTAACAAAACAGAAATTAGAAAAGCTTTAAAAATGGGAAACAAAAAACATGGATCTAACAACACAGCTCACTGTTCACTGCTCAGTCATTTACATTCCATTCCCTATACATCACCTTTCCATCGTATATTTAGGTTTTAATCTCCTCAAGCCATGACCCTGTCTATTGAGGCACTGATTCAGCATAGCATTTTAGCACATGCTTAATTTTGAACACGTATTTATTTCTATTCCTGTTCAGCTAAGTATCATTGGCTTCACTGGAACCTAAGTACATCGTGAATAAGTCCTTCACTGAAATGGGCCCTTCATGATTGAAGTTATTCAATCAATATTAAATATAAATAATATTTAAAATATGTCAGAAACACAGGTTAGTTCCTATATACAAAAATATATAACAGGGACTGTTATCCAGTGGAAGCAGGCAGGGAAGACGACACATTTGTGAAAGATACAATATTTAATTAATGTTCTGGGTACACTGTAGTCCAGGATAAAGTTGATGCCTATGTAATCTTAATTCATCGGGATAAATGGGACATCTGAAGAACAGAAGTTTTTCTGTGTAAAAACAAAATAACTGCACACTTTTTGTTTTTTGAAAGAAATAAGAATCTCTTGTAAAAAGTGTTATGTAACAACAATTATCTTTCCCACAATTGTAATTCAAAGCAACAACGAAGGGAAGGAGAGAAAAACAAAAGGGAACAGGATCATACAGAGGATTTAAATTACCTTAATTTTCAGCCACCTTCCTAAATTTGGCTCATGAATGGCCAAGGAAGGTAACATGAAAGCATAAAGGACTACCCTAGTGAACATATGGGAATGAAATTATTTCACTGGGTGGAGAATTTTCTTGGTTTCCTGCTGTTAGTAAAACTGAATAGACATGAAGGCTGTATAGATAAAGGCTACAAACAGCGTAGATAAAGGCTCTACACCGCCTACAAATGAGTGATGGGAGTTATGCGCGGTAGGCTCTAACATATGCAAGGGTGAAGGTTAAGATAAGACAGCTATCACTCAACTATTACAGAGCTCCGAGCCCTTTTGTTCCACAAGGGCAATATCAATGGCAATATGTTAAACTACACCAATAACATCTAGCTTAAAGATCAGTGGCTAGTGCTTAGTTCTGCTTACTAGAACAATGAGGATGTTATGTGTGCATTCCTAATTAAAAGGTAATAAAGCCCTTATATAAGTTACTGCTCTCTATCTGACAAGAAGGCCACAGTAGTGCTGATTAGACATACAGATGGCGAAGACTGTGAAGTCTTCAGGGCAAAAGAGTGGACTCCTATATACTCATTTATGCAACACCATACAACAATAGCTTCCAAATGATGGAATACCTGCAGGTGATCTGTGAAGAGCTAGTCAGTCATATCATGCCCTTTCCTCTTGCTTCTTTAGGCATTCCAGGTCTTAACTGTAAAGAGCCGGGAGCATTGTGAAAGCACAGGTAATGAAAAAGCAGAGGAGTGTTTATCTACCTCTGCTAGGTACTGCTTCTAAATAGGGAAGAAAGGAAATGGAAGCCACATCACAACTGGATTCCCCAGTGAGACTAGAGCAGGATAAAGAAATACCTAGAGAAAGAATGGGACACTCCAGCCAGGCAATATATTCAGGTGAACAGGTGGTAAAAGAAGATCAGGTAGGTAGGCAGCATGTGATGGGATGTTCACTCCACACCTCCCTTGAAAGGATTAAAGTTGCTGGAAAGGGGGCTAATTAACCTAATAGGCTGCACCTGGAGAGAATTAGGCTGACTAGGCAAATCCTAATAGAAGATGAAGCTCAGCTGAGCAGGTGTAGGCTGGACTGATACAAAGCCAGCAAGCTGAGAGCAGCAGGGGACTGTAGGGGAAATAGCTTGCAGTTGCTCCTTGGGAGATGTGTTTAGAATAGAGACTCTGGCAAGAACCCGAAAGCTGTGCAATAGCCTCAGTGAGCAGTGGGTGCTCTACTAGTAACCTGAGGACAGAGAAGAAAAGTGGAAATGAGCACAGGGAGCAAGTAACAGGGAGTAGGGGTAAGCAGAATGTAGTTGCTGAAGATAGGGGCCCCCTGTGCTAGAACCTGTAGTAGTGAGCAGGCCTGGTTCCCCTGTCTATCACTGAGGAAATAGTATAATCTTGAATTAGAGTATGGCCTGGAAAGGCAGCTGGACAGTTAATCCAGAGATCCTTTGATATTGCTGGAAGGGGAAACACATACAGAGAGCTGGGTGGAGGACTAAGCCCTGAAGAGGGAGCAATCAAACTACAAAGAGAGAGACTGTGAGATGTGCAAAGCAGAGCTAGGAAGGTGTGTCAAAGGGACAGAGCTAATCCCCAAACAGGAGGTACCACCCTAGCGGTGAATTGATCTCTGTTATGTAGCACATCCGGGGAGGAAGGAAATAATGTACAGCAGGAAAAATCCTGGCAACAGTACAGCATGTGTAGGAGGGACAAAGGAGGGGAAAAAAAGAAATAAGAGGTAGAGAAGCACATGCCAGGAAGCAATGGAAGAGGAATCAGAGCAGATGACATGAAAAGCAAAATCAGACAATGTGATTAATTTTGTTCTCAGAGAATAAAGCCCTTGTTGCACTACTGTAGTTGCCACAGTAATCTTATGCATGAACAGGAAAGAAGGAAGCTGTGAAACAAATCTATTATTATGTTGCCCATAAAATGAAAAAAGTGACATTTTGGTTTTCCATCCCAAAAAAGAAACTTTGACCAATATGAGTTTTCCCTGAAACTTCATTTTGCTTAGAAAACCAATTTAATGAAAAATTTTCAGCCAGCTCTATTAAGAACATAAAAATGCTTCCTTCCTGGTTTCTAGGCAATACCATCAACTATACTGTTCTTAGTTGTTACAATATATTGACTAGAGCTGATTGGAAAACTTTCAGCAAAATAAAAATTTTGCCAGAACATTTTGGAGACACCTAGGCATCAGTGAAGTTTTCAGTGGTGGTGGAGGGAATGGGGGGGGCAGGGGGAGTAAAGAGACAGAGAGCACTAGACTTACACATTTGTCTACTTTACAGCCTTGTGGTTAGGGTAAGCACTTATAATGGTGTAGTAACCCAGGTTTAAGTCCCCACTCTACAGGCTTGAATGATCATGGATAAAAAAAATTCTCTGCTTTTAAACTGGAGAGAGCAGCAACTTGAACCTGTGTCAAATGCACTAAAAAGCTCAGGTTTTGGATCCCCAAGAAAGGACATTTTTGATACAATTCCATTTGTGCAAAAATGTTCCAGAGATTTTGTTTATCATATAATGTTAAATGAAAAATTTCTAAAGTTAGCCCAAATCAGAACGGGCAGCCTCATCATTTCCAATTTGAGTGATTGCTAAGGATGAGATCAGCCTATATCTGAATGAAAATACACTGGATAATATAGTGGACTGTATATTCTGTGGCTTAATATATTTAACTCTTAGGTGAATGACCACACATACTTCTGAGGCATTCATTTAGCAGGCAGTCTGAAAAACGGCAGCATTAGAAAAGTTGATAGGAAAAATGTCCAGAGTCTAGCTGTTTGTTACAGGTGCTAATAATGCTCCAATGTATGTTACATTTTCAAAATCACTACATGTGATAGAGTGAATGAAGCAAATTACTGGCAATCTCATCAAAATAATAACTGCTCATAAATATATCACCTATGTGGGTTGCTCAGTGCTCCAATGACTGGAACAGCTGATTTTTTTTCTGTAAGTCTATTTGGATCTTTTTTACAGTGTGGTCTGCATTTTATTGAAATAACAATCACCTACCCCAGATAAATACACAATGAAAGAGGAACACACATGTGAACCAAAAGACTGTTTTGACAGGTATTTGACAATATTTTAGTGAAGAAAACAGCAGTAAATCATGTAAATGACTGCTTTTCAAAATACATGTGTTTCCAATGGAATATGCAGTAACAGATCAAGTAAAAGCTTTGAGTTCTATTGCTTTTCTTTTTCTGAAATGATCAAACTATCTTTTGACTGTCATCAGAATGACCATTTCCATGGGTTTTTTGCAGAGTGCCAGAAACCATTATTTGCACTGGTTATTTCATCCAAGTAAATCAATGGGAACTCCCTGTAGGCACAAAAGCTCATTAATGTGGGTGGGAGTTTATAATCTGACCACGAATATTTATAAGTGGAGAAGACATTGCTATTTCTCCCAAGCATGTCATCTGCTCCAAGGACCCAGTCCAAAGGCCAGGAAGTCAATGGGTATCTTTCTATTTACTTTTCATAGGCTTACAGATTCCAAGGCCAGAACAGACCGTTATGATCATCTAGTCTGACCTCCTGTATAACACAGGCTATAGCATTTCCCAAAATAATTCCTAGCTTTTGGAAAAGCATCCAATCTTGATTTAAAAATTATCAGTGGTGGAGAATCCATGTCAGAAGGAAGGACCCAAAGCTAGCCTGCTTGCCTGCCAGCTTAACCCCTAGGCAGTCTAATGAGTGCAGCTGGGCCTTAGCTGATCCTCCTGATTGTCTCAACCACCCAAGTGGCTAAGCGGATCAGAGACCTGCTCTTAAGACCAGCAGCAGCAGGGCACTAGCCGTGCAAAGCCTTTGTCTGTGGCTGTGCTAGCATCTCCGCTTGCTTGTTCCAGCGCTGACTTAGCCCGGCTTCTGTCTTTCCTGATTTGAAGTAACCTGGTTCTGAGCTTGGGCTCTGACATCCAGCCTCTGACTCTGCTCCAGCTCCATTTTCAGCACCTGACTCTTGCTCTGACCACTAGGCAAGACTACCTGTATCCTGCCCCCTAAGAATCCACGCTTGGTAAATTGTTCCAATGGCTAATTTATTGTCATTATTAAAAATGAATGCCTTATTTCCAGTCTGAATATGTCTAATTTCAACTTCCAGCCACTCAATCAAGTTATATCTTTCTGTGCTAGCTTGAAGAGCCCACTATTAAATGTAGGTATTTATAGATTGTGAATTACTGCTGGATATGGACCCCCAACTGAACTCTGCCAAACTTCTTTCTTATATGGTGTTGGGATGATTGCATTAATAGATTAAGGCCAGAAAGACCATTATCATAGTCTAGTCTAACCTCCTGCATAGAAAAGGCCATCACCAAGTGATTCCTATATCAAGCCCATAATTTCTGGTTGAGCTAGGTCACATCTCTTAAAGATAGCCAATCTTTATTTACAGAATTCAGGTGTTGGAAACTCTACCACAATGCTTCATAAGTTGTTCCAATGGTTAATTACTCATTAAATATTGGGGGGGGAAGTGTACCTCCTATTCTGAACTTGTCTAGTGTCAGCTTCTAGCAATTGGATCTTCTTTTGCCTTTGTGTGCTAGATTAAAAAGAGCCATACTAACAGAAATAGTCTCTCCATGTAGGTACTTATGGACTGTGACCAAGTCAACTCAACCTTCTCTTGGATAAAATACATTGACCTTCTAAAGTCTCTCAGTAGAAAGCATGTTTTCCAGCTCTTGAATCATTCTTGTAGTTCTTTTCTAGGTCCTTTCCAGTTTGTTACCATTGTTTTTCAAGTGCAGAGACTATAATAGGACACAGTATTCCAAAATGACCACACTAATGCTACAAACAGTGGTAATGCCACCTCTCTAATCCTACTGAACATTCTCCCATTTATACTTCCAAGGATCACATTTCTTCTCTTATCCATCTCATCACACTAGCAGCTCATGTACTAGCAGGATGTCCATCATGACCCATAAGTAAGGCCATATAAATGGATTGGCTTACGGGACCCAGAGCCCCCAGTAGACTAGGGGGCCCTTAATTATCTTAGATATTTCATCTTCCATTTTTTAATTTACTGGTCCCTAAAAATGTATCTATCTCCTGTGTACATCACTGCAAGAGCAGGAAATACTGTTCAGTTTTTTACATTTTCATTAAATAATATTTGACATCCTCTCCATTGTAAAGGGTTTCAGTGTTTTTGGCAAATGACCTGATTTTTTTAAATGAACACCAGTGCATCTGAACTACAATGTGACTATGTACATTAATGTATGTACCACTCTATGCTTGCTCACCCTCTGCATGCTGGTATTAAAGGCATATTCTAACTGCTCTGGTATGCTAATTTGCAAATAATTAATTCATATATCAGCCATTGCTACTCACATGGGGTGCAAAATGGAAGCAAAAAATAAAGATGTTTAAAAGAAGCAGCTTATTAGAAAAAAATTTCAAAGTTTAGCATGTTTTTTAAAAACCTAGAGAAAGCCCCCTCTAACAGAGGTGAAGTGACTTGGAAAGAAAAATGGGTGGGAAGCAATGTAACCCATCTGGAACTGGTACTATAGGAAAGGAAAGGCTGTAGAAATACAGTAACAAATAACTATTTTCAAAGCTGTGAAAGAAGAAAACTACAGATCCTCCATTTTGGAGAAAATGTGATGAAAACGACCAGCAGTGTTGGGTTGCTAAAGGTTCGGCTGTGTGTAGAAATCTGGATGTAAAAGACTTCCTGACTTCTGCTCAGGTAGTTGCAGGAAAGGAATAGAAGAATGTTTCCTAAAGAATTTTGTCAGTTGAAGTTTGAAGTTGTTGCATGAGTTTGACTTATTTATTCTCACTCTACTGGAAATGGATATTGTCTTGCATGTAAGCTTTTCTCCATTAAATTGCATGCTTTTACAGACAGATTTAGTGATTGGAACGGTGAGCTTACCACATGATCCAGATCATTCTGTAGTATGGATATGCCCTTTTCATTAGCCACTCTACCAATGCGTGTCATCTGCAAAGTTTACAAGCAATGACTTTCAATTTTCTTCCAAATCGGTTTATGTCATATTGCATTGGACCTATAACAAATCCTGGAGGGATCCCAAAAAAAATGTCCCCATTAGATAATTTCCAATTTTTTTTAGATCCAATTATCTAGTTTAATCCATTTAATATACAGAGGCTTAGCAGAAATCAAAATTTTTAATAATTTAAAAAAACGATTAAGCATTTCTTCTCAGTTTTTATCCATTTAAATTTTCACATTTGTGGCAAATTATTGAGAATCAGGCAATGGAGGGAGGATCAGACAATTATTTAATCACAGTAGATGTTGAAAAAGAGGTAATTCTATAACCATTCAAATACAAGTTGTCAACATCACATGGCAAAATTTATGAAGTAAATAGCCTTAAATCAAACTAATACACTTCCACTTGTCAATTTCTATTATCAATGGAAATAGGTTGTCACTTGGTATGTGCATGGTGAAAATCAACATTTACTGGAAAAAAAATCTAATTCTTTCAAGCCTAAGTATGGGCTACATTGAGTTGTTATAATTCTTTTTTTTTTAATTTTTGTATCAGCATGTCACATAATATTAAGCCAAATACCTTATTGATGTGCATTGTGTCATGAGTTATCTTTATCAACAACAGGTAATCTCAAAAATCAGGTTTGTGTGACCAAGACCTATTTTTAACAAAAACATATTGATTGGCATTTATTATGCTACTGTCTTTAATTCTTTATTGATTGTACCCCAGATCATCCCATTTTCTACTGTTAACTCTCATGGCATTTGGTATTTTTTGTAGGATCCCAGTTCTTGCAGTCATTGTAATTCCATGAGAATCTCAGTTTTGTTGTTTTTTAATTGACAGTTCTAGCCCTGATGACTGAAGGGAAAGCTTGAAATCACAACTGACCCAAGTGCAACCTAAATACTCAAAAGACCAGAAGACAACAAAAAAAAAACTACTGAGATTAAAAAAAAGCCTCATGACTTTTTGAGAGCCCAACTCATGCTTTGTGACTGCTTGGTGTTGGTAATGTGTTTATACAACTCTCATTGTTGGGATGTGGTGCAAGAAAGAGCACAGACTGTGCCCGGTTGCAACAGAGTAAAGTGTTTCATTAATAACTGGAAGTGACCCAAGTCCAGCACTACTGGATGTAGTGAGACCTTTCATAGTGACTGTTTAAGGCTTTTCAAGGCCATTCCTCACTATGGCATCTAACTGCCTCAAAATAATTAAACGGACACACCTATGGGTCTTTCTTTAGAGGCCAAAACAGTTTCAACGTATGGGGACAGAGTTTCAGTCACAGTGCTGTGAGGGCCAATCTACCTTCCCTTGAATCCAGTAGAAACATTCCCACTGTCTGCAATGGATTTAGGGCCCAGTCCAATTCCCACTGAAGTGAACAGAACCACAATGGAGTCAATTATCAGAACCTGACCCAAAACACAGTTTCTCAACCTGGGATTGTAGCCTCATTCAGCAATATCCCGACGCTCAGCAGCACTGCTACACACTCACCACCAGTAGCAGCATGTCAGAGTCCTCCTATACTCAACTCATTGGTGAGGCCGCATTTGGAGTATTGTGTCCAGATTTGGGCCCCCCACTACAAAAAGGAGGTGGACAAGTTGGGAGAGAGTCCAGCGGAGGACAACAAAATGATAGGGGGCTGGAGCACAAGACTTATGAGGAGAGGCTGAAAGAACTAGGCCTGTTTTGTCTGCAGAAGAGAAGAATGAGGGGGGATTTGATAGCAGCCTTTAACTACCTGAAAGGGGGTTCCAGGGAGGATGGAGCTAGGCTGTTTTCAGTGGTGGCAGATGACAGAACAAGGAGCAATGATCTCAAGTTGCAGTGGGGGAGGTCTAGGTTGGACATTAGGAAAAAGTTTTTCACTAGGAGGGTGGTGAAGCATTGGAATGGATTACCTAGGGAGGTGGTGGCATCTCCATCTTTAGAGGTTTTTAAGCTGCAGCTTGACAAAACCCTCGCTGGGATGATTTAGCTGAGGATAGTCCTGCTTTGAGCAGGGGGTTGGACTAGATGCCCTCCTGAGGTCCCTTCGAACTCTAATATTCTATGATTCAACTGTACTCAGCCTGATCCCACTGTTTTTCCCTCTACCCCCACCCCAAACAGCAGCACACGTGCTTATATGTTTGTTTATTTTATACTTACCATATAAAATGCCCATATTAATTGGAGTGCATGTGCTGTAATAGAAGTCAGCACAAATTTAGAAATAAACAGCTATCAAGGTCATGTGATGGTAGCATAAAATACGGTGGGACTTAGGATGTGGCAAGAAAAGCCATAGAGACTGTAGAAAGATAGGAATTGCTACACTGGAACAGACTGGTAGTCCATCTAGTCCAGTAGTCTGCCTCCCACAGGCACCAGGTTGCTCCAAAAGAAGGTGTTGGAACCACACAATAGGCAGATATGGGATAATCTATCCAGCTCCCTCCAACTGGTGTAAACCCTGAAACATGAATATGAAACATGAAACATCCATTCCAAAATATCATTGTAACCCGTCCGTGCCCAGGGTAGCCCACTGATAATGCCAGGGTCAGGGCAGGCTGTAAAAGGAGAGCGAATTCTCCCAGCACTGGTGGGTGACACTGCAGTCAGACTTCCCAACCAACCTCAAACAGTGCTTCTGATTCCCCCACACTGGTTATCAAGAAGCCACTGTGCACATACACACAGCCCCCTTTACTGCATTTCAGTCTCTGGCTCCCAAACTGACACTAGGTCCAGTAAAGAGACCAGTCATTTAAACTCAATGCTCTTTACTAAAAGATTCCCTCTGATCCCAAAGGATCAGCCACAGTACCAGTTCACTATAAGTCTGGATCTTACCCAAAATACCACGCTGCCAGCCAATCCTTTAGTAACTAAAACTAAAGGTTTATTAATAAAAGAAAAACAAACAATAAGAGAAGTGTTAAAGGCTTAAAGCAATCAGATATATACAAATGATTTAAAAGTCCATATACATCAGGTTCCTAGAACAATTGTGGAGTTGCAGGCTTGTATAGTCCCTCTGGTGTACATCCAGTACCTGGATGGGTCTAAGTCCTTCAGTTCAGTTGCCAAGTGTGTTGATCCAGAGGTGTGTCCGCAGCTGGACAGGAACGCAGAACAAGACAAAGACAAAATGGTTTCTGTGGTTTGATCTTATATACCCTCTGTCACTGGCCATGTGGCTTGTGGAATTTTACAGGAACCAAAATGGAGTCCAGAGTCACATGGGCCAATCCTGGTAACTCTTCAGGTATGCCTTTAGTTTCTTCCTGGGCCTTTGGCTTCTGTAAAGGTCTTGATGGGCCATTAAGCGGGCTATTGTCCTGCGTCCTCTCTGTCTGGGGTGTGTCTTCTACAGCACAGTTTGAAATACAGGGATATCAAAGATCTCCATAATTTTCTTCACATATATCACACATGAACACAAATATTATCTTCTTACTCAGCACATTATAACCTTTCTAACAGCACCTGACATGGTGTATCTCACATGAATTACTATGATGTTGACATACTGATGTCAAATAACACAAATGCCCCCCCCAATCCAGTCCACATGACAATCATGAATTATGATAACCTTGATATCCATATAAATGTCCCATCCTTTTTAATTTTGCTAAGCTCTTGGCCTCAGTGACTGCAGTGGTAATAAGTTCCATAGTCTAATTACATGTATGAATGGATGGAGAGGCAATTCCTTTGATCAGTTTTGAATTTTCCACCTTTATTTGATTGACTGCCCCCTTATCCCTGTGTGATAACACAAGACCAGTAGTAGCTCCAGGTCTGCTTTTTCTATATCATTCTTTATTTTATAATGTTCCCTCTTATTCATCTTCTTTCCTAGGTAACCTAGCCCAATCTCTTCAATATTTTCTTATGAAAGCTTTTCCATGCCCTTGTTCATTCTTGTTATTCTTCTCTGAACTTCTCTAATTTTCTAGTATCCTGTTTGAGATAGGATAACCAGTACTGCACCCACTGTTCCTGGTTTATTTCCAGCACTTAGTAAGTGACAGCGCACCAAAGAGAAAACACTCTTAAAATTCAAGTCAAGTCTTTTTCTGGCATCCATGTCACTTGCACCGACAAGTCTGTTTGTATATCAGTTGATATCTCTATCCCCAATCAAATATAGTAACAAGGTCAAAGGGCAAGTACCTACAGTGATCTCCTTCCTAACTACTACAATTAAAGTCATTGGAAATTTAACACGACAGGGGTTTATTTAGAAGAAATAGAGAAAATGACCTCCTAGAACTCATCAAAATAGTATTTCTCACTTTGACAGAAAAAGGTAAGGTAGCTTAAGGTTTGACAATGCATGACATGCCTCAGTGGGTAATTGTGGAGACTGTAAAAGCCTTTTGTGAAGCTGGGAATTGATGTCAGTAAATGAAGTGAACTTCTCCTTTGCTGGTTTTAACCACGTTGGGGAAAAGGTTATCGGAAAAGAATTTGGTGCTCTCTCTCTCTGATAAAGTTAAAAAGTGTCAGTTAAGATTCAAATGTATTGTGGTGTGTAATTATTTCATGGTGGGAATAAAACGTGTCCTCCTAATGTCACATTTCAAAGATGGGGAGGTGGAGAGTCAGTCTCCTGTACAAAGCTGTCTTTGATATGTCATACAAGTGGTCATACTGGCTTCCACGTGAGCCTGGATTTAATGTGCACTTTGTACTATATTCAGAGCTGGTGCCTTTATCCCTGCAGACACATCCTACTCAGACTTGATGGTCTACAGGTAGTTATGAGATGTGTTGTGCCTTTACAGAACTGTTCTAGGCATGCTGGTCACTATAGTAAAATGCTTTCATGATTTGAGACAGTCTATGGAAAGTGACCTAAATGCAATTCAGTCTTTTGATATTCATAAAATTTCCCACTTGAATCCATAGCCCCTTGCCTTGCCTTTGGCAGTAGACAACTGGTTTGGTTTGGTCTTCCCTTAAAAAAAAAAAAAATTTACTACATCATGGAAATTTAATTCAAGCCTGATGAAAACTGATCTACATGGCAAATGAATCTATGAAGCTCAGTGTGCATTTGTAAGATAAAAGCCTTCACCTGACCATGGGGGGAGCTACAGTCTTTTGCAGAAAGATGAAAGGGAAAAAAAATACAGCTCACTTTCTCTCCCTACTGAAATGCTAAGATTAGAAACACTTCAGACAGTCTTCCTCCTACTTAATGGCAGAAGAGCAGCCTACACTAAAAAGGAAGTAATAGCAACAGCAACAGTAACTTTTACAAAAGGGATCTTTGTCTGTAATTGTAAGTGATGGCTATTTCAACATCACCCTGAATTAATTTGTTATATATGGTTTCAATGTGTTCTTTGTCATCCTAAATCAGATACCTTATACATAAATGGTGTTTACTGAAGCATGGCCAAAAAGCCGGACTATTCCAAAATTTGCTCTTATGAATGGTTGTGTAGCACAAAACATGCAGTGCTTCTGAAATACCTTGTAAGGTAATAAAGAGGTTACAGTGTGTTGCTTGCTCAAGATGATTACCCAGAGAATATTTGAAATCACGAGCATGCAGTTTTTTTTTTTAAAAAAAGTTTGCTTTGCCTTGTGATGAAAACAAAAGTGGACAGCAATATTTAATGTCATCCTTTGGACTCAGCAGTGCATACCTCCTGTCCAAGTGAAGCATTTGCCTTTTTAAAAGGGCCTCCATTCATTTTCTATGCCTGGTTTGTTATCAAAACTGAACAATCAATTAGTTCAAACATCAATTCATCAAGCTTTCTAATCCACTACAAACTGCAAGCAAGACAGTGCAGTCTTTTGAAATGGAATGCTTTAGGACTGTGTCATTTGACAAAGGGAATTTATCATTTCTATATTTGAGGTATAGTGCTTCCATCTGCCTTTTAGAACACATTTTATCAGGTACTGTCTTGATTGCATGTAGAGAATATCAGGAGACGACTCCTGCTGAAAAAATTCACACATACAGTGAAACTTGGCTTTCTGTAAGACTTCTGGAAAAATAAAACAAAAACCCACGACTTTTCAGTTTTGATCGTTCTGACCAGGAACAGACACAGTGCTTACAGCAAACGCTCTTAGGAAGGTTCTTTAGGATGGGAACTGCATTTGTTCAGAGAAGGGCACATAGAAGGAAATATTTTACCCAATTTGGTGGCCTTTGTGAAATGGATTTTTAGGATCTTGTGGACAAGTGCCCATATCAACCCACATATCACCTTTACTGACCAATGACCCATGTCAACACACACACACACACTTTACTGGCCAAGGACTGAACTAATCAGAAATTATCCTACAGATGGCCCTTTTAGACTACAAAAGCAGAGTTTCAATATGCCAAATGACTGATGTAGATTTATACATTTGGTTTGATAAACGTTCTTCAGTGCAACAGAATGGGAATTGCTCACTGTACCATTATTACTTGCTGTAGTTTAATTAGTTCAGAGAAAACCTATTGTGAGACTCAGCTAAGCAGAGGCTAGACTTTGCATGGAATCTTTTTCTTTTTTAAGAAACATATTGAACTTCTTATGAGCTCACTGGCTTAACTATTTCAAGTTCTATTTATTTATTTTTACCAGTGAATATTAGCTACAACTAGCAATCTGACATATTCTAATCTGCTAAAAGGGGAAAATATTGTTTTTACATTACATAATGCAAGATATGTTCTATTAGCTTGTTAAACAATTTGATTTTGTAATATACTGCAAGGACTTTCTTACTGTCTAGACTGGTAAATAATAGAAATTCTATGAGCATCTGATCTGGTTTCAAAGAAACCTCCAAGTCTTTCTAGGTTTCTTTCAAGTGACTTTTGTGGCTCACATCATTAGAGCTGAGTGAATAATACATATTTTGATTCAGTGGACAAACTGAGAAATGAAACGCTTTTAATTTTTAGATTGTAGGGGAGTAAAGAGTTAAAAGCTGGACAAGTAGTCAGGCCTAAACTACAGGGAATAGGCTCAAGGCAAAGGCAAACCTTGTTTCTGCTAATTGGGGTGAATCTTAGTTAGTCTATCACACTCTTTTTCCTCCCTTCCTGGCCATCTGCTGGGAGTAGAGCTAATAAAATCATTATCATCATTACTGCATAAGGCCTTGGTGGGAAGAAAACTTTGTTTTCCTTCTCCCCCTGGTATGCCTCTACTTCAAAGAATGTTAGCGTAAAATGTACAGGTTTTAAGGTGATGTGCCTGACCTCTGTATGGTAATCCTGTAAACAACAAACAGGGGTGGGTATAATTATATTCATTATGTAGTTGTTAATATTCATTTTATAGGTGTTAATATAACCAAATAAGGGACTATGGGGAGTTGCTGGAAATGTATATATTTACATAGTGTTATAGATAGAAGAACTGCAAAGTAACCCTCTTGTTGCTCACTCCCGGTGTGGAGATGGAATGACCAGGCAATAAAGAGTTCCATCTCCCCAGTTCAGCCCCAGACAACCTGTGTGATTATTTCTAACATAGCTGAAACAGAATATTTTGGGGTTCTCTCACCCCTGGCAAAAAGTTGTTCGCGTCAAATGAAATGTTTTGAAATGACATGTTGAAATACGCCACTTCACTTTTTTCCTTAATTTTTTTTTTTAGTTGGCTAAAATTATTTGCTGAGTTCAACCCAAATGTGTGAATAGCTTTCAGTTGCCCTGGAACTGCATTTTTCAGCAAATCTGTTAAAAAAAATTTGAACAACAAAATTTGCCCAACTGTACTCATCAGCTTATTCTTGTGAATGTTTACAAATGCTATAACTTCACTGTTGTGCACATACATTGATGAAAATCTTCTTCAGTGTCCTCTAGATCAATGTGAACTACCTTTATGAAACAATGTTTCTGAGTAAGCATTCAGCAGTGAGTGGCATTTCAGCCATATGTGTACAGAACAGTATAAACCCCTAATGCATAGCAAATTCACACAAAGTAATGTCAATGACCTCAGCTAAGAACCCATGAAGAGTAACGGGCAATACACATTCCAGGGTGCACATCATTAACACACATAACAGTCCACTATGGATAACTTGTTAATGCTGTCAGAAGTGGTATTTATTACTGCTTACTTTCTATTATTTTCCATGTTCTTACCATAGGGGAAAAATCACATACCCTATGAGGTCTTCAGCCACAGCCATTTCATCCAGATTACACCTTTGTCAGTCATGAACCCAGATCTTCAGCTGCAATACATGGGGTAAAGCAGCCTTACTCAAGACAGTGAGGGCCAATCTCAGGACAGACTACTAGGAAGCAGGGAACAAACCCTAAATTGATGTGAGTTCTATACTTAGATTTTACCAACTAACTATCCACAGGCATTATAACAGTCTAAATGTGGAGTCACGGACAGTCCCCTTAGGTACTCCGATCCATCTTGCCATCCAGGTGAGTATGTGTTTGTGATCAGTGATACCTTACACCAAGAATCACAGCACTATTCAGGCTACTCCCAGTCCTAAAGGACCAGTCACTTACCCCAGGTCAATTGCACCTTAGATCTCACACACAGGAAAACGCTTAGTCAATCTTATAAAAACAAACAAAAACAATAGAGATTTATTAAATTAAAGCAGGTAAACATATACACAAATGAGTTACAATGTTAAGTCATAAGAAGTAATTGAATCTTCTATAATAAACAATCTCTGCGTGACCTTTAGGGCTACCCTAGGTTCTTATGCCTAGTAAAACTTGTCTCCCAGAGTCTAAGCAGCACAGATATGGTTCCTTCATGTTAAGTATTTTTATCCCCCTTCCTCCCTTGTGTTCTGAATTGCAAACTCAGCCAACAGAAGGAAACCACTTCCATGTCTCATCTTCACAGTGGGTTGGGCAAAACAACACATCTTTTTGTTTTCTTTATTGTCCTACAATAGTCCATCTGGTGTTGATGGATTTTTCCTATTGGGTAGGACATAACACCGTCTGTTGGAGATCAGCACTTCACAATAGTTGGTGTCTTTTTCCTGTGTGGTGACTTATGAAGTCATGGAGGCCCAACAATACAAATGATTAAATATTACTTTGTTATAAGTGATGTTATAAGTGGGAATAATGCATGCAGCAACTCAAGCATTCAAAGAAGTCTAAACACTAGCCATTTTTCTAACTAATATCTATCTTAACAATACCAACACAAAATGAGCCAGTCTGATTCCAGCTATGTATGTCGCTGTTCAGCTGAGACATGGGGATCTTGGCATGAGCTGGCACCTGGTCTGACAGCTTTACAAATGGGTAGCTTCATTAACTTCCATTACGATTATTTATACCGTAGGGGTTCCTAGCAGCCAGATCAGGGTTCTGTTGTGCCAGGCCCTGTGCAAACAGTGAAGCATAGTTCTTGCCCCTTGCCTAAACAGATCAGACAGAGAAAGGATAGAAGGGAAACAGAGAGATGAAGGAGCTTGTCCAACTTGCTGCATCCAATCTTAATATCTATCTGGCATCTGGAAGCGAGCCTCCCAGCCTGGGTCCACAGGGAGCTGTGCATACTGTGTGTCTCAGGTTGGAACTTGGGTTCAGAAGCCTGGGGAAGGGTGATGGATGGACTGTGTAGATGTAGTGTAGACATTAAGATTGGATGCAGCAAGTTGGACAATCTACTTCACCTCTCCCAAGGGTCTGTCTTCCCCGCCCCAGTGGTTTCACATACATAAATAGAAGAGTGACAATGGCACCCTGCGGAATTTGCAGGCAATTATCAGAATCATAAGCAGTTCTCAAGCCTAATAATGCTCAAACTTTCAATCCCAAGAGAAAGGAGGTAATCCCAAATTTACCTACTTTTCACTTGGAAAGTTAATTCACCTGTCCTTACAGGAGACTAATGCAGGCATATCAAACACAGGACGTATCTCAGTTGCCAAAACATTTATACTTGGGTTTGTAACAGTATATTTGGGTATTTTATCTGTAGGTACCTTCTATTGTAGCTAAAAGGGATAGCAGCTTTCACTCCCAGAATTAAAACACTAAGACCAATTATTATAACAAGTGTTTAACATTGGCATTTCAAATAGCTGATGTGCTTTTTGTAATTGCTTTGCCTATTCACTGGAATGCTGTCATCACTTAGGCCTGCTGGTGCATAAATTTACTAACATCATGCAAATGCACTAATTGTAATAAAACTGACTAATGAACTTTAAAGGCCAATTATTTGTACATGTCTGCTGGCTCAGGGTAGAGCTAATCATATATCATTCAGATTTACAGTTATGTGTTTGTGCTAGTGCAATTCTAATCACTCTAATCTATGGTTTGATATGCATCATGGGTTTAGATATTTATGAAAACTGAATATAAGGACTGTAAATCTGGTAGCTTTCTGACTTTCAATTGTTCTCTGAATATTTGTTTTCTTAATGTAGCACCTATAAATAAACTCAAACAGAATTGGACTAAATTGGCCCCCATGGAATATCTGCAGAGTCTTTCTTCTGCATTAGCTTTCCTGGCTCTGTGTATGTGGATCAGTGTGGGAGGGAAATCCTAATTTACAATCTTGACAATACAGGGGAACAGTAGTAGAATGCACAAACCAATTGATATTGGGAGCAAAGATTACCTCCTGGTCAAAGGCAGCCAGTCAGGATTTAGAGCCAGATTCTCCTCTCACACCAGTTTTACATTAGGGAAACTCCATTGACCTGAATGGAGTTACTACTGATTTACTGATAGGAGAGGTCCTTGGTTCTATTCTTGACTCTGCTAATGGCATTTTTTATGACCTTGGGGAAGTTCCTTGATTTTTTTTTTATGCTTCATCTTATCCATTATAATACTTACTAACCTACAATGGGGGTTGTGAATTTTACTGAAGATTTGCCAAATTATTATTCTTTTATTTACAGTGGATTCATGTGTCACTAGCAGACATACCTTCATCATCTGTCTTTCACTTTCTAATATTGTCCCCCCAATTGCATCAATATGATTCATTAGATTTAAAAAAAAAAACATTTTCAAACACCTAGAAGAAAGCCATCATATTAGTCCCCTTGCTCGTTACTCATTCTATCACTCTGCCAAAAATCAGTTAGCAACCCCACTCCTGCTATGGCTGCTGCTGCAAAAGCTTGTCACTGCTGTATGCAGTGACACTGAAGCCCCCAGGAAAAAAATCTTTAAAAGAACACTTTGTTAATGTCACTACTGAAAACTCATTAGAAAATCACTGCTAAGAGTAAATGACTTCTGTCTATGTGCCCCTCTTTCTCATTCCTCAGAGCCTTGTATTTCCATTGGGAACAAGGCAAGTACAAGAATCTGACATGTTGTCATAATAGACTCCAAGAGCTTGCAGGTGAGACAGGAGAAGTGCTAAACCTTCATGTATTTTCTGCCTCGCAAATAATGTTGATTCCAATTTAGGAAATGGAATTAAGGATGTTGTTCAAAGGAAGTGGAAAGAGGTGGGAATTATGCTACAGATTTGACAAGACCCCAGTCTCCAAGAAAAAAATGGAGAAGAGAAGTCAGGATGTGTGTATTATTGGGGTGTGGTGCCCCAGTTTTCTGGGGTTCTTTGAAAGAACTCTATTTGTTTTCACCCAAGTTCTCTTCTCCAATTTATTCCTGGAGATTGGAGTCTCGTCAAATCACTAAATCAGTTTGTCTTATTTCCCGGCAATCAGACTGTGCCAGACGCTTGCACAGATGTTTATTTATTTCTCTCTTGCCACTTCTCTATTTGGGGTCAGTGAATATTCTAGCCTTCTTCCAAAACTCATGATCATATGCCAGGCTGTTATGCAGATTGATCTCTCTGAGATCTGCTGATATCCAGTCCATATCCAAGTCTTTTGGTCTCCCCTTTGGTTGTCTTCCATCCCATAGTTATTGTGAGAGCCATCCTACTAATATAACTCTCCGGTCTCCTCTGGATATGCCTATAACATAGTCTAAGCCTTACTCAAATTGTTTTCAACTGGCACAATCCATGTTAGGCTCCTTACAATCTTATTTTGTTTTCTATTGTGGAGCATCCAATCATTTGACCAACTCAACATCTTCCTTTCCATGGTGGAGAGGTTACTGGTTTCCTTTCTTGTGGCTGGCTAAATCTGTTCTGTACATTAAGATGGGTCAATTACAGTTTTATGCACTGTACCTTTTACTTTATTGGTATCTTTTTGTCACAGAACTAGGATCAGCTTGCACCATTTGCACCACGCAGCTTAGTACTAGGCCAGGCATCTCTCAGAAGGGCATCATCATCAGCAATTAATCCTAGATATTTAAATTCTTTCACTCTAAGTGCTCAGACTGTGATAACCTTTATAGTGAGTCCTCCTCCCTCATTTATGGTCTTGCTCTTACCACTGTACACTCTAAGCCCAGCACACTTACAGCTATATTGCCACTGTTCAAAGTTGACTTGCAGGGTCTTACAATCTTCTGCATATATCACTAAGTTGTCAACTAGCAGCCATGATCTAAGGTGGCTCCCTTCATATATTCTCATTTATCACATCCATGACAATCATGAACAAAAAGGAGCTCCTTGCTGACCCCTGCAGTAGGCTGACATTTACTGGAAATTCTCTACTGAAGTCCCATTTACTTTTTACTACAGCAATCACACCATCATACATATCCTGGATAAGACGGACATATCATTGTCACATCTCTCCATCATAAACTCCACCACAGTAGGTTTCTTGGTTCATAATACTCTTATCCAGCTCCACAAAGACCATACCCCATTACCATCTCTCTTCTTTGAACTTCACCATGAGGATTTGCAGTGCAAATATGACATCAGTTATGTCTATGCACTAATAATGATTTCTTTAAATTAGTGAGTTTTGGAAAGCACTTATAGTAAGGTTGGATGAACTGGTTTGGTTCAAATATCAGAACAAGGATGAACAGGAACACTGACTACAATCCCTCTTTCAAACTGAACCCCCCAGGGCTTACCCAGTGGGGAAACTCTTCAGCCACGAGAGTCATTCATCTCTTCTTCTATTCAACAGCTATACAAAGACATTGGAAGAGATTGTACAACATTACAGGTTCAGGTACGAGCTGTACACAACAGCCAGCCTTGTATTTCTTTACTGTCAAACCATAGAAGCAACTTCTAACAACTATGCTAGTACGTGGAATCTATGAGCAGCAGCATGAGAAACAGCTGATAGAATAGACCCCAGGCAAAATAAAGGACATTCAACCTACCCTCTATTTTGAAGCTCTAAACAGTTTAGATAAATAGTAATAATAAGTAGGAAGAGTTATATTTGTATTAAAATAGTGTTCTTAGGGCCCAGTCGGGATTGAGCCCACTCATGTTAGGTGGTAAACAAGCAAAACATTCAATCTAGTCTTAGATCAGTGGTTTTCAGCTTTTCATTTGTGGAACTGTTAAAAAAAATTCAAATAGAATTGCAGACCCCTTTGGAAATCTTAGATATAGTCTGCAGACCCCCAGGGGTCCACAGACCACAGGTTGAAAGTCATTGTCTTTAAAACCACAGACTGAAAGCCAGTGACAGTTAAATCTTTGAACCAAACAAGCAACTTAGAAAATGAAGGAGAGGATAAAATATATACAATTTTAATGGCCTTACAGAAATTTGCTATGCATCCTTGTAAAAAAAAAAAAAAAGCATTAATAAAGCCACTCAATTTTTTATTGGGGTAGGGCTTGGGTGTACAGAAGTTTCAATTATTTTGAAGTTTTCCCATTATTAAACTTTTGTACTAGCAATACAACATGCACAGCCTGACCACTCTACATTTTATGTCTTTAGAGCCAAATTCTTATCCCCCCATGCAGTCCCTGGACGTCGCACAAGGGACTTACTATGGTTCGTGGAAATCTTTCCTCCCCCCTCCCAATATACAGCCATTCACTGTTTACTACCTTAGCCTCTCAGGGACAGTAATGTGCCAAGACAACACAGGCAGTACTCCCCCTACCCACTAACACTACTACTAGTTAACACGTTAATGGAAACACTGATATTTCCTCTTACCACAAGCGTTCAGTATATGCATCAAAGACATCCATTCTTTCATTCCTATAGGCAGAGCGTAAAGTGAACTGAAATAATTGCTATGCTTCAGATGCCAACAATTGCTGAAGTTAAAGGTAAGCATAGTGATGCTTCTGATTACCTAAAAACTAACTTTTGCATTACTAAAGGTTTGTTGGGGTTTTCTTGGACACGTTACCCAACACAAAATATAGATAAATGAATGCACAGAAGATTGATTTTTTTTTCCCAAAAAGAACATTTTTTTGCCCTAGAAGGAATGTTAGTTTATTGTTCTGCTCAGTGGTTTCTTTTCATGGTTCATTTACTTGCATTTGCGTAGAAAGATTAAACAAAGAAAAAAAACAAACTTTGGATTGTTATGAAGGCTTCACAGTGGACATCAGTCAGTGCCCTGAAGGTGTATAATGGCCTGTCTGTTTTGTGAATAATGGTTTAGATTTACAGTTGGACATAGATGAGTTGCAGGGTCCTAATTTAAGTATGGTTTTTTATTTTAGGCTCTTTACTTTCTTTTTCGGAAAAAAATGTTGGCATACAGTATAACTACAGCTTATGTTCACACAGAAGGAGAGGCCTTAAAGCCAGTCATGATTCCATCGACTAGCAGCCTTCCAGTCTCTCTTCTGCATGAGGATTTTTCTTACATTTCTGTATTCAAAAACTTTTGGCAAAACCAAAAATATATCTGTCTCACTGAAAGAGTTTAGAACAGCCTTTGTTTGCAGAGCTCCATAGCTGAAAGGGGCTTAGATACTAGAGTGATGAGTGTATTGTAAGAACTTATATAGAATAGACTAGAAAAGGTACAGCACCTGGGTAGTTGTAAGGTACAAAGACGTTGAAGAAGGATTTCTGCCCCCTTTATGTGGTGTATAGAGTTATGCACATTCTGAAACACTTGATAGATTAGGCCTAAGGGTCTCAAAGCCTATTAACTATATGGAAAGACACTCTTTAAATTTAATAAAAGTCTATTTATGGTAACTTAATTCATCTTTATTAGTTCAAAAGCACAGGGGGATGGGGTGTGTGAGATATCGTTCTGAGATCATAGCAATAAGTACATTTGCAAGGTTACATTATACATACATAGCACTCACAGCATGGCTTAGACCAGAGTGTTAAAAATATATTGGTAGGCACAACACAGAAAAGCAACACACATAACTATGGCTCATTATTAAAATGGGCTTTCAAAGCCTTCCTGAGCTGTATAGCTCCCCATTGAGCTCTTCTTATAGCCCTAGCATCTGCCTGCTCAAAATCAGCAGCCAGGGGATCCACCTCCACCATCCACACCAGCAGAAACATCTCCCCTTTTGCTTCAGAGACATTATAAAGCATGCAGCAGGCAGCTATAACGGAGAGGATTTTTTTTCACTAGGGTCTAACCCAGTGAGCAGACTGCGCCAGCACCCTCTCAAACAGCCAAAGGCACATTCAACACCGGCACATTCAACACCCATTCTGCACCGGCTGAGCCTGTTGTTGAAATGCTCCTTTCTGCTGCCCAGCTGTCTGGTGTTCTGTTTTGTGAGCCATGGGAGTAGGGGTAAGCTGGCTCTCCCCAGATCACTATTGGCATTTCAACATCACTAGTGGTGATTTTGTGGTCCAGAAAGAAAGTTCCTGCTTGCAGCTCTCTGAACAGGCCTGTGTCGGTAAAGATGCTTGCATCATGCACCTTTCCAGACCATTCTTCATTGATGTCAGTAAAATGTCCCTGGTGATCCACCAGTGCTTGCAACACCATAGAAAAAGTAGCCCTTTCTCTTTATGTACTCTGTGACAAGGTGGTCTGGTGCCAAGATAGATGGCACACATCCCTGTCACCCCACCGCAGTTTGCCCCATTGCAGCAAACCCAGTATCTCCTGCACTTTGCCCAGAGTCCTTCTTAGCAGAAGGTTATTAACACCCTGCATAGTTAGGTCATAGAAACCCCCACAGTGGATTTCCCAACTCCAGCTGATTCCTGACTGATCTGACGGAGTCTGGCGCTGCAAGCTTCCACAGAGAGATTGCCACTCACTTGGTCATCAGGGCAGTTCTCATTCTGGTGTTGCTGTGCTGGAGGGCTGTGGTGAGTTCTGCGCACAGTGCCAGGAAAGTGTTCTTGTGTATCTGAAAGTTCTGCAGCCTCTGTTAGTCATCCCAGACCTGCATAATGATGCAATTCCATCAGTCATTGCCTGTTTCTAGGGGCCACATCTGGCATTCCACCATGTTCAGCTGCTCCACCACTGCCAACAAGAACTGGGAATTGTTTCTTTCCATGACTTCCAGGAAGGCTACGAGAAAGGAACGGTCATATTCAGTGCGGCAGCTCCTGGAAATATTGCAGGATCAGGCAAGTTGTGTTTGCAGTGCTCACCACAATAATGCAGAGCTGTGTGAGATCCATGCCTCTCTAGAATGTTAGGCACATGGGTTTGCTAGGCTTTTAAAAATAAGCATGAAATATTATGGGATGTAGGTAAATTAGGGGAGAAGGAAAACTGCATCATGAGATGTTCTCACCACGTTCCCAGTCACCCTTGCACAAAACTGATAACATTACAGGATTTCTTAAAGACTGCATATGGCATGCACACTAAGAAATATAATTAGTAAGAGTAAGTGTAATTTAGCCTCGTGGTCATTCCCTCCACTACAATATCGTGACAGAGGCACAGAGTACAGTCACAGCACAAAAGGCTAAGGCACAAAATGAGTTACACCTAGCAAAAGACGCAAGAAAAGTTTCTCTAAATAGATTAGGAGGAAGAAAAAGATGAAGGAAAGTATAAGTCTTCTACTTAGCAGGGAAGGCCAGCTAACAACGGATGACACTAAGAAGTCTCAGGAGTTCAATGCTTACTTTGCTTCAGTCTTCAGTAAAAAAAGTTAATAATTACAAGATTCTTAACATAATTAATATTAACAACAAGGGGGGAAGGAACAAAAGCCAGAATATGGAAAGAACGTGTTAAAGAACATTTAGATAAGTTAAATGTATTCATTTCAGCAGGACCTGACAAAATTTATTGTAGGATACTTCAATAACTAGCTGAAGTCATCTTCAAGAACTCATGGAGGACAGGTGAGATCCCAGAGGGTTGGAGAAGGGCAAACATAGCACTTATCTATAAACCAAAAAAACCTAGGAAATTATACACCTGTCAACTTAAATTTGATACCTGAAAAGATACTGGAACAAATTATCAAAGAATCAATTTGTAAGCACCTAACAGATAATAGGATTATAAAGACTAGCCAGCATGGATTGGTCAAGAATAATGCCAAATCAACCTAATTTCCTTATTTGACAGGATTACTGAGCTAGTGGATAGGAGGAAGCAGTAGACTTGATATATATTGATTTTCAGTAAGACTTTTGACACAGTCCCACATGTTGTCATAATGAAACTAGGAAATTGTGGTCAAGATGAAATTACTATAAACTGGGCACACACTTGGTTCAGAAACTATACACAAAGAGTACTTATCAGTGATTCTCTGTGAAATTGGGAGGATGTATCTAGTGGTGTGACATAGGGTCTATCCTGGGTCCAGTACTATTCAATATTTTCAATAACAGCTTGGATAATAGAGTGGAGAACATGCTTATAGAATTTCTGATAACTTCAAGATGGGAGGTGTTGCAAACACTTTGGAGGACAGGATAAGACTTCAAAATAACCTTGATAAATTGGGGAACTGATCTGGAATCAGCAAGCTGACATTCAGTAAAGACAAGTGTAAAGTATTGCACTTAGGAAGGAAAAATCAAATGCACAAATATAAAATGGGAATAAGTGGCTAGGCAATAGCACAGCAGAAGAGGATCCAAGGCTTATAATATGTCACAAATTGAATATGCACCAACAGTGTAGTGCAGTTGAAAAAAAGGCTAATATTCTGGGATATATTAACAGGAGTGTGGTATCTAATTACAGGAAGTAATTATCTTAGTCTTCTAGGCAGTGGTGATGCCTCAGCTAGAGTAGCACGTCCAGTTTGGGGAGTTAAATATGTGGACAAATTGGAAAGGCCAGAGCAGAACAACAAAAAAGATAAGATTTAGAAAACATGACCTATGAGTAAAGGTTAAAAAAACTGGGTATGTTGTCTTGAGAAAAGGCAACTGATGGGGACCTGATAAATCTTCAAATATATTAAGGGTTGTTATAAAGACTGATCAATTGTTCTCCATGTCTTCTGAAGATGACAATAAATAGTGGCTGTGATCTGCAGCAAGGGAGATTTCAGTTAGATATTAGGAAAAGTTTAACTATAAGGATAGTCAAGTCCTGGAATAGGCTCCCAAGGAAGGCTGTAGAACTCCTGTCTTTGAAGGTTGTTAAGAACAAATTGGACAAACATCTGTCAGAGATGGTCTAGATATACTTGGTGTTGCCTCAGCATGGAGGGAGGTTGGGAGTGGGATGGACTAGATCTCTCAATCTCCCCCGCCTCCTCCAGCTCTACACTTCTAAAATTTCTATGATCACAAAACAAAAGGGGAAGCAGGAATGCAAGGGAGGAAAAAAACAATATGGTTAGATAGTGGTAAAATTCAAGAGGTAATCTGAGTCAAACAACTATCCTTTAGGTGAAGGCAGCTTTGTGGTATGATTCCGTGGCATTGCATTGCTGCAAATAGTTTGTCTTAAACTGGAGCAAGGAAGGGAGACATTTTAAAGTGTCAAATATCTGGACTTCATCAACAGAAAAATAGCACAAAATACTATTTACTGAGTTTCTGAGACTGATCATTTTGTTATATTTCTGATTTTATATTTTTCAACGTTCATTTTTGGTCTGCTGTTTTAATTCAATTCTAATTACAAGCATACAATGAAACTTTATGCAACAGCGCACAGGGCTAAAAAATTGCTAATGTTGCTAAAAAGTTGCTAATGTACATGATCTCAGGAAGCAGGATTCAGCTGACCAAACTGCTCAGTTACCCTGGTGTTACTCCATGAGTATCTTGGATGTAAATGTTCATAGAGCAGATTTGGCTCGGTACATTGGAAAATGTTTTGAGGTGTACTCTTGAGACAGGATGTACCTAGTAAGTAAGATTTCTAGTACAGGCTTACTTTATTAGAAATTAAAGCAGTAAGCCTTGAACCTGCATCTGAGCCACACAGCTTAATTGTTATGCTCACACAGAGCTGAACTGAAGTCGTTGGGCTCTGTACAAGTACAAGGATCGGTCTCTGCCGCTCAGATTGCAGGATCAAGGCCAAAATATAGATGCACTGTCTACAGCTACATCAAAGTTATTTAATAAAACAAATAGGTTTAATTTAAACCTTCAGTTAAATATAGACAAGAGGAAAATAAAATCTTTTTAAGGCAAAACAGTTTATGAAATTATGCATTTTTTGTTAATAATATGCAAACAGGACATGGCTGGTTGCTCTCCGGCTGATTGACAATACAGATACCTGAAACTGTATACCACAATTAAACTAATTTGCGTGGACTAGTTTCACGTCCTAGCTGCATATTCCTGTGCTGATAGTTGTGGACCACATCTCCAACCCTGTGTGAAGATGGTGTTTCATTTTGGTAGACTATGTAGTACTTGTAATCAAGCTCCCATTCCTTCCTGTTTTTAAGCAAATAATTTGAAGCAGCTGTGCTGCTGGCTCAACGCAGTGATGTAAATTTGATCTTGCCTGGTTGCTTTGGCCCCTAGCTATACGTGAGCTTCACTTTGCATTCCCAGACCAACGCTGGCTTTTATGTGAGTGCTTTTCATGAAGGCTCAGTTACTCGGCTTTTTAAAAACAAAAACCTCAGTTTCCTGTTGCTGTCCTCCCACATTGCACCCCACCCAGGCTTGCCCCCCGTAACCTCTTCCAGAATTAACACTGAACGTTTGGTATAGACAACAAATCCCAAAATGATGTCGGAGCAACATCTATGAAGGTTAAATAATTCTGTTCACGTACATAACACGCACTAGGTACACAAGGCATACTGAACACAACATATGTAAAATTAGCTCAGATTCAGGTCATTTAAAATATATGGTGGAAAACTAAATATATTATAGGGACACTTGGTCACATCATTGTGTTTATATGTCTGTCTGTATTCCTGTCCAAAGTACAGCTTCACTTTTGGCTCAGTACCACTCCCACCGACTTCAGATGTACCTCCATTACTACAGTGATCATGGTCCTTTACAATACACCTTTCAAGATCCATAGGTCCTACACATACTTATGACATGTGCTGTAGCTCATCCAGTGCACTAAATGCCCCAATAGCAATGATGTGGGTGAAACCAGACAATCACGATGCTCTCGAACTAACCTGCACAGGAAAATGATAAAAGACAAATACACCACATCACATGTGGGTGAACACTTTTCACACAATCACTCTATATCTGACTGATCAGTCTTCCTCCTCAAATAAAACCCGCATAGCCACACTTTTGCAAAAGACAAGCCTAGGAACTTGAATTCATTACATTAAAAATCACAGACTGATTAGAGACCCTGGATTTATGGCTTAGTATAACAATCTATATCCTATTTACAGCTCCCCCCAGCTGCTTCAGCTCCTTCCCACTTGCTTTCTTCCCAGTGACTGGAGGGGTATTAACAGGCCACTTCACCTTGAATGGCCCCTTGAAATGAGTTAACTACTTATGCTAAACAATCTGTTCCATCTTGTATTTAGTGGTGACATTCTGAGTGAGTTTCCTAGAGCTGAGGAAGAGCTCTGTGTAAGCTCAAAAGCTGGTCTCTCTCTCCAATAGAAGTTGGTCCAATAAAAGATATTACCTCACCCACCTTGCTTCTCTAATATACTCGGAGCAACACAGCTACAACAACACTGCATTCAGAACACATACAGTTGAAAATCCAAGCACCTTGTTTTCACAGGTTTGCAAGAAACAGACTCCAGCTTGAGACCCTCCCAAGGTGCTTGGGGCTGAGCGTCCTAGCTGTGTCTAGCCAACCAGTTCCAAAATAAGGCATTTATACAGGCTACTGCCAATTTATTGCAAGCAAGCAGAGCTTCCAACTCCTGGACTGCAAAGTGCCTTTTTATGCTCTTCTCCCTTCTCCCTCCTCCAATCTTCTCTCTTTGAAAAAAGCCACTTTGGAATTTGTGTAACATGTTGCACACGCATAGTTTGCACAACTTCCAAACTTCCCTACTGCTTTGGCAATGTCACCAGCTAGTATGCTGTGCTGCCATTGGTTCCCCCAAGATGCATAGTATTCCTTCCCCTTCCTGGGTGGGTGGGGGGAATGTCTTTGTGGCACAAGAACGTGTGGTGGTGTTGGCAATATGAACCACACTGGTACTTTGCTGTAGAATTCAAGCTTCTTTGACTCGGGGCCATTCCATGTCAAGCAGCTTCTCCCTCAGCCAGTCGTGCTCCTCGAGCAATTATCCTTAGCTGAGCTAAAATGCATTATGGGACCACTCCAGCTCCCAATGAAGTCACTGAAAGTCTTCCATTGACTTCAAATGGGAGCAGCCCTGCTGTGCTCAGAGGAAGAGAAAATACCATGCCCGCTAGCAGCTGCTCCTTTTAATGCAGCCCTCTGACCCTGCACACTACACAGCAAATGGAAGCATCAGCCCAATGAGTTTAACATTTTCTCTGCTATTTTTCCTCTAAATGTTATTCGGTATTCTCAAATTCAAAATAATTATACCTTAGAAATACTTCTTTCATCAACTGTTGCTCATTATTGTTCTTCAAGTGACAAATTAAATGCCATTTGATGCAATTATTCCAAATAATAAAAAAAATTACAGGTATGTCAATTAATATAATTAAGTCAAAAACTATTTTTCGCAGCTGATTCAGCATTTCCACTATAGTCTAAAGAATATTCAGGGACTGAAAGCAAGCATAAACATTTGAACAAATCTGAAACAAAGCTCTGCAAGGAAGGAATTCAGATTGTTTTGTTTTAAAACTGAATTTCCAAAAGTTGATTTGTTTTGAATGATACAGAATAGTTTCTCAGATGCTCCCCCTCTTCCCCGTTAATTAACTCCAACACTTCTTTTTCAAAGTGCTGTAGGGAAAGACATTTGTGACTGCCCTGCCTTTCTTGGAGCATGTAAAAAAGAACCAAAACTATTCACTTTAACAGGAGTTCTGGGTGAAGAAGGAACATGAGCCAACAGTATGCCAAATAAGGCCCACCAGGACCCCAAAACTTTCTAATACAGACTGGTTCAATACTATTTATTTAAGGAGATCCAGTTTGGCTAAGTGGGGCCCCCCTCAAAACTGCTATCCCACAAGAGTTGTAGATCCTAAGAGGCTGCTGTATACTCCAAGCAGGAATTCCTTGAGGCTCAACTCTCCCCTCCATTAAACCAGTATAAAATTGGTGTGACACCACTGAAATCAATGGAGTTTCACTGGTGTAGCAGACATGGGATACAAGCCCCCTCTCTGAATGGTTGCCTAATGCCAGACCAAACCTTCTGCAGCCTCTCTTTTCCAAGAGGCAGTCTATATATCTGCCCACTGATCACTGCTTATGGACTGGGCCGTTGGTCATTACTTTGGAGAACTCAGTGAGCAGGTATGTTTTGTCCACTACCATTTTATCACAGGATTACTGGGTGACACCAAACATCATAAAATGACACCTATTTTAACCGAAAATAAACCTGTGACTTTTTAAAAAGTCACTGCATTTGTAAGGGTGTTCACATTATAATACTCAAACCAGTTCATAAAAACATAGTTGGGGCTCTCAGAAAATGCACTGTGTATTATTAAGGTATTAAGTGGAAAAACCATGAGCCTGACACCAGAATTTAGAGGGTCATGAAAGGTGCTGAATTTACAGCACTGGAAACAGATACTATTTATTTACTCACAGATTACATGCAGTAACCGTATATTTTCTCTGTGCATGTTTGTTTCCTTAAGCTTAACTAAATATCTAAACAGATAGTATAGATCTTGGTGTACAAAAACCCAATCTTCTTCCTTAAAGCAGGACTTACATTATTTGACCACAGATCAGCGCCCAAATATGATACGTAGGTGCTCATATTTAAGAGGTTTATTAAAGATAATGTTTCAAAGTGATCCGATACAGAGTCTAAACGAAGAAGCATTGAAATCCAGGCAGAAGGTACAGGTTAGTAGCGGGTACAGAGTTTGGAAGGAGTCAGGGAGTGTAACAAAAGCATACCCTGTGGCATCCTAGATGGGGTGTAATAGTAGGTTTCACGGTTAATAGAGTAGAACAGTAATTCGGGAACATCACTTATTACAAGGGTTACATGGGGTGCGGTTAAGGGGAAGCAGATAACTCCATAATAGTGGAATGTCCCTCCATTGAGTCAATGGTCAATTGGTGCGAGTAGTCTTTTAGCCGATGAGTTCCTCACGGTATGTCTGTGTCCGGTGATGTGCTCGATGTAGATGTCTTGGGACCACGGGATGCTGTCAGACACCATGAGGCACTGCATCAGTCGGGCGTAGCGCCAGCTGATGCCACAGGCCCACAGCATGCCCTCATTGCGGGGGTCCCAGGCACCCAGGGCTCTGACGATAAGGGCGTGGATCTGGACCTCATAGCCCTTCGCTCTCAGGACGTCGGCCAGCGGGGGGTACTTCTCCTTTCGAGCCCGGGCTGTGTGGAAGGCCAGGGTCCTG
The DNA here is from genome assembly GCA_007922155.1 of Mesoclemmys tuberculata. NCBI lineage: Eukaryota > Metazoa > Chordata > Testudines > Chelidae > Mesoclemmys > Mesoclemmys tuberculata. The sequence goes on from ML675605.1 coordinate 10,190,919, forward strand.
TTTTCAAATGGGACCGTGATGTCCACCATGACAATCTTCTTCCAGTCCACGTCAGTGATGATGACGTCGGGCCTCAGCGGGCTGTTGGATCTGGGAATGGCGGAGTTTATGGCGACCATTCCCAGATGGGCCGGGATGGCTTTCAGCAGCCGGTCTTAGAACATGTTGTGCCGCAGCTGCCAGGCTCTGGAGTGGGGCTTGCAGCTGCAGAGGATGTGGGGCAGGGTTTCATTGGCGTACTCGCACTTCCTGCAGCGTCTGTCCCGGTTCTTGTGGCGGATGGCCCCATTCAGCAGGAGGCAGTTGAGCCGGGCCCGGTGGATGAACCGCCAGTCTGTGAATCGCGTGTAGCTGCTACTACAGTGATGGCGCCTCTCTAAATATCCAGATACATGAGAGAGTCAAGATGGATGAAAGTAATATCTTCTATTTGACCAGCTTCTTTTGGTGAAATCCTTCAAGCTACAGAGAAGAAAAGCTCTGTGTAGCTCAAAAGCTTGTCTCTTTCACTAACAGACGTTGGTCTGATAAAAGATATTACTTTCACCCATCTTGTCTTTCTAATATCCTGGGACCAACATGGCTGCAACACTGCAAACAGACAGATAAATACACACATAGTGGAACTATTATGTAAAATGAATGATTTAAAAAACTAGCAGTGCAAGAAGCTGTGAAAGACCAGCAATTAATTACTGTAACAAACAGTGATAGTCAGTTTCATGTTCCCACATTTGTGATATGAATAAACTACAATAATAAAAGGTAAAAAAACTAAAATAGGTGCATGGAACAAAAATTGCCTTCAGACCTAGAATGAGGGTTCTCTCCCCTTTTAAGGCACAGTCAATTTTTGAACTTCCAGACAAGTTAGGTGTACTCAAAACTGGATGAATCTGGGGAAAAAATGTTTCCCCTCAAATAATCCATTCAATGAATAATGGCAAAACTTGGTGAATGCCAGCTCAAGTGTGCACACAGACTGCAAAAAAGATTGCAACCTGATAGCTCTACTCATTTTATTTAAACTAAAAAAAAAAAGTACTTTGTCAGAGACAACTGACCAGAGATTTAATCAGGTCAGAATGTTTGCTGAAAGAAATAGATTGTATTGCTCAGAAGCAAAAGATCTTAATATGTAAATTAGCATGACTATATTAATAAACATCTAAGTGACATAAGATAAAGGATTTATAATTCTTATTTTGAGATTAATAGGCTCTTCAGCTACTCTTCAGTCCCCAGTTTCTCCTAATGTAATGTCAATGGATGTAAAGTAAACAAAGTTCTGAAAACAGACCTAATGAAGCTGAAATGAATTCCATAATAAGAGTTGGTTCATTAAAAACTGCAAATCACTAAGGGTCAGATTTTTAAAGGTATTTAGGGGTCTAGGAATGCAGATTTGAAAATCCTCTGGGGTGCCAAAGTGCTTAGGTGCCCAAAGAACTGTAAATATTTGAGCCTAACTTTGTAGGACTTCACTTAACTTACAAGCTTTTAAGATTGTCTGAATTTAGGGCCTGATCCTCATTTGGGTCTATAATTCCCACACACTTACAATAACAAAATCATTAACAATGAAACATTGGCATTCACGATATTGCATTTGTTACTTGACAGTCCACCGAGACTTAAAATGCTGCTGTATTTATAATGAAATGTCTTAATTATCATGCCCATCTTTTCAGTTCCAGCTGTTGCTCCACGGCAAATTCTGTGACTGGAATGAATATAAATGTGTGTGTGTTAATTCAAAAAAACCAAACCAAGCCACCGGAATACACTGAATTGCATTGCTTGTCAAACACTCAAAGATGGCTCAACTTTGAAACAATGAAGTTCGAAATCTGGCTCATTTCTCTGCTAATTTAGGTGCTCAGGCATTTCAGTACCTTTGAGGATCTGGGCCTGTCAAAGTTAGGCATTTAAACACCTTTAAGATTCTGGGCTTCAGCAATTGCACAGTGACAAACACAACAGAGATAGAGATTAAAAAAAAATTCACTTAGATCAAAGTTAAGGACAATAGACGTTGCATCATGACATTCATGGAAGAGGCAGTTTGGCAGTTTGGGAAGGGAGTAGTTTAAATTACTTTCCCCTTCAGACTCGTACTCTTTTCCCCTCCCACCCATGGAATACTTTACTTTTATTCCCCTCAGTTTGACGTCTCACGTATTTAAAATATATTTGTGGATTTTGTGTGCAGTGATCAAGTAATGATACCCTCGCTGTGTGCTACTGAAAGCTGCTACCCAGCTGTGACAGCAAGAACACACAGCCAGCCAGTCAGAATGCAGTTTTGGACAATCCTTACCCAATTCTCATTTAGGCCTAAGAAAGCTAAACTTGACCTAAATTTCACTGCCCAACACAACATATTAGCCAATGCTCTTACATTATGGGTTCCTTTACATTACTATGGCAAGGTAAAGGGGCCTTAAAGTAGATATGAACTGCCCAAGTGGCATCAAGGGACCTTGATATAAATCAGTCCTCTCAGGTACTCTCATCTTTAACCTGTGATGGTAGCCATGAATATGCTGCCATATTTTCCTAACTGATAACATGGGAAATTAGTTCTGGAGGTGACCAGAACTGGCCAGGATTTCTAGCACTATGAGTTCACCTAAAAATAGATCTTCCTTCTCATTCTGTTCAGGTCCTGCAGTCTAGAAGTGAGGACTGGGTTCGCAGCCAGGGAGTCCAAGGCGCCCAGTTCTAGTACTACTTCTGACTGACTGATGGACCATAATGATATTTTGTAGTTACAGGCTACTTCCAAAACATGGTATAGACAAACCTAGAAGCATTCTTGCTAGGTAAGTAAATATTATCCCCGTGTTTTGAGGTAGGTTAAATGAAAACAGACATTTTAAGTGACTTGCAAAAAGTCAAACCAAAAGCATCATCAAGATCATGAAACCACAGGTGACTCCCAGACAAAATTCTGGGATAAATTCTGTTCATTTACACCCAGGATCAAACACCAGGACATACATTTAAAAAATAAGTTATTCAGCTAATATCGCCAGCTTGTGTCAAATGGCTTGACAAATGCAATAACACTTCAAAATACTATTCCTTGAATAGATTACTAAAAAATGCAGAATTTGTCATATTTCATGAGTGCGCTCTACCAGCTATACAACTGTGTCACTGAGAAGAAAATGTAACCCATTCTTCAACGACCCTCTTGATAAAATCCATACAAAAATGGATTAATGAAGAACACAAATGTAAGTAAACTCCTCATCTGAAGTTTCAATGTTCAAATGTAATTCTTCCTCTAGGCTTACAATGGGGTACACCTAATGTGTCTTCTGTTTAGAAAGTTTCTACTGGTTCTAGTGATTCTCTAGCGTATGTACAGCAACTCTCTCTCAGCTAGTAAGATCTGTTAAAATTAAAGAGCATTTTTCCAGTAGGCCCACTGTATCCATACAGCCCAATTACATGATCACAACATGATATCCAATTTTAAAAACCCTTGCACTGCAAGTTAAGATGCCCATCCTTTAACTGAATTCTGATGGGTAGATTCGTGCACTTGGTTGGAGCTCTAGAGACTTCTCATGTTCATAATTATTTATCTGCAAGACCTAATTGCTGGATCAAGGGCTAGCTCTGCACTTACTGTTAAACGTGTTCTGAGCATCAGGGAAGCCCAAGGACCTAGAATCTTAAATGTCACCAACAAGCATATGAAACAAATTTGCAGCATTTTGATTTTTGTAACTAAAAATGGTCCAACGTTATATACTATGCCTAAAATATACACAGATGAGAAATGAAATTCACGCTTATGTATGCCAAGTACCATTTTGTAGTGATTTTTTTATGATTGAGGTATAAAGGGAAGCATATTCTAGAAATTCTGATGGACCATTAGCTGCAGCAGTGCTACTGATAACTTCACAACACGTAGGCTGTAGTAATAGTAGCTTTTCAGCGGCCCTATTTTAAATCTTTAATTATCCTTTCTTTTTGACAGTAAATAATAAAACATTGAGTGAAAAGCAGAACTGAAGTATTTAATACTAGAAAACGTCCTATTGCAAATTCAGTAGGTATCAAAGGTCCAGCTTGTTTATAGACAGACAAAAACTGAAGTTAAATAAATGTGAAATGTAGTGTTGTAAAAGGGATGTCATGAGCTCCTCTCAACCTTTATCATGTTTTACCAGAGTTTTTCTGAAATATTCTGATTTATTCCAGTTTTCTACATACCACGGGATTCATCAGATATTAATCTGAATATGACTGAACACAAATTATTTCTTCAGAGTATATGAAATCATTTACCATTTTACCTTAATAGCTTATTGACTGAATTCACCAGTCCAAAATATCTCACCAGCAAACATGTAACTTTTCACTAACCACATTCAGACAAATATTTTCTTGTTTCAGTAGTAATTCCAGGAAGCCCACAGCTGTTTTCTTCCTTCTAGTTAATGAAGAGATTGTGTGGGCAATTTGTTCTGTAACATGTTGCAATGACAACTGCTTGCTTATCCTTACGCCTGGTTCTGCATTGATCCTTTGAGTTTGTATTCCATATTCACATGTATAAACAAGGAGTTAAAAACCTTTTTGGGTTTTTTTTAAAAGCAATCAAGCAAACAGTCACTGGAGTAAGGTTGGTTATAAGGAACAGTGACAAAATGACAGAAGTTCAATACAACAAAATTTGTCCTAAGGCTTTTAATTCAAAGCATGTAAGCATGTCATGCTGAAGTTCTAATGAAAACCAGGCTCTAAAAAGGTCCATGGGACTTCAGCACTTGCTTAGGTACTTTACTGAATTGGGACATAACTGAGTATACACAGGACTGATTAAAATCAGTTGCTAAATTGTTGTGATCTTCTAGTAAATGTGGAGCCAAACTGCATTCAGTAGGCCTAAATTTCAGTTGGTACAAGCTGGTGCAGACCCAATATGTTTGAAGAGGCCACAGATTACAGAAGCTTGTATAATGGAGTAGCCTTTTCTACAGGAGTTCCTATATTTGAACTTTGTGCGTATTAGTAATACGTATCTGGAAGTATGTTTGTGTAATGTTCTGAGTCTATTCTCTTCAGATTTGAGATAAGGGATTTGGAAGCATCAAACAAGACAGCCTTCCAGAGAATCCATCCCAAATTTTACACTGAGCATAAATGGGAATGCACTTTGGGAGTCAAGTCAGTGCTGTGCAAGTACTCAAATGGCAGATATGATCAATGAATCTCAGTTACGTAAATCATAAACTCAATGCTCTGCAACTTTGAACGGAAATATTTTGTTGTTTGCTTTTTAATTTTAGGGTTTCTTCTCTTCTGTAACGGGCCAAGTGGCTGCACCCGGTCCTGTTGGACTCGTATTTGGCTGTGCTGGTCCATGGATTTGTGATCCCCCAAGCCTGAATTCTGGGTATGAAAATTATAACAATTAGACCACACACATGAAAAAAAAAAAAAGACAAAGAGGTTGTCTTGATCCTCTTAGTAATACAGACTGCCAAGAACAAATCCTCCCCTGGTCTCATTTTACACTAGTTTCCTGTTGAGTATAGGGTTAGATTCATCTTTATCTTCAAAGCTGTCCAGGAGACTAGCCCAAGTTACCATCTTATCATATAGGATTGTGAGACCTACCATGACAGGTATGGATGGAAAATGAAAATTATGTCCACCCTTCCTGCCCCCCTACACGTTTCTCTTTTTTTCCATTTTCCAGCATCTACATTCCATTGAAACTATCAGCCATAAGAATGAAACTCACTTGTGCAGAAGGCAGAGCTGTCCCAGCAACTGGTCCATGACTATGGAATGAGATTTTGGAAGATATTAGAAGGATGACAGCCCCATCTGAACGAAATATAAAAGCCACATCAATTCTACTTTTCCTTAATTTACGCTAACACTCACTGTAGAACTGGATGCTCTTGTTCTATTCATTTTAATAAACAAAACTTGCTCTGATACCACAGTGATGAGTACAGAACAACCCTCGTTATTCTATTAGAAAGAATAGCGACCCCCAACACACAACTGGGCCATTGCTTGGTGGTGTTTCTGAAGAAAAAAATCCACTTACTGGTTCACTAGCCCCTCTGGCTGTAAGTAATAGAGATTTCCTTTAGACGTCTTCTGTCCAAGTAATGACCCTGCTTTGCCTTTGAGATCTTACAGTTCAGGGTAACAAGGCTGCTCCATGTAAAGAGCTGCACACAAGGAGCTAGTTGCAGTGCACAACACATTTTATTGGTTCTACAAAATCTAGGAATTATGCTATTTGTTCCTGATTACTATCTACTGGCCCCTCATGTATTAACTATTTGTATACACACACAGTCATGTAAATAAATGGAGTGTATAGCAAAGCTTCCATCCTTCTTTTGTGTGTTCATTACTCATATGATCATCAACCACCAAATACGCAATAATAAGCTATTAAGGAAGGACTATATTTTTTGCCAAGTGTCCTTTCTTCAACCTACCACCCTCAAGATTATTTTTGTCCAGCTTTTTTTCTGTCTTTCATTTACCTCCCTAGCTGCTTGGCTAGTCTTCTACTTTAATATACAACAATTAAGGCACTTCTTTCACACTGCATAGATCCCTCCAACCTTTATTTGAAGATGACAAATTAAGCTATTTAAAGAATGACTCATTACAAGTATATACCATGTTGGTGCCACCACCCTCCTACACATAATAATTATTTAAGTTAGCAAAATGACGCACAGTCAGCACTTTCAAAGCGGGTTATCTATCAGGGCTTGCTATTCCAAAGCCTGAATGCCTTACTGGCAGTGGTTACCCATGGCAACTAAAATGATCTATTTGCAATGATAGTGGTTTGTTGTTCTGTTCGATAGTTTTTTTTCTGGTGAAATTATAACTGCAATCTATAGCTATAAAAATGGAGTTTGTGAGAGTGGGCCAGATTTTATGTTACATGGTGTAGACAGATGGGGTTATCAAAACATAACAATGCATTTACTCTTGATTTACACCAGGGTGAATAAAAGCAAAATGTTGGCCAACGAGATTAATTCATTCCAATTTATTTGTAAATACCTCTTTTCAGTCAGTTCCTTAGTAGAAAACATGCTCTTACTCTGGTGATTACACTAAATTCAGGTGGGTGGGGAAGAGACCACCATGATCTCTGCTTGTTGCTTCAGCATTAAACACTGATCACTTGGATTTTTTGCAAGCTACTCAAAAGCTAGACAGAAGATAATCATTTGTACTTAAATTATTTAATAACATTTGGATAAAATAAAGCAGAAATAGTTTTGACTAAGAAACATTTTCCCTGCTACAAGCATGTTTTAATTGGCAAGTGTTTTTAATTGGCAGTGCTGAATTGCAAATATTTTGGATTGTTCAATGAAATTCAGTGTAACCATTGTGTCTTTTGGCAGCTTTAAGACCATACACTCTCTTTGGTCTATTATGTAATCAATCAAGGAAATAAGAGTATATAGACTTGAGAATTTTCTTTTTTGCCCTGGAACTTGACAGAATTAGCTTCCTGAAGAAAATCCTTTTGTAATCTATTTTATATGTTAACAGAGGGCCAGCCTGAAAAGTTAAATTAAATATAGAATTGCAGGGACGTTGACTAGACTTGACTACATAATACAATAATGTATTCAACATACAGGATGAAAGAAAAATAAATTCTCCTTTTTTCAGATGAATCAATTTCTGAAATATGAGTAAATTTCTGTAACAACTGCACCCTCATCAAGTCCAGTGTGTTACAGGCCTACACTGACCATGTCAGGGGAACAGATTAAAATATGATCACTCAGGCTGAGATTTACAAAGGGACTTACGCAATGTATTGCTGAGCATTGCAGTGCCTCACATTGAGGCACCTAGACACCCACTGGAATCGATCTATAAACCTTGAATTAGGTACCTAGGCTCCCTGTACAATGCATGGGAAGAAATAGGCAACTAAAACTGGGATCCACAAAAATCCAGCAAATTAGGTGTGGAGTTCCTTAAAGTACCCAATAGCACATGCCAAGACAGGGATGTGTCCTAAGCCCCGCCCCTCACAGGGTGTTAGACACTAAATTCTGGGCTGGAGGTAGATGCTTATTTCTGCTTGGGATCAACAGTTTGAACCCAGATGCTTTAACCATTTCTTGGAAGAACAGCAGCAGCATGTGCCTACCTCTATACGAAATGGCTGAGATGCAGGGGAGGCAGCCATGACAATCTCCATTATAACCTTTAGGCCAGTGGGTACAGTATGACCCAGGATGTGGGAAACTCCACTTCAACTCTCTGCTCTGCCTGAGGAAAAAGGGATTTGAGCAGTGGTTTCCCACCTGTCTAGGGAATACCCTAGCCACAGGGCTGTAGAGTAATTTTCTCATTCACTGTCTTTGGCCCAGTGCATATTTGTGTTTATACAAAGTGGAATGACTTCAGCAGGAGAAATTGAGTGGGGATTTGCTAGCAGCCTTCAACTACCTGAAGGGGGGGTTCCAGGGAGGATGGAGTTAGGCTGTTCTCAGTGGTAGTAGATGACAGAACAAGCAGCAATGGCCTCAAGTTGCAGTGGGGGAGGTCTAGGTTGGATATTAGGAAAAACCTTTTCACTAGGAGTGTGGTGAAGCACTGGGATGGGTTACCCAGGGAGGTGATGGAATTTCCATCCTTAAGAGGCTTTCAAGGCTTTGATTGACAAAGCCCTGACTGGAATGATATAGTTGGGGTTGGTCCTGCTTTGATCAGGGGCTTGGACTAGAGGACCTCCTGTGGTCCTTTCCAACTTTCATCTTCTATGACCCACATCAGACTATCCCCTAATCCAGTGGTTAGGGCATTCACTTGAGAGGTGAATCCCTTTTTATCAGACAGTGGGAATTGAACCACTGTTCCCACATCCCAGGTGAGTACCCTAAATCACTGGGCTGAAGGTTAGAAAGGGAAGCCTCCTTTTCACCTGCTCCCCTGTCTGCTTTGTGTGGTGTTAGGCATGCTCAGAACATGCTCAATGAATCAGGCCCTACAGCGAGATGGACATTCTCTTCCCTAGCTTCACCTGGTGTGAAGATTGCATTGGAACTTAGGTGTCTGGGCACTTTCCTGAAGCAGCAGTGAGTATGTCCAGAGGCAGAAAGTTATATACCTAGAAGAGTTTACAGCAAAAATTTAGGTGCTGGAGGATTTTTGGTGCCTACAGGCTAAGCAGCAGCTAAGTAGGGGTTTTCAGAATCTCACTAGTGCCTAAATTTTGGCTTTAGGAGATAAGTCCTTTGGTGAATCTGGGCCCAGCTCTTTGCCTTATAGGGTTTCTCAATTAAATAGTTGTCATAACTTAATATCATATTATAAGTCCACTAAGGCTCATAAAAGATTGTTGTACTTAATTGTATGAAACCAATAGCAATTGTCCTGTAGAGGAGAAGACCTTCTACAGACTCCAGAACCTTGTTCAATCATTTATGCTACTGCACGGTGGGTGCAGAACACTACCATTCTGATTTAGTAGCGGTGTACATCCGATGTGCACTGGCATAAGTGATTGCAGCAAGGGTACAGGAACAGGGAATTGGAATCCCAGTTTTTGTCGCATGCCCAGAAAGATCTAGTCAGTCTATACTAAGCTGTGAATTTTGTGTTTGTTACATCATAGCTGTTTGAAGTTGAATACCCTGAAGGCACAGTAGATCTGAATTATATTTCAGACCCCAGACTCTGCTGGTCTTACCTTTATTTACTCAGCAATTCCTGTCTGGAAGGAACTTTACAAACAATGGCGCTTATCAGTAAACTCACATATTTAACCTTATGTGGCACCAGTGGCACTATTCATGAGAGCCATGGCCACTCATATGAAGGCAGAAAGAATCTAGAGACAGAGAAGCTATGACTATTGAAACAGCCAAACACGTAGAAGTGAAACTTTCCGTATCCTAAAATCTGGAATAGTGGGTATACTTCTCCTGTGTGCTTAGCATGTCTGATAAGCATAGCATGCTTCTAGAACCCCTCAACTGTGCCTGTGCTATAGTGTCTCAGTCTAGTCAACAGTGTAACCTTTAAGTGTTTATTAATAAGATGTAGACAATCCTACTAGGTACTTACAGGCCCAACCCCTATTTCTTTTCCATTTGAAAATGAATCATATGTTTCTCCACTTTGTTGCAAGACTGTTATAACTCTGTTTTCTGCAAAGTTATTTAATAGTGTCTCCCACTTATACTGAGTTATTTCCAAACTGTTACAACACGGAGAAATCATCATGTTCAGAAACCTTAAATCTTTGTGGCATTAGGATGAGTGTGAATTGTACATTTTACCACTTGAAAAAGACAGACATCTTCTGTAAAGGAAGCAGCAAAGAAATATCTTCTGTAAGACAGCCTCCCACAAAAGAAGGCTGATATGGGTCTCTGATAACTCCTTTTTTTATTATTATTTATGATTGGCAAACAAGATATGCACTGCTGTGAGACACTCTGTAAACATTCTCCATCATGCTTCCACTTACTCATTTCTTCTATTTATAGCGTATTGCCTACACAGGAAACATGGCGCACTCTTACCTTTCAGATCATTTGATTATTCAGATCACACAAGACACACAGAAAGTGATCTACAGGGAAATATCTGCAGCCTTACTGAGAAGTAGGATAGAGTGTTCCCACTGCCAAACACCTACAGAACTATAGGGTTTCTATTGATGAGATGTTCTGAATCCAAGAAAAAAAATTGTGATTATTTTTTCATTACTGTAAATCTGTTAGTTTAGCTGCAGAGAAAGAGCCTTATACAATCCTCATCGTTTTGGGGTATATATTAAATTAGGCCCCACCTGGGGCCATACTAAAAAAACGTTGTGCTGAAGAGGTAGATGGGGTTTTCAAAACAGCTCAGCGTCAGCCTAGCTTTGGTACCATTAAAGTCAAATGGAATTTTTCCCACTGACTTCTATGGGAGCAGAGTGAGGTCAACACTGAGCATTTCTGACAATCCAGTCTGCAATCTACCTTGGCCTAAATTTCAAACGTGACTTATGATTTTACATGCCCAGCTTGAGGTACCATAACAGGGGTCATCTTTTCATAGGAAAAGTGCTAAGTGCTTTCTGAAGACCAAGTACCACAAAAATCACGAGTCACTTTTTAAAGTTTAGGCCATTCATTTTAGTAAAGTGTTTGATATATAATTTCTAAGAAGTTATTATTGGAAAAAAATAATTCAGATTGGCTTGGCACCATGATACAGACAAACCTGGGTCAGAGTCCATAAAGAGATAGTAATGATAAACAGTTATGATAGCAATAATGCTATTTAGCATTTATGTAGCACTTTATATGTTCAAAGAAGTACACAGTCATTAATTAATGTCCCAAAAATAGTATTTTGGCTCATCGTTGTGTTTGATAGTCTTAGTAGTATATTAATGAGTTGCAAGAGGAGGTAGAACACGTTAATCAACACGTAGAACATGTAGAACACGTACATCTCCCATGATGCACTCAGTCATGTTGCTCCCAGGGTGCATCAAGTGGCTCAGTCAGAGGGGAGACCATGCTGTACCATGGGATATATAGCCCAGTGAAGGGATCCATAACATGTGAGAATGGGGGCCTTGAATAGTGCAGCTCCATAGGAAAATGCAGTTCAGTGTTGAATTGACTCAAAAATAAAACTATTTGGTTCAGTAGACAGTCCAAAATGTTTAGATTTAGGTCAAGTAACACAAAGCCAAACATTTCATTTTGATTTTCCATCATTTTTCCCAGGGAAGATTTTAATTGTCAGTACTATGTTTGGCATTGAAGTGATTTTCCCCACACAAGATTCCAACCAGTTCTATTAATTATTTATGGCCAGATTCTGACACTCACATTGCACACTGCCATACTCCACAAGCAGTGCTTCCAAACACAATAAGATACTTTTCAATGCAAGTGTTTCCAAATCTCACCCATAGATTGTAGTGGCATTCAGAATGCACTAGATACTTTTCAATTACAGAGGGCAGATCCTAAGCTGGTAAATGGACTATATCAACTTTCACCAGCTGAGGATCTATCTCATTGTATTCACTTCCATATGCTGAAATCTGGTTGCTAGTTTAGGAACAGATTAAGTTTCCAAGTTCTGGGAATGAAGTTAAACTGCATCATCTGTGGACACTTCTTGATTGATGTGTAAGGGACCTCACCCTGAAAAAAAAAAAGCACTCACGCTCATGAAATAGGTAGTTAACAGCTCTATTTAGATTGTTCTCTGGCAGAAGCTACAATCCCTGTGTCACTAAACCTCCATACTTGCTCTGGTTTTTGGATTCTGGCTCTATAGTCTAAAGGAAGGTCTTGACAGGTCTATTGCAGCCTCTGCTCCTTCATAACTCCGGCTAGGCATATGTGCTGAAGGTCTTGGCAAGATGGTCAGAGGGATCTGAGAGACTCATAAGGGCCTTGGGGCAGCTACCAAGATTTCCAAGCAGCCCAGTTTAGGGATGGCTGGCTTGCTTCGTGTGAGGGTGGCCCTAGAAAATGTGGGTCAAATAAGGCTTGCCTTACTGTTTACATCTTGTCTCACCTGATTTTATCTGTTTGGCAGAGTCAGCTTGTAGATGGAGCAAGGCAGATTGGAGCAAGCTGACCAGTGTCAGAGGAGGAGGGAATCTGCTGCTCACATTCAGAGCATTGCTGGTTCATGGGTGTGGCCTCCCTGTGGAAGGGACTGTCACCGGGCATTGGAATCAGCAGCCATCAAAGAGCTCATTGGTGCATGTACCAGGCTTCGTAAAGAGCAACAGTGCCGCTGATTGATTGAAATTTCCAAAAAGAAAGTGTAGCAGGCAATAGGAGTAGTTGTAGAGCCCAATTTGGGGGCACTGGTGGCATGCTTGTGAAAACAGCTTGGCTCTAATGTGTTGGAGAGAGTGCACTCACCACTGGCTACCACAATGTCTGCTCTAAAGACGGAACAGACTGCCCAGCACAACTCCATGGTTACGAGTCAATGTGCACATGGATTTAGTGTTTAAAAAAAGGCAACCCATAAAACTGAAGCAATTCATGAAACAGAGTGATTATATTTCAACATAAACCTCATGCTTTGATTTCAATCTACTACAGCCCACTTACTAGAAATACTGGTGTTCAGAGAGAGGACGTGTCTAGTCTTGTCCCTTTATTCCGCACCACTTAGACCAGACTTCATGAGTGCAGACTTTTCTGGCATGCATCTTGTCAGGAGACTGGTGGGTTCAAGTGGTGGTGTTGGTGTCTCCCATTGTAGTTGATATGACAGTTTCAGTGAGTCTTTTTGTTCTAATCTAAACCAATGAGAGATCCGCAGATGCGTCCCCATGTCAGGCAGATGTGGCCGTATGTTCTTCCCACAGTCTGCTTTCTTCACTCTCTCTTTTCTTTGGCTTTTTCTATTCTGCTATTCTTGATAGTTTTATCCACAGACCAACAGGCCTGCTGCCATCCTGATCCAGCAGCAGCAGCAGTTTCCCCTGAGTCTGGGTTGACTTGGCCAGCTTTTAGGTGAGCTTATAGAATGTCCTTATCAGTTTTGTAGGTCTCCCCCATACACAAGCTCTTGTTTTCAACTCTCCATAAAAATATGGCTTTGGGGAGTGGCTTATCATCCATATGTATGAGGTGACCAATCCAGTGAAGTTGCACCTGCATGATTATGAATTCAGCGCTAGTCATGCAGCATCGGTCCAGGACTTCAAAGTTTGGTATCCTATTGAATCACTTGGCTGTTACAAATGAGATGCAGACAGCTCATGTGAAAAGGCTCTGGTTGCTTCAAGTGCCTGCTATAGAGTCTCCATGTTTCACAGCTGGAGTTGGCACAAATCTTGTGGCATTATGTCTTGAGAATGGTAGGATCAGTCAAGTGTATGGAACTCAAACTGATAAAGTTCTGATTTAGGTCAACTTACACAGTAATCAATCTTAGATGAGTTCACATCATGTACTGAACTTTTTATTCAGCCTTACTTCATCTTTTGGTGGTTCTTCATATTCCGACTATGGAACAAGATATTGATGTGAGGATAGTTGATCTAACACAGTATGAAATGCAATATGCTATATTACTTCTTTCAAATGCTAATCACCAAAGTAATGTTTGATGGATGCATGATTATCTATGCAAATTTTTGTGGCTCCTGTAAGGATATTTACAGGACTTTTCATCTTTCCAAAAAGCAGCTGTGTCTATAACCCATGCAGCAGCTCAAAACAGAAGAGGGTAGTTTATAAGCAAATACAAAACACTTGATCTAAAATTATTGCTGTAGATAGGTCCTGCAGCTATGTGGATACTCTACCACCAGCTCTATTCATGAAGTGGCAAATTCAACAGATCCTACTTACTAGGATTGTTTTCAAATGCTTCAAATACATCTCTGAATTTTGGGGATAGTTTTCAGCAATGTAGAAAAATGTAGATGTTTAATAAGCGCTCCATGTTTTTTAAATAAGGTGAACAGTGTGCTGTGAAATAATGTGTTATTCATAGATTCATACTGTTTTAAAAGCTTAATAAAGAATTGATTAATAGTCTAGGGACATGTCCCACATATTTATACTCTGGTATGCATACAAATGTAATGTATAACATTAGATACTTGTAATCTCTTCTTGTCTTTTATGCTTCTTAAGCACTTACAATACAGAGTAATTTAATCAGATTGCAAAGCAAAGCCAAGCACACCAAATTGTTATCATTCTGCAGAGCGGGTGGGTGGTCATCCTTCACAACGGGTTCTGTGCAACCATTATTGTACTGATTTGAAGCTATTTCAGCAAGGAATTCTTGCCTACCCAGTGTCAAGGAGTCTGAATTAGTTAGTGTTAGAATTAGTCAGACCTATCAGCGTACAATTTAATTTTGCTGCATAAAAAAAAAAAAGTCAGGTGGCCAGTCTCTTGGCTTTATCTGTCACTTCAATGAATCACAAAAAATGACTTCCCCCTCTCAACTAAAACAAACATTACAATTTTATTGACAAGCCACTGCTCTGTGAAGTATCTAATTGAAAAACAAAACCATCACCTCAAACACATGCCTTCTCTGCTCACCAGAAGCTACGGTGCTTTTGAGATCAGGTTCTTTTGTAGAGATTCATTAATGTAATACGTATATTCAGAATGCTACACTAAGTGTGAAAACCAGCTGGGGTGGGGGTGAGGGAAGACACACAAAATTGGTGATTGATTTTATCCACAGTTGATGGATCAGCTGAAATATTTGAGAAAAAATGGTTTCTTCAAATCATAGGTTTGAGAGAGGAAGGTTTTGAGAATGAGTCTAAAACATTTTTAGTAGTTATTTGCTGACTCCTACTTATCTCTGACCTCTTTATGTTTTTCTCTTTTACATGTGCTTGCTTCTCATTTTTTATTCTTTCCCCTTTGTTTTTAACCTCCCAGGTTGTGTTTTCCACCCGATTCCTTTTTGTTCCATTTGCAATTGACCCGCCCACCTTTGCCTTTGAGTTCTTTTCCTCTTATTTCTGCCCCCCAAAAAAGAATGAATAAGCCCAGGGTTAAGAGCCTGAGTGATGGAAGAATGACAGTATTGTCAGCTGTGGTGGAGAATGATAGCAATGGAGGGGGAGATCTTCATTCAGCTGGTATAAATTGCCATAGCTCCTTTGACTTCAAAGTTATGATGATGTACAACAGCTGAGGATCTAAACCAGAAAGTTAAAATAGAGAGAGTTAAAATAAAGAAGCTAGGTTTTGAACCCAATGGAGCCATCAGGAATGTTATGTTGGATGGATATATATTTTGGGGTGGGGAGGGGGAGAGAAGAGAGGGAGACATCACAGGTTTGGAGAGGTAGCTCTCAGAGGTGGCAGCACATAGATAGTAGCTGAAACCACATGAGCAGATTAAACTGCTCAGAGACAAGGTGTAGAGGTGAATTCTCCAGGATTGTGGAACTGACTGAGAGGGAGAGGGGAGGAGTCAGAGGTAGGGAGAAAGCCCAAAGCATCAAGGAGCCAGGCACAATCAGAGGTGTTAAAAAAAATCTATGAAGGCAAGAACGCACCGTTATGATCTAGTTTGGCCCCCTGCATACCACAGGCCAACATGCCGCACCCAGTAGTTTCTGTGTCAAGCATGCCACTTTAGTTTGAGCTGAAGCATATCTTTTAAAGAGACATTCAATTTTAACTTAAAAAGACTTAGTGATTGAGAATCCACCACATCCCTAGGTAAGGTGGCCATTTGCTATTATGGACTGGGATGTAGGCCATCTGGCCTAGTAGTCAGAAGGAGTCTTGTCTGGTGCAATGGGCATAGAAGGCATCTGGGTTGGGGAACAAAAGCCAAAAGGTCAGCACCAGAGTCAACTGCAAGTTACCAGAGCCAGAGATCAAGCCAGAGGCAGAACCAGGAATTGAAGCTGAGGGTCAGGGCTGAGATCAGATGCCAAATGACAGAGCCAAGGATCAAGCCACAGTCAGGGTCAGAAGTCAGAGACTGGGGTTGAAGCATAAGGGCAGGAGGAGAGGCAAGGATCAAGCACAGAGAAGGAGCATGGTGGGAACAGGAATTAATGCAAGGATGAGGCAGGAGCCAGGAGCAGAGCATGAATCAGGAACAGGGTCCAATGCAGACACAACAGGAAATGGTGGAGTTGGACAATCCTCCATTCAGAGCTCCCATGGATAGTGCTTTGGGTGAGGCTATAGTCTAGTAGCTTCTTAGCACACTAGATTTCAGTAGACATTGTGAAGGCCAAGGATGTGGTAGCTGTCTGGGGACTCCTAAGCCTGGGTTCAAGATCACATTCCCATAACACTTGAAAGTCTGGCACTATCAGGAATAATGTTGTGCAAGTTCACGCCTGCTTGACCTTGCCTGCATAGGGGATGCCATTTTGAAGAGCATCATACTCTTCAAAATAGCATCCCCCATCTGATATCAGACAAAAGTACATCTGGTTTTGCCCCCAGTACCAGATGGGGGGCAAACCAGTCAGAAAGAGGACCATCCAGAATGAAACTGGACATGCTAGTCCAATAATGAGTTCACTGATGCCATATGCAGATGTAATACCCCCTCCCTACTTCTACTCTACATTCCCCTAATTATATATCCAAGAGTCCTATTCATCTCTATCTCTACAGCATCATAATAGGCATTCATCTTCAACTGATTATTTACTACTACCAAAATATCCTTTTAGGGTCATGGCATTCCAGGATCTAATCCCCTGTCTTGCGTGACTGATACTCTTTCTACATTCAGTAATTTTAGGAAGAATGTTTTAAATACTGCAAAAAAGGAATAGAGGCCCAAGAGTTGGTCAGGAAAAGGTCAATGGGAACTCGACAGAAGATGGGTGAGAAATCAGTAGGGATTTTGAAAAGCAAGGAAGGGATTGGGAAACTTGATAACAGCAATATGAAAGCAATTAACTCTTCCTAGAGTAGAGTCCAAAGGAGAAGAATGAATGGAAGGGAGAAGTTGTAGGGAGTGGATGCAGTTAGAAGGAAAGAAGAGCTCAACACCACCAAAATGAGTGGTGTGGGAGAATGAGAGACTAGCATAAGAGAATTGTTTATGTGCAAACAGACAAGTTGCACTAAAAATATACCCATGCCAAAAACAAAGAAAAACAAAGAAAAAAAAACAAAAATCAAGGATTTCTTCTCCAGCAGAAGTCAACCTGTAAGCGCCCAACCCACATCTGTTATTGCTCAGCAGATGAGGCCCACTGGGGAACATAATGTTGAGAATTAAGGAGATAAAGGGAGGATGGAGGTGAGGAAGCAGAGTATGAATGTTGAAGAAACAATGGTGGCAGAAGGATGGAGAAAATGATGCATAAAAATCAACAGACAGCAAAACAAATCGCAAGTGAAGGCAATCAATGAAGTAACAATCATAAAGCAATGAAAATGGCAAAGACAAGTAGTACAGAGCAAGGATATGCAGTCAAAATAAAATACGGGTGATATTAAAATGCAACTTCTGTCAATAGCTGAGTTCTACCTCAGTGTTGTTCCTTTTAATATCTATATTATTGTATTTTGTTTTTTCAAGCCTACTTCTATGTTCATTTTTTTCCATTCTAATGTGTAGTCTAGAATAGTGTCATTCTGGAAAAAAAGATGGGAGTCTAACAGGACTGTTTCTGAAGAAGAATATAGGGGCTTACTATTCAGAAAAGGGAGGACTGTGAACAACTATACACATATTACCTTAATTCCAAATTTGCCTCCTCCTGTGGTTTAGCTTTCAAGATAGTCAGATAACAGAGTAGGAACCTGAACTTTCTCCTTAAAGCTTGACTGTTCCTAGAGGATCCCTGCAGAATCTTTTCTGTTGCTTCTAGTGGTCACTGACCCAGAGAAACTCCAGGCAGCTGTTAGACCCTGAGTGGAGCTAACAAGATCCACCTAATTGCATGAGTCTGTAGTAATCATGCTGGGTGAGATCAGGATTGCACTCTGTGCAAGGTTCTGGCCTCTAAACTTAAGTTGGCTAACCAAGGAGTTCTGTATAGATTTGAAAAGTTGGCCTTCTCTTACCACAAGTTCAAGCCCTGAAGAATCTAAACTACGTTAACAAAAAAGACAAGGGCTAAGCTGGCGGTAGAGAAAATTCATTCTCTGAAGAAGCCATCCGCCAAAGAATACTGGCTAGTCAGCTGCTTTGCTGGGGTTGCAGGCTGTGGTCCTGGAGTACAGCACACCATGGTATGCCACTGCAGTCATCCCACTTCAGATCCCAGCTTGATTCTCCAATTAGCTGCCACAGAGACTGTCCATCAATTACATAATAGATCTTTTTCATGATTTCCATTGTAACTAGGGTGACCAGATGTCCTGATTTTAGGGGCTTTGTCTTATAAAGGTGCCTATTACACCTCCACCCCATCCCAATATTTTCACACTTGCTATTTGGTTACCCTACGTGTAACACAAACAAATGCTCAAAATTAATGACATAACACATTGGGGTGGATAGGTAAGGAGCTTTAACATAACACTCCCCCTCTTAGGGATAATTTATTAAGGTCTTACCAACAAACATGGAATGCCTTTGGCCATTCTAAGTTCGAACCATTCCTTCCTCAGAGTTTCCATTCTACCCTAGTTTCTGGCTCCAGAAATCTTAGTTCAACTCTTCTCCCATGAACAGGGGATCTCTTCTAGTCCCACACTTGCCCTGGCCCTCTCTGGGGAGACCTTGCCATAGACCACGTGGTCATAGACCATTAGCATCTCTCTACAACATAAAATCCTCATTTATCCTGTAAGGACAGAGATAATAAGTAAATGCACTGAGTTGGAAGATCCCTTAATACAGTATTAAAAATACTTTTATGGAACTGGTTATGCAACGAAGTCTTTTTACTGTAGTTTAGTTCTCTAATTTTATTTTCTGTCAGCTTGGCTTCCTTCTCGTCATTCCCCCCCTTTGTTTGGCTTAGCTGTTGTCAGTTATGCAACTGTTTTCATCAGTATGTAAACTTAAAAGGTCAATATAGCATAATGTCAAATTGAGGATTATCGCTTGTGAAGAAACAATAAAACAATCCAATGTGAACCAGACTGGTTAGTCCATGTGACATGGATTACTAGTTTCTCCTCTCTCCACAGTCGTCATGAGACTCACTGTATTTCTCATTATCACGGGAAGAAAGAAGTGGTTGTGCCATACCCAGAAGTAATGCTTCTAGCTGCCACTAATTCCCATAAGAGGAATGTCTCTACATTACTGGAAACTGATGCAACACAGCATGCAATCATCATGAGGAATGTGGCACCAAGAAGGAACATTGTGAATGTCACAATGGTGCTAGGGAGTTGAAGAGAGTCAACAGGCATGGTCTGAATGACGTACTGAATATATCTGAATGAGGTACTGGATCACTTCCAAACTAGAGAGGATAGCAGTACTAGCAAAGTGATTGCATGCATATACCTCATACATATTGTGGAGAACATCACAAACCTCATAACCTTCCACTCCAGTGCAAGATGCACTTCTTTCACCTGCTTTCCTTGACATAACACAGAGCAAAACATATATTTAAAAAAATAAACAAACAAACCCCACCACATTATAGAAAGAACTCTTCAAATCCTACCAAAATAAGACAGTCCACCACATAGGCTTCTACCCCAGGTGAGAGGATGAGAGAGAACAACCAACGTGTGGTCACATTGCTTAATACATGACTGGAAAGCATTCAGATACTACTATGATGAGCACAATAGAAAAACCCATATAGACTAGACCCAAGTCTCAAGACCTCTAAGTTTCAGAATCTATACATTTTTCTTAAGAAAATCAAAATCATTCTGGAATTTTATTTAGAATTAGATCAATAAAAAATAAAGTTCTTAGTTGGGGGAATATTTCAAGCAGTTTTTTAAATCCTCTAGCTAACCTCAATTTCAGAAACTAAAACTTTGTCAGTAATTATATGTTAGTGAGAATTGATGTCTTTCATAAAGATATTTCATCTACATAAACATACCCACTTCTGAAGTCATTATTTGGGGATATTTGGATACAAGTAACTCCCACTCTTTTTCCAAGAGGACCAGCCCCAGCTCCCACAAGCGAATATAAGATTTTCTGAAAGAAACCAGCTTCTGCAATGTTTGTTTTTAACATGTTCTAAAGCCCCTTTGAGATCACTGGAATTTAAACATGTGCTTTGCTCAGTTGGGACATAAGTGATTGAGGCCCATATCGACAAAGGGATTTAGATCTTTTGATGCTCAGCATCACAATGCCTAACTTTTAGGCACCCAGAAGACACTAGAATAACACTGCAGTCCACAAAGACTGAATCAGGCACTGTCACAAAGGTGGTGCCTCCTTCTGGGGATTAGCGCCTCCTGGTTCAGAGCAACCTTTCTTCTTTTCCATTGTTGCAGCTGTCTTCCCACTCATGAAGTTGCAGTTCAGCCACATTGTAATTCAGCCCTCTAGCCTGGTCGCTTTGTGTTTTACCTTTCCTGGGGGTAGGAGAGAGGGTGTCTTTCAAAGGCCCTCTGCACCACCAGTATCAGGTGCCCCATGTCACTCTTGTAGTGTCTCAGCCAGTTTTCCCAATCTCTGCCTCCACCAGTACCACTCTGGAGTGCAAAGTAAGGGAAGCCAGGCCTGCCCTCTACTCTAGGTTCCAGTCCAGGGACCTATAGTGAGCAATTAAGATATGGGTCTTCAACCCTACTGCTCTTACATGGACTACTTACTACAGTGCTTTTTCAAGCTTTGTCCCCACTCTTGCTAGTCAGAACACTCTCATTTAGACCTTCTAGCTAAACGCTTTCTCAAGGGCTCCTATTGCACCCCACTTCCTTTTCCCTGAAATAAGGGAGAGAGGCTGTAGGCTTCCTACAGGGGTTCCAGCCACCTTACTTCATAGAAGCCCTGCCTGTTCCCTCACAGGTGAGCTTCCTTCTAATTACCAGCCTCACCCCAGCCTAAATCTCCCCTATTTGCAGCTTAATTGGCTGATTGGGCCTACCTGGCCTAATTCATCTCTCTGGGGGCTGGTGTGGGGAGCACCACAGGCAGGTAGGCTACCTATATAATGAATGGGAAGCATGAGACACCTAAGAACACCATCCACAAAAGCCAGCATGCTATGCCTATGCTACATAATGGGAGATGCCAATGGGAGGGTGTGTTGTAAGCCCCATTTTTGTCACAGAGTTCAAAGCCTAAGTCTGGGCCGCAGGGAGGCATTTATCTGTGCTTGTAATCTACAACCAGGAATCATTTCCTGCAATAAGGTGCTTTTGGTGCCTAAGTCATTTCTTGTGTGAATGAGTTAGGCACCTGCCTCACTCCACACAAAATGGCCAGGGGAGGAGCTATCTACCTTACAATTTTAGCCCCACTGATTAGAACACTCACCAGGAATTTGGAAGATGAAGGTTCAATTCCCTCCTCTACCTGATGAGGGAGGGGAGAAAAGATTTGAACAGGTGTCTCCTGCTTTTCAGGAGAGAACTCTAACCACTGGGCTATGGAATATTCCAATGTGGCGCTCTCTCCAGCTCTCCTGTTGAAGCTATTCCATTGTGTATATCTAATTAGAGAGTCACTAAAGCTGGAGGACTGGACCATGGATCTCCCAACTCCTAAAAGGGAGTCCAACCACCAGGCTATATAGAGTCAGTCTCTCTCACTCTTGCTCTCTGGCCCTAATTAAACTAATAATAATAATTTAAACTAATAGTTTAAAATAATTAAACTAATTATTTAACCCAGAGTGGAACATCTTCAACAAGAGATATTTAGGGAGCTCCACATCAGAATATGCCAAAGCCCAGTGGTTAGAACACTCTCCCCAGAGGGGTGGGAAACCCCTGTTCACCTCCTTTCTCCAATCAGACAGAGGAGGAATTAAACCTGGGTCTCCCAAATCCCAGCTGAGTGCTCTAACCACTGGTCTAAAATACATAAAGTGGGCACCAACACCACCAGCTACATTCTGAATGAAGCCTGATTCAGTCAGCATGCTCTGAACACGCCTACCAGCTCAGGCCCTGCAACAAAATAGGTGGCTCCTCTATCTGTCTTCTCCTGGTCTGTGGCTTGCACTGGGATTTAGCTATCTGCCTAGAGTGAGACACCAGTGCATATTCCCAGAGACAGAACCTTTGGTGCCTAGGCAACTTTCACCCTGAAAATGTAGGTACTGAATTAGTTTAGGTGCTTGTAAGGTTCGTCAGCAGTTGAATGGAGATTTTATGGAACATAGCAAAATGAGAATTATTTAATCCTGGATTAATCAGGCATTCAGCCCAAGTGGATGTACTGCAAAAATGAGAAATTATTATTTTTGTATTCTGTAACCCAGTATCATAATAAGAACACATGCTTACTATATTGTAAAAGAGTTCTAAATATTCTAAGCTCTTGTGAAAATACCTGGAAATTCTTTTTAAAAGTTCTAAATACTGTTAGAACTCTGAGATGGTTCTCCTAGCCTTATTCCAACATAAGGGGGGGAAAAGAGTATTCTCTCCTGATCACATTGACATGAAGATATTTATTTTTATGGGCCAGCAGTCAGGGTACTATATAGAAAGGTATAAAATTCAGATACCTGTCCCCCCCAAAACAATTTACAGTTTAGAAAGACTGCTCAGAAGCAGGAGAGGAGAAAAGCAGAATGATTCAAAAGTGTAGCATAGCAGGTGCAAAAAGAATGACTCCATTAGCTACCATGAGAACATAACTAGCCTAGTTGTGGTTTAGATAATATGTGCAGGTGCAATAATTCCCACTCAGTAGATTCTATAGCAGT
Source organism: Mesoclemmys tuberculata (assembly GCA_007922155.1). NCBI lineage: Eukaryota > Metazoa > Chordata > Testudines > Chelidae > Mesoclemmys > Mesoclemmys tuberculata. The sequence goes on from ML675605.1 coordinate 10,214,224, forward strand.
ATGTGGCTTCTGATGTATACAGACCCCTGCAGCAGAGGTCTATGTTGGGTTAGATATGGGGGTCCAATGAGAAGGATCTAGGAAGAAAATCCCAAGAGCTGCCTATGAATAATTTGATTATTCGTGGGCAATGGAGGAAAAACATGGTGCCCTATTACTTTTGGGTTGTTTTTCTTTCAAGATTGAGGCACTCTGCATTTAGGGACAATGTCAAATAAGAATGCCTTTTGTTAGTGACAGCCTAGGTTTGCAACTGTTTAATCTGGAGTGTGCTTTGTTTGAAACACTTTGTCTTTTTATGACTATGCTCTTGAGTCTTGAATTGGGACAGCCTGGATTTAGAACACAAACAGATGAATTTAATCTGAATAGCACACACATTTTTCCTTATGAAGAGCATCACTCACTCCAGTTTAGATCAAATGGCACTGATTCTGCTATCTTGAATGAAAATCCAGTGTAACACTGTAGCTGTCATTATTCCCAACATACTGAGTGTCTGCAGTGTTCTTTTGGATTTATAGCAGAGTAAAGAAAAGTAAAATCTGCTGATATTTGTATTTCAGAATAAATTACCTTGGTAAATATGCATTTCATTTTGCATTCTATTAGAAAATAACTATGTAGTGATACTCTAGTTTAATGCATAAACACAAGGGGACAGAATTAAGGTTGATTAGGATTTCTATGTGCTTGATTTATATAAGTTTAGAATTGAGAAGAAAAATCTGATAGTGGGACTTGTGTGTATGTTTTGGCATGCAATACAATATTTGCTTAGATTAATGCTTTGAAGATCTAAAATACACAGCTTGCCTATAAAATGTAATGAAACAGCCACAGATCATAATTCTTGTCTTTGGTTCTCCTTCTTCTCAAATTAGATATGGGCTCCATGGAAGAAGATGAAGATAATAAGCAGGCAAGAATATACAAAAATTGGGTGATTCAGCATGGTGTTTCCATGTGCTGTAATTAAAAGGCAGGCAGACACACACTTTCAATAATGTGAAGGAAAGTGCTTTCTAATTGCTGGGTTTTTTCAAAATGGAAAGTACTTGTTTAACCTATAGTGCAATCTATCCCTTCCTACCATTATGTGTCATCAGTGAATGAGGGATTATTCATGCTCTGCATTATACACCCCCGCTCATTTTACATCCGAAAGCTTCAAACCTTGTGTTGGCATTCTGCAAAACTCATGCAGGCCATTTAGGCATAGTCTTTCATGCTAAAATTCAAGAGGGGTGGCACAGTATACACTTTTTTTTTTTTTTTTTAAATCTGCCTAGCTTGAGGTTGAATTAAAAATGGCACATCCATTTGAGATCAGGAGAGAAAGAGGTTAATTGTTATGCATGAGAATCACATCAGTATTCCCAGTGTGGTACACATGCATAATCTGCCTACATTTGCACCTATCTGTGTAGAAAGAATGCTATGTTCTCACATACCCTTGTAATGATCTATTTGCATATACAGCCTACACACAGCCCATACTAATAAAGAAGCATTTAATACCATGTCTCATGATTAAAACTGATGTGAAAGAGTGAAATACCCAGGGATGCAGAACAGTAGAGGAAAGAAAGATAATTACTTTTTCTTTCTCCCTCTGTTCAGGACTCACCATCCCATAGTGCCCCTCATGATGAAACCTGACATTGCAGTCTCTCTGCATCAGTCTCTTCCTCCAGGCTCCCATGGCCTGCAGTGGGGACTTGGCTCTCTGGCCAGGTCACTTCTGTGTTTTCATCCCTTCCAGGGTAACCAAGTCCCTTAGTTCAAGTCCAAAACCAGGACCAGAACAAGAGACTCTTTGGCCCCACTGGGCCCAGTTTTCAGCCCCCTTCCTTGCAGGCAAGCCCCAGCAGCAACAGCCTGTCTGACTGCCTAACTGTGGACTCCTAAGACCAATCAACACAACAATCTAGGCCAGCTCTACTCGCCTCCTACTACTGAGAGCCCCTAGCAGACTTTAGATTGAGCCAGGCTTCTTGACCCACACAGAAAAGGAACAGCCTAACCCAGTCTCCATCCAACCCCTCACTGCAGGGCTTTCTCCCTCATAAATTCAATGCCCAATCCAGGTGTAACAGAGAAGGGCTAATTGAACAGGAGTGGGTGGACCCAGGCCTTAAAGGGACAGGCAACCTATTATATGCCCTTTCGGTTTACTACCAACGTTTTATCTAAATGCTAGACAACAATTAAAGATAATACTGAGTGAGCCTTATATATCCTCATCCTCAATAAATCCTTTGCCAGGCCACAGAGAGACTCCATCAATCCACCCGCATGAGAGAAGTAGCTGGATCAACCAGGATATGTCTACATTGTAATTAAACACCTGTGGCTGGCCCATGCTAACTGACTCTGGCTAAGGGACTGTTTAATTGTGGTGTAGACAGTCAATCTTGGGCTGGAGCCAGGGCTCTGGGACCCTTGAATTTCACAGAATCCCAGAGCCCAAGCTCCCACCTGACCGTCTGCACCACATTTAAACCCACAAGCCTGAGTCAGCTGTTGCAGGTTTTTAATTGCAGTGTAGACCCAGGTGAAGCCATGAAAACCAGCTGTGCAAGTGGCAAGGTTTATCAACAGCCAAGTGAATGCTTCTGCTTTTGGAATGCCTTGCTTTAAAGCCCCTAATGGAGCTTATAATCTTCATAAAATCATATCCATTCTTGGACTTTTTTCTGTAATCAATTCTGACTGAAGAAGGTAACGTGAACACACACAGCTGTGCATTATTTAGCTTCTAAATAAAGTGGGGTGGGGTGAGTAGGGGGCAAGAAGACACACTGTTTTAAGAGTCCACTCAAGTGGTTGCATTTAGGGCTAGGGGCTTATTGAAAAGAGGCTTGGCTGTAGCAGGTAAACTAGGTTTAGAGTTCTGCCAGCTTCTGAGGCCCACTTTATTTTCTGCTAGCACTAAATATTAAAAGTCAACTAGGCCAGTCACCCAAACAGAGGTTCAGGCCTTGTTTACAGTGGGGATTCATCCTGACTACAGCCACCAGTGCAGCTTCACCAACACTGCCCCAATTTAGGCAGACTAAACTGTGATTTGCAATGAGGTGGCTTATCCTGTTTCAGGGGAAACCTCCACCATCTAATATATTGGCTTTGCCTGTCTGTCAGGGGATAGCCCTGGTACAGTTAGTGTATGACTACACTGCAATCAGAAGTGTGACTGCATCATACATAGACATACCAGAGTTAACTAGATAGCTCAAATATCAATAGCAGAAAAGCTGTGCCAGCACAGGTGATAGTATGGGCCCATTCAGGACCCTGAGTACACACTTCAGTGGCCAGTCTGTGCTGTGATACCTTCCCTGTTCTTGTTTATTTGAGCTAGCTAGCTTGGGTATGTCTATAAAGGCTGAAGTCACACCTTTGATTACAGAATAGACATTCCCATAGAGGTGCTTGGCAAATCCACCCGTGTAGGGCCTGAGTTTTCAAACAGGGTCCCTGTTTCTGTGGAGACAGTTCAGCCTCTTTATCCAGGCTTTTCACAGTAATTTAGTTCCACAGCTGCAAAGCCTGAGCTTAGCTGACTAGGTTCTGCTCCCATTCAAATCCAAGGAAATGTTGCCAACTACTATGACAGGAGCAGGACCGGGCCTATAGGTAGTGTGCATTACATTGCCCAAAATACTGGCTAGTCCACTGGTTGTAGGCTATCCCATATTGTGTCTGCCAATGCCATTTCCTCCTAGACTAGTTTCCATAATAATGAAGCCAAACCCAGAAGTCTGATCCAATTTAGCCTATTAACATCTTAGTGTTTTACAGACATTAAACCTATAACAACCATGTGACAAAAAATAATCTGTTCTCCCACTTGGAATTAAAGATGTCTAGGAAAGGTTTGGTATTTTTGGTTTGCTTGCTTGTTTTAATTGAGCTTACATTCTTTCTTGCTTCTTCAGGGTTATAGAGAGTTGGGAAGGGTTTTGAAAAATTTTCTTTCTTGTTTGAAACCTTAGAAATATCAGCAATATCAGTTCTTCTGAAGGTTTTTTTTTTGGGGGGGGCGGGGGTGAGTAGGAGGGAAGAAGAAAATTAAGGACAGTCTCAGAAAATGCATATTGTTAGTTTTCACATTTTAATTAAATGGATATGTTGAATCTTTAACAAATATTTTCTTCCTCCAAGATGGTATTGAAAAGTAACATAGGTATTAACAAAAACACAGAATGATAGAAATATAGGGCTGGAAGAAACATGAAGGAGTTATTAAATCCAATAACCTGCACAGAGGCAAGACCAAATAAACCTACCCCATCCCTGATAAGTGTCTAATCTGTTCTTAAAAATCTCCAGTGATGAGGATTTCACAACCCCTCCTGGAAGCCTATTACAGAGCCAAGAACTGGACACAGTAGTCCAGCTGAGGCCTTATCAGTGCTGAGTAGAGTGGAACAATTACCTCCTGTGTCTTCCACACAACACTTGTTAATACATACCGGAATGCTACTAACGTTTTTCACAACTGCATCACATTGTTATTTCATATTCAGTTTGTGATTCACTATAATCCCCAGATCCCTTTGAGCTGCCCTACCATCTTGCCAGTTATTCCCCATTTTGTAGCTGTGCATTTTATTTTTCTCTCCTAAGTGAAGTACTCTGGACTTGTCTTTTTCTAATTTCATCTTATTGATTTTGGACCAATTCTCCAATTTGTCCAGATTGTTTTGATTTCTAATCCCGTCCTTCAAAGTGTTTGCAATGCCTCCCAGTCTGGTGTCATCTACATATGTTATAAGCATACTCTCCACTTGGTTATCTAAGTCATTAACAAAAATATTGAACAGTACCAGGCCTGAACCCTGAGTCCTCATTAGATATGTCCTTCCAGTTTGACAGTGAACTATTATAACTACTCTTGCATCCATTTCTGCACTCATCTTAAAGTAATTTCATCTAGACCACTTTTCCTGTTCGCTTTTGAGAATGTCATGTGGAACTGTGTCAAAAGCATTACTAAAATAAAAATGGTGGAGGTGGCAGGAATTCTGATGTCTGGCCTTGCTGTGTTTTTAAAATGTGGTTTCCAAAGTCTACATCCCTGAAACAATTTCTTGTTGTCTAGGTGGGTAGACATGGATTAGCCAGAGAGAGAGAAAATGCCTGTGCCAGAGAAGGAATGAAGGGAGTCATCTACAGTTCATAACAAGGGAAGAAGCAGCTAGTGTACTGGAAATTAAGTTGGGAATCACTCTAGTAGTGTTTTGCTATCATCTGAATTAGTTATACTAACACAAAATAAAATTTTAATAGAAAGGCAGCATAGAGCCAGGGATTGGCCAACATTTTTTAGATGAAAACAATGGTGTACATTCCTCTATGATTTAGTCCTATTTTAATCCAGAAGGTGCTGTTTTAAGTTGTGGTTCTCAACCTGTGGCCCACAGGCCTCCTCTGGCCCAATGAGCACAAAGCTGACATGTGACATTCTCAGGGCCATATAGGTAGTATTGGATGCAACCTACAATAGTAAATAGGTTGAGAACCACTGGTTCAAAGAGTAGCATACAGCATCTCAGCTCTGCAGTTGTATAGTCTGTTAGAATGGCACACAAAAATTGTCTAAATCAAACAAAAATAACCTCTGAGCAATTTAGAAACTTAAAGTATTAAATATGTAATAAATCATCTGAGAAAAATGTATATCATATTCACTGGCTACATTTATTAGTAATGTGAAGCCAGTGACTAGAATGGAACATTTAGCAAGAAAAATGAAAGCAGGTTATAAAGCTATAAATTTACAGAAATACAAGTGCTTTTTAATCAGCACTAACAAAAAGAAACTCAATCAAAGACATATGACTTTAGATATTTGTTTGGTGAGTTTTCTTGAAGCCTGGCTAACAAGCACAGACAGAGAGTCATGGAGACCTTTTGTCCATGGAACATAAAGTGGGATTTATCGCACTAGAAGAATCACCACTGTACAAATGCCTGTTTCAACACTGTTAGAAGCTGAACATATTTGGCAGTGGAGCAAAGCATTAAGAATTCTTTAAAACACATCTTTTGATCCAGACTTGTGTTGTAAATAACCCATCAGCAACTTGAAATCATTCTGTCTTTATTTCCTCCATGCACTTGTTAGGCAAGAGAACTTTCTTTATATCTTTACATCTATATATATATATATAAACATATATACACAATGTACAACGTTATATCTATATCTATATATGTTTATATATATATATACACATATACACACAATTTACAACTTGTGGAATTGAGTCCACAAAGCCTACATATATCTCGAAAAGAAAAGAAAGACAAACTACACAGTTTGTTTTTAATTCTATGGGCCTGCTCCTACAGCCCTTATGCCAGTGTAATTCTTTTTAAATCAATGGAAGTTTTGCTTGGTAAGAACTACTAAATGAGCCCTATAGATGCACTGAACAGTTTCATTGCACTGACAGAGTCACATATCATTAGGGTTCCATGTGAGAGAGTAAATGTTTAAGCTGAAGTTATTTTCAACTAAATTTTAGGGAGGAATGTTGACCTGGACTCTTACTGCTTCTGCATTGACTTTCTTCATGAACTTGGGCAAGTCACATAGGCCCAGATCCACTAAGGTATGTAGGCTCTTAACTTCCAGTGATTTTCATGGAAGCTGGCAAATACACATACTCTCTATGTGCCTCAGTTGCTCCATCTGATAAATAGGGATAATGACACCAATTTTGGTAAAGTCCTTGTGAGCAATAGATGTAAAGTACCCTGTAAATGTTAATAGGAGCAACAGTGCTCAAAACTGCAGACATAAATACAGATCTGTTGTCAGAAACGCAATTAAGTCTTCCCTTCCTCTCCTCTGGCAGAGTAATTAGAAAACAAGCAAATATGCACCACCTTCTGGTATATCAAATATGTAAAACAGTATTTTACCTTTAATCCAAAAGTGGAAAATGCCAGATGCCAATTTCTTGATATAATGTGGTTTTAGAGAGGACAGCCCACTGCACATTAAAGCAGCACTTTTTCCTCCCAGCTGTTTTCCTTTTCTTTTTTCATGCTCAAGTGACCTTGAGTCACTACATGGTCCACTGAAACTTGCTGGAATTGCCTAGTATGGCTGTTAAGCCTGCTCCCATTGAAGTCCAGATAGTTTTGCCAATAACTTGAATCTTCGGGGTGTCAAGAGCATCCAACTACCTCATAAACCATGGGCATTTTGGTGGAAGCACAATACCAACAAGGATTAGTATTTCAGTGCTCACTTGTGAGGATATCCACTGAAAGCAAAAACCTAGGAAAAATAAAATGGCTCTTCAAATGGTTTACTAGCTGGAAGGAAAGCAAATGCTACAGCAATCCAATATAAAACAGCAGCCTTTTTTAATCTCTCCAAGATGTAAAACCTGACTGCAAGAGGAGAATAGTTAGAAAGGTGACAGTGAGAGGATGAACCAAGACCGGTGATTGCATTGGTAAGATGAAGTTACTCACCTTGTGCAATAATGATGTTTCTTCGAGCTGTGTCCCCCTACGTGTACTCCCCTGTAGATGTTCTTGTGTCCCTGTGTTGCTGATCAGAGAACTTGGGTAGCAATGTTCATTAGGTCCATACATGCACTGTCTCTCCTCGTGTTCCACCACAAGGCTAATCAGTGCATGTGAACTAACCCTCCCTCAGTTCCTTCTCTCCAGCAATATCATTGACAAGAACTCCAAAGTAGAGGGGAGGAGGGTAGGTTGTGGAGCTACCACAGGGGGACACATCTTGATGAACCATTGTTATCGCACAAGGTGAGTAACTATTTTTTCTTTGAGTAGCATCCGTATGGGTGCTCCACTGTAGGTGACTCCCAAGCACTACCCCCTCTGGAGGGCTGAGATATTGGAGTCAGGTCACTTATAGATGACAGTACTATGGAGACCAAGATGGCATCAGAGGCAGAGTCCCCAGTGATTGCATAATATTCTGTGAAGGTGTGGACTGACACCCATGTCACTGCTCTACAGACATTCTGTGATAGGGATATTCTTGAAGAAGGCAATGGATGAGAATGACCTTGTGGAGTGTTTATGAATAGTCTCTAGAGGGGTTATATTGCAAACCTGGTAACATTGCCTGATGCAAAACTTGGAGGGTCTTTGGACTGATATTGCTGTGCCCGTAGATCTTTCCACAACGGAAAGGAAAAGTCTAGAAAACTTTCTGAAAACCTTCATCTTGTCCAAGTAGAAAGCTACGGCTCTCTTGACATCTAAAGTATGTAATATAGCCTCCTTCTTGTCTCAGTGGAGCCCAGGGTTGGAAGGTGAATCAACTGGCTCATGTGAAATAGGGAGGTAACCTTAGGAATGAATATCAGATGTGGTGTGACTAGAACCTTGCCTGAAAAGGATACCATGTAGGGGGGGTGTGCCATCAGCGCTACTATCTCCTCTATCCTCTGGTAACTGCTATCAAGAGGTGTGTTTTCATTGTGAGGTAGGTAAGCAAACTGGTAGCCATGGGTTTGAAGGGAGGCTTAGTCAGTCTTTTCAATACCAGGTTTAGGTCCCATAAGGGAGTAGGAAGTCACGGTTGTAGGAAGGTTCCTTGAGGAACTTTTTAGTGGTCAGGTGTGAAAGCACTAAGTATCCCTCTGCTGATTGTTGGAAGGCTGTTATAGCTGCTAAGTGGACTCAGAGAGCTAAGAGATAGCCCTGATCGTTTTAGGGTTAGTGCCTAGTCTAAGGTATGTGGAAGAGTCATGGATGTTGGGGAGATTTGTTGGGAAGTACACCAAATCTGAAACCTGCACCATTTTTGCAGGTAAGTACATCATGTCGAGGACTTTCTACTGTACAGTAATAGCTCTTGTACTTCCTTTGAACAAGACCTTTCTAGGTATTGGAACCAAGAAGGAGCCATGCCTTGAGAATCCCCAGATTGGGATGTAGGCTATGCCCCTTGTTCTGTGAGAGAAGGGACAGAGTGGCCGGGAAAGGGATTGATGGGACATCACAAGCTGTGATGGATAAGGGTATCAGGTCTATCTCAGAAAGTGATACAAGAGACTTTGAAGCTGCTGTAATTTATATAAGATGCTGAGCACCACAGACAGCATTTGTTTATAAAGCCATACAGCTGAAAAATGCAGTTGGAGAGGAGCAAAACTGGCAAAGATTTTATCTGTTTTAATCAGGGAAATACAAGTAGTGATGGTATTAGCTATGAATAGTTATAGAGTTAGTTTTAGGATTAAGGTTTCTGGTAAGTAGTAATTAGTGATAGTTTAAGTTTTAAGTAGAAATCAAAATGGTGGCTGATGATGTCATCAGGTAGAGAGGGAGTAGAAAGTAAAATGGAGGTACTGAGAAGCTGACCAATAGTAAGAAGGCAGAATGGGGTGAGAGAAAATTACATGAACGGAGGGGTCAGCACATGCTGTATTGCAATTTAGGAATTCCTATACCATATAGTTTATAGTGTTCTGTACCCTACTAAGTGCGTATTTCTATGTTTTACTGTACTGACTTTCAATTTAAAACCTAACTGTATTATAATTAGTCATTAATAAAGTGACATTTGTTTTTGAAGAATTTTGCTGTTTGAGTGTCAATCCGTCGAGTGGAGGGCTGTATCCGTGTGCTCTCAAGGGTAAACCAAGGCAGGCAGGCCTACGGGGCTTCTCCATGATTGTAAACAAGAACCCCTGGTAAACTTTTGTAAATTCTCTAGAGCACACACAGTAATTACCGGCTTACAAAAATAAGGCGGGGAATGGTACTGTTAATATAATGCTCCCCAAGGCAGGATAGGGCCTTTGGGTCTCAGAGCTTTTAGGGTAACGACAATTGGCATCCTAACGTGGGACAAATGTTGAAAGCATTGTGCAGTATAAAGTAATATCAGACCTGGAAATTCTCCTTTAACAAAAGAAGGAAAGGCATAAAGAAGGTCCTCATCCCAGGGGAGGAGGAGAGCATCATCCATGCTATCTTGCTCCAGAACAGTAACATGGACATTTCTTGTTCAGAAAAGTGGTGGACAGGTCTATGGTTGGTGTCCTTCTTCTGCCAGAATAGATCATGAAGTCTAGCTCCCACTTGTGATCTGTAATAAATATATAGATTTTGGATGTCAGCTGCTTCTCCTGATTAAAATTTACCACTACTGCATTGCATCACCCAATCCTAATTCATTTTTTTATGATTGTACACTGAATTACTATCACCTTAGGTCCCAATTCAGTAAAGCACTAAAGTTATGCATAAGCTTATGGACCTGGCAGCCTGAATCAAGTCCTGTATGAGGAGGGATTCTAGACAAGTGTTGAGAGGGGAATGGCTCTCTGACAATTAGTACAGGATATAGCTAGATCTCCTACCTCTAGGTTGTTTTAAGTCCAGCCCAATTTGGTCATGAGGAAAGGCAGTTGTTTCCATCTGATGGCTGATTGGAAACTTTTGTGAAACAAATGGTTGGTCCAAAGGCAGCTCCCATTGGAAAAACATTCCCATAATAAAAATCCCAATTGCAAGAAGCACCTTGTTGGAATTCTCAGCAGAGAGACTGCAAATCCACTAACTGGGCATAGAGACTGGATCACTCTCAGGTGAAGTTGAGGCACATGAATGAAGCCAATTAGGGAAGCGAATACTGCTACTGACAGTGATCTGTAGATTAAACAACAGACTTCACTTGGCAATGCTGTTAGCATGGCACCATTCAGGAAAACTAGATTCAGCTGGAAAGAAAAAGAAATAAGGGTGATCTTATAGCACTGATTAAATTTTGATTTCCCACAATATTTAGTGCTTTAAACAAAAAATGATCCAAAAGGTCATCCTCATGTTTCCTTTTCTGTCACGTGGGAAGTCACTGGGGCCATGCTGATTTACAGCAGTGAAGATCTGGCCCACTGAGTACGAGACAAATGGCTTTAGAAATCACTTCAGCCTTTGGCAGCGACAGTAAACACTATTTCATGTTAGCTATGTATTCCTCACATACTTAGTTCTAACTTATTGTAAATAGAATGAAGAGTGCCTTGTTGCTGAATAATTTATTGCACATCAAATATGGCCCCAGGCAATAGAGGTTTCAGGTTCCACAAAAGCTTTATATATTTTCGGCTGTTGTAATTACATAAAGGAAATGCTGACAGTCTGAATTATGAAATATAGATTATCTGTTCAGTAACAGTTCAAAGATATAATGGGTGTGAGGGTAGTGTGCATTTACAGGGGGATTTCAAATACTGTTCCTGCTCTTCTATCTTACATCATTCACAAGCTCCATTAAAAATCTCTCTCACTGCATGAGCAAAGTTACAGAATAGTAGGAGACAAGTGAGCCTTTTTTGTTTATGTGCAATAATCAGATGATGTCTTCTGGTCTGACAGTGAGGCATCCTTGGATTCCCTTGCTGTGTTGTGTGACTCAGCCTATTTATCCTAGTTTCCCCTTTTCAGTCACATTTTGTACTCGTCCAGCTTTGATTTTGTTTCCCAGTTTCTCTTTCTCCCCTTCTTTGTGTTTAATAAGACATAATAAAACTCTCACTTCTACAACACCTTTGATACAGGGAGCTCAGAGAACATCACATCCATGAGCTAGGCAAAGGATATATGTGGATTATTTCACCCAACACTGATACACAGCCATCTCCAAGGCAGAATGCAGAAGCTGTTCTAACAGTTCTCAAACACATTCCACAATGGTAGTTTAGGAGAGGAAGTGAAGAATACTCTGACAGTGCAGGAAGAATTGCAGCAGGATTTGTCTGATAGACTTCAGTGAGAACTGAAGAACTCAGCACTGAAAAAGAGTAGGCCCAAAGGTATAGCCATGTTTTAATAACAATATCTAGCTCTTATATAAGGCTTTTCATCCAGAGATTAAATTGCTTTACAAAGGAAGGAATCTCATTATCTCCCCTTTACAGATGGGAAAATTAAGTACAAACAGATTGAGAGTTATTGAAGGTCACCCAGAAGGCCAATATAGTAGAAGCAGGAATAGAACACAGTACTACTGACTCCAGTGCCTTGTATATGGGTCCATAATGGTCCTGAGAGGGAAATTTTGAGGGTCCCTCTCCAATTCACTACAAGGGTGAAGAATCAAGCCCCAGGTTTAAAAGCAGGCATTATAGCTGGAACAGGGTTCATTTTTAAAACTAAAAATACACAATTTAAAACATAGAAATCTTTATTTATTATTTGAATTATAATAGCACCTAAGATCCTGATCAAGACGTACAGTTTTTATAGGCGATATTAATCTAAATTCGACATGGTTATCCCAAAAAACCCAAAAACAAACCAACAAAAAAAACCCAACCCCTTTCTTTATTTTGCTGGGAAGTTTAACTTTTCCAGGCCTTTTTAAAGCTTTCTAGATAAATTCCTGGATTAATTATATCATACAACTTTTCTATGACATTTTTGAGTGACAAACCATGATACCTAGAGAGACTCATCATGACAGGATATCAAATAGGATTTCTGTATATTAGAGGAGTAGAAAGAGAAATGGTTTGACAATCAATGACATGCCAGCATTTTAACACAAAAACTACTTGTGCTGAGTGACACTCAATAACTGTCTGCCAGATCAGATACATTTTGTTCTACTGATGGCATATTACCTACCGTGTACTTAGTCACGCTATCCTCGATGCAATTCATCCTCACTATAACACTGTATAAGAGAAAGACAGGCATCAAGAGTGTTTCTAGAAGACAGTTATAATGAGAGTAGCTTTAATTAAGATTAAATAGTTAGGTGCTCACTCCAGTTGTTGGAGAGGAATACGCAGGGATGGTGAGAAGGATTTTACCACCTACAAGAACTGGTAAAACAATCCTGAACTTCAGATGACATACAAATTTTGGGGTTTAGTTTGACCATGCAACCTCTGTCTGACCCCTTCATGTATATTTACTGTGATAGTCTTTAATTATGTTGTTCACTTACTATTTTTATCCTGTAGGATCCCTGCCCCAACGGTTCTTAGTAAATGAGGCAACAGTTCTATATTTCTTTTTATCCTCCTTATTCAATGTGTGTGGCTCCATGTCTTATCTGTTGTGCACAGACCAAATCCCATCCTGAATATGGGATTATTCACCAAGGACTATATGACCATGCAATCAAAGACTGTATCTTAGTGCACAAGGAGGTAGAATTAAGGAAGCAATCTGATGTTTCCTAACTTTGGAGTGCTTGACTTTGCAACCATAATAACCCTCTTTCAACAGACTTTTAATGCACACAACCATAAGGACAAAAATTATATGTAAAAAATCTGTGGCAGATTGGGAACCACTGCAAATTTCAGCTCCTACAGCAGAAATGTTGCATGCCTAATGTGTGGATGTCCTGAGGTCTACAGAGAAATTGCAAGCTTCTCAGGGAACCCACAGAAGACTGGTGCATCTACACTATTTATTGGGACCCATTTGCTGTGGCAACACATCATTCTTTCAGGTGCCATCTTGCTGTTGGTTTCCTGAAAGATCCTGATCCAATCTTCACCTTTAGTGGAGGAGGGAAAGAGCTTGTTATAGATCCAGCATAAAATAATAGTGCCATTAGTTTATTCAAGGAAATCCACATGGTTTTGGAGGGAGTGATGCAGGCAATGGACGCTCCTCTTCTGGTTTCCCTCTGCCAAGTGACACTGCCACCCCAAATCTCTAATCACACAGAAGGACTTCTGCAGGTTTTAAGGGTGTGTCAATGACGACTCTACTCCCACCTTATGAGAAAATCTAGACCATTTTAATGGATTTTCCATGGTATCCCTGCCTCCATATGAGAAACAAGGACTTAATCTGACCCATGGAATTACAGTTAAAAGACCTATTGTGTCATATACTTCATTCCCCAGTGGTTTCCATCATTTCTCCTTGAGCGCCTATTCCACAGTATAATAGACATCACTGTTAGGAAGATTTTTTTTTCATGCAGTCTTATTTTTCCTTAATTTCATCCAAGTATGTCTAATTATATCTCCCATTACTAGGCTAAATAATTTCCAAAACTACTTGGCATTTACCCCATTCAAATATTTAAAGACAGGGCTGATTCGACTCTCATTTATACAGGTCTAAATCATGAATAACTTCACTGAAATCAATGGAGTTGCAGATTTATAATAATGTAAATAGTGTCAAGATAGAATGGAACCTATATTATGGGGCAGTTCTAAAAAGTAATCATTCAGGTTCTTCAAAACTGAATATATGAAACACGGCAATCTCCCATGACCAGTATTTCCTAGACTTCATGGGAGGCAGGATCAGTTCATCGAAGGGAAACTGATTATCTTGAACTTTAAGTACAGAGGGCTAGGTAAATTAATGTATGAAGGGCTCCAAACAAACACTCGGAACTCTGTGGTTGAAAGCATTACAGAAGAGTTAAGTATTAATTATTGTCACACATGTTCCATGGATTGTTAAACCACATTTACATCCCACTAGCATATAGCTGGAAATGTCACTCTTGTTCCTGTTACACATGACCCATGCAAGATACAGTTGAACATTCATCCCAGTTGTGTAAAGTACTCTGTATGCAGGCTGCTGCTTACATTTTTCCCTTTCTTTATGTTGGCCTTATTCCTACATGTATTGCACAATCCAATGGTTTCCACCTACCACCTCCTCTGACTCCACCTCAAGCTATGAATAAAGAAAGACAGCTGGTGTTTCAGTGTCATGTTACTAATTCAACGACTAAATACCTTTCCTCTGAATCCATCCACCAGAGACCCCTTTTCACTAAAGGCCTGCCGCTGCTTGACAGAAGTAAATTTAAACAATCCCACTGACTGCAATGGGAGCACCCTTATATAGGAAAGTCGATAGAATTTGAAAGGAAATTAGCAAACAATGTTTAATAACAGTTAAGGTTGCAGCAGGTCACACAATTTCCCCAAAAGCCTTACAAAATTAAAACGTCACTCAAAGCTTATATTCTATGTTTTGGTTTTTGCCATTTCATGAGATTATTATTAAATAAAGATATAAAGCTCCTGTTAAAAATTGAAATCTGTACTGCAACCTTAGCTATGAAGCTATGCTAACTATGATGTTAGCACTGTATCATAGCTTTTTTCAAAGGTTTTTTTGGACCATCCTATAGATATTAATATATCTGATATAGGATGGTTAGGAAAAATACCTATTAAAATATTTGTATTTTTGATCAATTTATATAAACATCAGAGTAATTACGAAAGCTTCTGTTAGGGTTCCATAGTAAAAGGTTGAGTTGATTTTTGTACTTATAGCAGGGATTTAACAACTTCGTCGCATATGAAGAATACAGCATATGTTCCCTGCAATTGCAGCACTTGCTCTTTTCTGAGAATTTACCAGTTAATTAATTAATTGTGTGATTTAGAAAGTAATTTTAGGGCCTGTCTACATGTGCCTTTACTAGGCAGCAAGCTAGGGTGTAAATCTACAGTGCTCCAGCATGCCACATACTAACTTCTGTGTGGGCCCTACTGCTGCGCACTAAAGCTTTCCTAGTGTGCTTTGACATGTTGCTGTTTTGAATCATCCACCTCCTCCTCCTCTGCTGGATTTTGAATGGGACCTGACCTGGTAGATGGCTGCTGAGCGCACCTACCACACAGGGCCCCGTGTATGACTTAGGCAGCTGAAAACCCATCCTCCCCCAGTTCGTGAATCACTCTGGGGCTCAGGTGGGAGATAGGTTTCTGGATAGCTAGAGGGAGGCAGCAGTGTTCATGCTCAGATGCAGAGACATAAATCCCTAGAGATATCTTACTGTGAACATTCAGGTGCTGAGCAAGTTTAGGTGCCTACTGGTTTGGCAGGAGTATGTGGATCGCAGTGGAGTTAAAAATGAGACTTAGACACCTACACTCAAGGCTTAGGAGCCTAAATCTCTTAGGTACCTAAGTACCTTTGTGGATCCGGCCCTTATTCACAAGGTGTCTCATAACAAGTTTACGTACCTTCATCCTATACACTGTAAAAAAGAGAGGGGAAGTGATGTACCCAGGGTCAGATAGTGGGTCGCTAGCTAAACCAGGAATGGAGCCCAGATCTTTAATATTAAAGACAGCAGTAAGGGACTTATATAATTTAAAACCAAAGCAACACATCAGGCCAACCCATTCACCGGGAGCGACCATAAAGAACAAATGGCATGAAAGCAGACACTCTGATAGAAGCTAAGTGACTTGCCCAGTTTTTGTTTTGTTTTAATTTCCAACTACTTTCCTTTTTAGTAAAGCTTCTGTTACTTATTCTGCACATCATTTTTGGGTTGGCTTAGTAATTGCCTAAAAAGTGCGACAGACAGTTAAACCGAGCTCTTGTAGCTTGTGTTGCTTAATCAAAAAGTTTGTAATACGCCCCACTGCTCTAAATACCAAAGCTAAAAATATTGCTCTCTTTTAGAGCATAAACAACTGTAGCATGCTTTCAAGCTGAGTGTGTGCTTACAGTATAACAGAAAACCAACATTTATCCCTGTACACCAATCCATTTCTGCATTTTAGCAGCATGCAGCAATCCTCATGCTCTTGAATGTTCTGTATTGAGCAACATTTTCCTTTATGGTAGCATATACTTTTAAGGTTGGGATAAGAATATAGGTTGAAAGTGTTTGTTCTCTTAAATTTTGGACAAAAATGCTATTTAAGGCCACAATTTTGCACACATTTAGCACACAAGTAATTTTACATGTGTAATTAATACTTTGGAGCTTGAGGATAATTTACAGTAGTAGCTACTCATACGCATAAATGTTTGCAGAACTGGGCTCTAGCCCTCATTATTAACTACATGGCAAAATGTTTTCTTAATAAATTATTAAGAAATTATTTTATAGATCTTTTGAGAGATAGTATTGAAACTAGACTAGTCAATTATAGCTAAAAATTGTACTAATCTGGAACATAAAACCACAACCTTTGCTTGCTTCAGTAAAAGTAGTTATAAGATTGCAATCTCAAAAAATTTGTTTAGTCACTTAGAGCATGTCCACTGAATTCAGTGGGTTTTGGAGCTGGCTTGTAAACTGATGATCCTGCCATTTGGCCACCTAACTAAAAGAGACTGTCTTAATCTGACTTGCTAATAGGGAAACCTGTGGCATGCAGGAATATTTCCTGAACTGTATGATCTGTAACTCAGTTTAGCAAAAAATGGATTATTTGATCTTTTCAGCTTGTTGTGAAGAGCGGATTTTAGCTCCATTTTTTCAGTGCATGTTATAGACAAAGATATTCAGCAGTGAATAAAAGTAGCTGTGATGATCATTGAAGACTGGAACTTCCTTTTAAAAATCAAAATTCATGAAGATGATTTCAACAATATGAAAAAATGTGGTTCACATATGTCAGTGCCATCGTCTTCTAGCCATGGCAAATGATGGGGTTTGTTCAAGTGGATAACACTTTTCTTGCTATATCTTTATTAATGATAATGACATTCAAAAGGAGTAGAAGCCAGTGTGACTTTCAGGTCTGCAGGGCTGGCAGAATGAAATAGCAAATATCTTTTGATTGTAAATAGCGAAGACTTAAATCTGGAAATCATTAAGACAGACACAATGAACATGGAGTCCCACAATATCATATTCCTAGACTCACTTATTGGAATACAGCCAAGTTTAAGAACATGTGCTTGGATGACCTTGTCACTGGGCTGGTACACCCTATCTCCCTTTGCGGAGGGATGAGGACCATTGTAGCCCCATGGTTGAGTTCTAACAACCTCTCTTACCCTCAGGACTGTATGGTCATTGAGCTGGCCCTCTTATGCAGAGCTGTGTGGCCCAAAGGCCAGAGTCAATATGGCTGCCCTCTCTAGCAACGACCTAATAGCCAGAGTGGGGTTGGGTCGCCTCAACACCTGGAGTAGCGGGACTCAGGTCCTCCCTGTTCCACCGGATCCCAGCTCAGGGCCCTAGTAGCAGCAAGTAGTCTACTCATCATTAGGTCCGTGGGGATCTATCTGAAACACACTGCCCTTGTCCCAGCTCCACAACCGGATCAATGTCTAGTTCCCCTGGGCTACTTCCTACTCTGTCTTCCAATGCCATCGTCTGTGGGTCCTCTGGGTCTCTCTGGGTCATCAGCAGATGGTTCCATCCCCTTTTGGGCTTCCACAGGTAGCTGGGTATACACCTGGGTCTCAGCATGCCTGGGCACCAGCAGCTCCCAGGAGGGCACTCATGGTGTGCATCCTCTTTCCTCAGCAATCCACCTGGATTGAGCTGGGTTGCTCACTTTTATAGTGAGGCTACAGTTGGAGCATGCCCAGCAGTGGTGAGGGGATGTTGTCTTCTCTGCCCAGAGTATGTTATTAACCCTGTCCTGGCCAGCGCAGGTCTGGTACTCCCCATCACAGACCTGAACACTGAATGAAAGTCTTCATTGGTGGGGAGCCCAGGGAAGGCCCTAAGCAGAACCGCTACAAAAAAGGGATATGAGTGGGATGCTTAGGCAGTGAGTCCTACCCATGGGTGAGTTCTGCACCAGCTCTGAATATTCAAGACGGGTGACATGGCTACTGGATCCACACTTAATCCACATCCAGTGCCCCACTTCCTCACATAGGAACACAAAGAGGTTGCAGTCCCTATTGAAGTTCAAGGGTGGGGTGTGGAACTCCTGCAATATTCCATGCACAAAGCCTGTTTACTCAGTCCGTTTGTGCAGAGTAGGTGTGAATGTCACCCTCAGGAACTCAATTCCTTTCTGCCAGTATTAAAGGTGGATCTGCACTAGACGAGACTGCAACATTCCTTTCCTAGAGGCTTACTAATAAGTCCAAGTTCTTCCCACTCAATCTTCCCGGTGACAAATACATCTCTTTACACAATCCTTCCACCACTATGATTTGGCACTCATCCATTTAACTTGAAACCATCTCTAGATAAACCGTACCAACTAGGCATGTGTATAAAAGATGTCTTTGAATCTTGTATTCCTGGTTTCTAGGATGATATTGTGATGGCCCAACCAAACATTCCTCAATACAAACCTTACATTACACATGTGGTAGGGTGTGTTATCTTCCTAAATTACTGGTCTGTCTTCCTTTTCTTCTCTCTTCTTCGTGTAAAGCTATTCAAACTGGGAGCTTATGCCTATGCTTGGTTAAGAAGCAGGGGCACTCTATTGTGGTGGTGAAATCAGGATCTGGAATTGTCACATAAAATTAATTGACTAAAATACCTCTCTTTACAATACAGACAAAGCATATGAAGCTCATTCCAGGATTAGGCTGTCAATTCATACTTTCTGTACTCATTCGTGACCGTAAACTCATTCACCAGAATAGCTGCAGAAAGTCAACACAAAAGGGACAAGCACATGTTTCAAAAGTGGGCTTCCAAAAATACAAAAGCATATTTGGGGAAAAATTCTTGTGATTCTGACCCAGCTGGACTATCTACTAGATATGAAATCCATTCTAGTGCAGAGGGAATGAATGACGCCTAAATACATCATTTGAATTTGTAGGGAACTGGGTGTTAGAAGACTGTCCTCTTTCCATCTCTGCCACTGACCTGATTTGTGACCTTGTTCTAGTCACTTTACTACTTTTACCCATCTTTATGTTTGGATGAAGGGTGCTATATAAGTACAAAGAATTATTTTATACTTGTGATCGACAGTTGTCTTGGTCACAAAATCTGCTGTAAGTGGGAGGAGGGGGTGGGGAGGGAAGGCCTGGATGGCTCCTGGAATTGGTAATAATGTACAGGAATGGTTTTATTTCTATGTCATTAATGTGCTGGAAATACTGAATGTGCACAGAAACTAAACTACTCTGAAGTTCATCACTGGGAAAGAAGGTGGAGAAGCTTGCACAGTCCCTGTTCGCTGCGGGCTAGTTTGTATACTGTATGAACTGCACTACACGAGGGGAAACCTAAAGAAATGCAATATCTTGAGGGGCCTGCATGAGGGGTAGGAACAGTAACTAATTATCCTTGAAGGGCTTTACCTCCATTAAGAGATGGAGCTTAACTTCACAGGAGGAGAATAGAGGCCCAATGCCCCTATGCAATGACTCCAGGATGGGAGCTATTTCTTGAAGGAGGAGTTGATCAGTAAAAGACCTGACCACAGCCATTGAAATTCTCTCTGATCCTTCCTCATTCCTGAGAACCAGGTGAATCAAAGCACAACTCAGTCTGTCTGAAGAGAGGATTTGGATTCCCATGTTGTCAATCCAGCACCTTTCATTAATATTTAAATCCATCTAAAATAAAGATAAGGTTTTTGTTTGTTTGTTTGTTTTTTAAAGATCTAGCCATTATACATATGAATATTTATCAATAATTTTAGATAAATTGTACCTAACATAATTGTAATGAGGTACTCTAGGGAATGCATGCACTGAATACTGCACCAGGGAGGTTGCAACAGTCCTCTTCATTGTGCCCCTCACCTGTAGAAACACTCGACTCCATAATTGTCTGCCACATCTCACTGCTTAAATAATTAAGAATTTCAGAAACATTACTCTCTATTAAACGGCAAAGGTGCTGTGTCAGCCCTGGTTCCTGTGAGAGAACCCAAGCCACTCACAGGTCCAGATCCTGCACATGACCAGTTTGACACATATGAGTAGTCCCATTCCCATCCATGGGATTATTTAAACATGCAAGTGTGTTTGAAGGATAAGGGTCATAGTAACATCTGAGAAGGACATTTGCCAAATTCTAATTAAGCAATCAGACAAGGTGTATGCTATTGTGTAATCCTAATTGTATGCATAGGTGTGTTGCTAGGCAAAAGGCTAACAGCCCTGTACTGTCATTCAGCAAGGTGAGCTGTCATTGCACAATAACTCCCTGCTGTGTATTACAATGATTATACTGTGCTATTTTTAGTGTATTGAACATATTTTATTTATTCTTCCAACATACGCAGTAGAAATAACTGTTTGTTAAATGTCACATTATATATACATCTTATTTTTAGATAGCACCTTTCCCATTATTATTGCTGTCTATTATTTTGATGGCACTGTAGGTGTGCATGGCTCTTTTACAACCAATATAAAATTAAGCACCTGAAGATTTTACAATCTAAGGCCCTGATCCGGCAGTGAGCTCTGGATAGGCAGTCCCCTGAGTCCACATGAAACCCAACCAAAGTTATGGGGAGTGGAAGCCTAACAAAACAAAGCACACTGCAAGAGGAAGTCAGTTCTACGTAAAAGGATGACACTGCTCCCCAGGAGCACAGTTTCTCATGGGAAGTGGTATGAAAATCTTTTCTGCTTCACAATTATCTTTTGTTGTTTTTTTTAAAAAACTTTCTCATGAAGATTAATAAATGGCTGATGCGATGATTGTGAATCTAAAGGACAGGAAGCAATGACTGGCTAAAAGCATCTGGATTTTATAATAAAAACAATTTACAAGGAAAGATAAGGGTTATAACTTTGAAAATCTTCTGCACTCTTCCTCCTCTCTCAGAATAAGGGAATACTTTGTTTTCCAAAACATTTT
The DNA here is from genome assembly GCA_007922155.1 of Mesoclemmys tuberculata. Classification (NCBI taxonomy): domain Eukaryota; kingdom Metazoa; phylum Chordata; order Testudines; family Chelidae; genus Mesoclemmys; species Mesoclemmys tuberculata. The sequence continues at coordinate 10,235,732 of ML675605.1, forward strand.
GAGAGATTTTAAGGTAAAATCTGCAATCTTTTCAACAAGTATCTTCATCAACATCATGGCAAATCCAACAGGGACATGGTGCCTTACATGACCACCCCGATCAATCTCCATCAAGATGGTCTGCCTGACTATTCAGTTTATATTGATCATTAGCAGTTTTATTGTGCCACAGAAGTTTTTGGTGAACACTTGAGTACCAGCTGTGTAATGGCATTCCTTGGTAAACATGCTTTGTAATTCACTGGTCTTCCATTCTAATAATATGTGCATACCAAGAAAACAGCCAAATGGAAATTAATAATGATGGAGGCAGTTGCTGGGGTCAGCGTTTAATATCCTCATTTCTGATCTTGTCCTGCCACTTTATGTAGAGTAGCAGCTGAAGACAACGAGAACTGAAAACATCAATCCAGTGTTCTTCATTCTTCCTCAGCGCCCACATTTTATTTCTGTACAATAGAGTTGGTATAGATCTGCAGCTTCATAGCAAGCATGATGTCCCCATAGGGGCAGCTGATGCCACTACATGAGTGTCCACATATTTTGAGCATCCTCCAGCACAGTTTATGTTGCTCTCCAAATATTTGTATCAAATAACAAATACTTTATCATTTCTAAAATCTCTGGTTTAGATTCACTCTTGCACTGGAATACTTTCTAGCATCCTTTTTCTAGTAGCTGACTCTAAGCTCTCTGGGGGAGACAATTAGCTATAACTTTAAGGTGGCCATTTTGTGTCTAACTGCACATTTCATTTTTATCCCTTCCTGAAGGTAAGTATTAAAGTACTTTCAGCTTCTGTTTTCTATTTTTTTTCTTGTCACTTCATCCTGAGGTGGTGGCATTCCCTACTGGGGAATATATGATGGCATGGTCTGGTAAGAAAGTTTTAGCAGCAAGAACTTAGAATAGGAGCATACTCACAAATGAATTAGACTGCTCACCCTAAGAATATTTATAAAACCTTTATACTACATCACACTGTCACGTATTCTGTGTATGCCATATCTGTCACAGAAACATGAAAGGCACTGGCTCACCCAAAAGGGTCTGTTTCTGCAGCTCTCACACTCAAAGTAACCTCACTGAAAAGTTGGGGGGTTCTATGCAGGAGTAAGGACTACTTGCATGGGCAAGGAGTTACAGGGTTGCACAGTGAATTAGGAACCATTTCACTCACCACTAAAATCCAGGCACTGCTTGGGATGCGATTTGGCAGTTGTTTAATGGTGTACAGCAATGTTGCCCACTAGTTTGAGCTCAGAAATAAAGAATAGCACCCTATTCCATTGAAATTGTGCCCACACAGAGGAAACACAGAAGGAAATATTCCTATATCCTTTTCTGAAAGTTATATTGACAATTTCTATGAAAAAAATATACATGGTATAACATCAAACCTAAAAGCACTTAGTTTCTCTGTTTCTGAAGCTTTTGAGTAACGTCATTAGAATACCGACTAATACTGTCTGTTCTGTTGGTTGCAGTTAATAATGTAAGAGCAAAAAGTGAGCTACATTCCATTCCTTTGCAAATGTGACATGTAAAATATCGTTCCCTGTTTACTCAAACCATTTGGAATGAATGTTGTGGTGATTTTGGGAGCTGCTGGCTTGCTATGGGACCAGATTCTGATGTACTTACTCTCATTGCGCATACTTTAGTCTTCAAATAATTACTTTCAGAGGCAGGGTGGTCCATTGTACTGGGAGTCAGCAGAGCAGATTCTATTCTTGATTCTGTGGCCTTGGGCAAGTCACTTCACTTCTCTGTGTTCTCTCACATTCTTTATACTTCTTATCTATTTATATTGTAAGCTCTTTGGTGCAGGGACCATATCCTACTGTGTGTTGCTACAATATCTGGTATAATGGGCCCTGATCAAAGTTGGAGCCTCTAGGCACAACTGTAATATAAGTAATTGCATCCAAAATAACTACATTAAAAGAACATAATGCTTTTAAAGTGACATCCTCAGTTTTTCAGAAATCCCAGAATTAACAACACCTGTGTAATCCTAACTCAGACCTGTTGATCATATACATTAAGAACATAAGAATGGCCATACTGTGTCAGACCAATGGTCCATCTAGCTCAGTATCCTGTCTTCCAACAATGGCTGGTGCAAGATGTTTCAAAGGAAGTGAGCAGAACAGGGCAATTTATCGATGATCCATCCCCTGTCATCTAGTCCCAGCTTCTAGAAGTCAGAAGGTTAGGGACACCCAAAGCATGGGGGTGCATCCCTGACCACCTTGGCTAATAACCATTGATTAAACTATCCTCCATGAATTTATGTAATTATTTTTTGAACCCAGTTATAGTTTTGCCCTTCACAACATCCCCTGGCAATGAGTTCCACAGATTGACTGTGTGTTGTGTGTGGAGTACTTCCTTATATTTGTTTTAAACGGCTTCCTATTCATTTCATGGGGTGACTCCTGGTTCTTGTGGTATGTGAAGAGTAAATAACATTTCCTTATTTACTTTCTCCATATCATTCCTGATTTTATAGACCTCTATCATATCTTCCCTTAGTAGTCTTCCCCAAGATTAACAGTCCCAATCTTTTTCATCTCTCTTCATATGAAAGCTGTTCCATAAACTTAATCATGTTTGTTGCCCTTCTCTGTACTTTTTCCAATTCTAAAATATCTTTTGTGATGAGGCAACAAGAACTGCATGCAGTACTCAATGTGTAGGCACACGAGAGAGTTATATAGTGGCATTATATTTTTTGTCTTCTTATATATCCCTTTCCTAATGTTTCCTAACATTCTGTTAGTTTTTCTGACTGCCGCTGCACATCAAGCAGGTAGGTGTTTTCAGAGCACTATCCAAGATGGCGCCAAGATCTCTTCCTTGCGTGGTAATAGCTAAAGTAGATCCCATCATTTTGTATAGTTGAGATTATATTTTCCAATGTGCATTACTTTGCACTTATCAACATTATGATATGATCTTTAATTACAAGATCATATGCTATTTTTTCAACAGCACCTCTGCTTTATTCAATGAATGGGTAGTCACTAGTTTATTTCAATCCTCCTCATTCACTATATGGCCCATGTCTTATATAACAAATGCAATCCAAACTGAATATAATACTATTAATTTCCTCCTTGTGCTTCTCTCTATATATTTGAATGCTTCACAAACATGAATGAACTTTCCTTCACAGAACCTCTGTGAGAGTGGGCAGCTCATTTTACAGCTGGGGAATGGAGGCACATAGAAATTAATGCCAAAGTTGTCAAAAATTCTCACTAATTTTGGGTGCCCAATGTGACAAACACTAAGGCCTGATATTCTGACTACTTAGCATTTTTGTAACACACGTACATGTAATGCTATATGTCGAAAGTGCAACTTATATTTACTTCAGCACTTGAACTCTGGCCCTGTGTGTTTCATGCTGAGCACCTAGAAAATGCAGAACACACAATTAGTGGCCGACTCTGAACATTTTCATTGGAGAGTTTGGCTTAAATAGCTAAGATCACAACCTATAGAAACTCTCTGGAGTCAGAGATAAAATCCAAGTTTTCCAAGTGGTATTTCTCTTCCTGCAATCCCCTGCCTCATTCACTGCACAGCTTCCAACATCTGCAACAACTGAGGCAGAGTTCTACAGTCAGCCTCGTTCATTATACAATCCTGATTCGTCTCCAGAATAGTCCATTCTATACACTGGAGGAGGCAGGGATCTTGGGGAACATATTAATATGAGCATGTAATTAAACCGCATCAGAATGCATAATCACTAGGACCCCTTTAAGAATTTACAAAGTTTTCCAGTCACCTTCTCAGCCCAAAGTCCTTTAATTAAGTTTACATTAAGGTAACAATCTAGCTTGTCCAAAAACGAACTCAAAAAAGTCCTCAACCAAAGCCTGTCCTCAATTCCAGCTCCACCTAGTCTCCTGTCCTGGGCTTCTCTTGCTCACTACAAGGCCTCCTGCTTCCAACAATCTTAGATACCTCTCTCAACCATCCACTCCCTTTCTGCAGCTTCCTGCTGCTTTTATATTTGAATCCCTAATTCCTTTCTGGTGGTCTTATCTTGTAATCAGTACTGCTTTAGCCCCATGCTTTTGAGCCCAAGGCAAGCCACTCTGGACAGGGGGGCAAATTAAGATTGCATCGGCAATCTTAAATCTGGTATATCCTAACTTCAGTGTGCTTGACTTCTCAACTTTAATGTTCTTTTAACATAACTCTTTTGGGTGTAAATTCCTAATTTAAAAAAAATAAACTTTCAAAGCACAATTTTTATCATGGGGATCCATGCTGAACCCCAACTTGGGTCATCAGCAAAGGCTAGTCTAAAGCAAAGGCTTTAGATCCACAGCACAGACCTCTACCACTTCAGCTAATGGAGTAACTGGTAGCAGTAGCAGGCAGTTATCTTCAATGTGGCTAGCCACTAAAGAGGGATGAGACAAACAGTTAGCCAGCGGGTATCACACCTATTTGCTGACAGCAGAGGAATGTCAAAATGAGACTTCAGTTCAATGTCAGGTTGTAGATGGGAGTACTCTCCAGTGCTTATAGACTTTTATGGTCCCAGCCTTTCCCTCCAGGCTCTTATCAAACCACATCCCTGACTTCTTCCCTTTTCCCCTCCTGCAATTATGTACCCCAAATGTACTCCTCTGCATTCCCATCACCCCACGCACTGGCCCTTGGCCCCCTCTGCATTTGAGTCAGGCAACTTCCTCCTCCACTTTGCCTGGATACCACCAGAGGGAACACAGAAAACAGTAGACAGCCTCCCTGCTCTCAGTTCCTGTAACTGGCACCACAATGGCTCCGGCTGCCAGGAGGAACAATTGCAGGGAAAATCATGTCCAGCCCCCAGCAGCGCTGGGCTGGAACATGTTTACTGCAGACAGAACTTTCCACGAATTTAGCTGCCAAACTCAAACAAGCCTCCGCTGAACATGTGTAAACGGAGATTTCTCAGAAGCTTATAATTTGGCAAATTTTGCTGCTCCCATGAAAAAGACGTACCCTCTTTCCCCAGTCAAATTTCAAGCCCTTTTTGCAAGGTATGGGGACACTACAGCCTCTCAATTATATACTTGTAAGATTTTTTTTAACATAGGCAAAACAGAGTATTTTTCATAATCTCATTCTGAGAAATGGCAGAACCATTTTAGCTGAAACATTGATAATAACAAATAATAATAAATTCAGCTGGAGGCAGACATATGGCATGGAAAGCTTCAGCCCAAATGATCAAAGTTTGTCAAAGCTATAAGCAACTAAAAACAGGGTTTTACAATGAAAATAGTTAACCTTAATTATAGGCAGTGGACCAGCTCCACCAATATCAATAATTATAATCAGCTACTCAATGTAAGAGTATCAGAATCTAGCCTATCAGAATCTGGTCCATAATATTTAAGTTCAGTTAGTTACTGAGAAGGGTGTCTGTAACCATGAAACACCTTTGCTCTCTTATTTTCTGATTTTGATAAGAACAAAAATGTTTTAGAAATGAAGACTCATTCATTATACAAAACAGCAGCTGAGAGGTAGGTGGAGGAATAGCTGTTCCTACTTCCAAGCAGGCATTCAGTTTTCATTTTTGTTAAGTTTGCATTTAGTTCTGATTGCATAAAAGCCATATATGTGGACACTTAAGGGGTTGCTTACTGTAAAATCTTTGTTTTTTTCTGATTAATTTCTAAAAGTGGAAGTGGCCCACTCCAATTGCCTATCACATCAGTCTTACTTAGTAATCATTTGCTTTCTCTTTAGTTGTCCCTTTAGCATGTTGAGTTCTTACTCGAAGGCAGAATCTTCTTAATTTGTTGGCAGGAGCCATAAAAATTTAATGAAAATAAAACCAGTTTCTAATCAAATACCTCATGCAAAGGACTTCCCAAGAGATCCACATTTGTCACAGCCACCGTATGTTGTTCAATATTATTTGTTAGGATAAGCAAGGAAACAGAATTTGGAGTGCTAGTGTACTTATTCAAATAGCAAAGGGGTTAAAGAGTCTTTCTCATCTCATACAAATAATGCCTTCTGCTATTTCAGCGTCTAACAAAGGAGCAAATTGATGTAGACTTGGCTCAGATGTGGTGGCAATCCACTGGTCCATTTAGACTTTGCTGGTGTATGCTGAGCAGAGAACCTTTAGTGAACACCAGCAGGATCTACATTAATCGAACTAGGTTCAGAATGTTAGTGCGCTTTAAAAATCACACCCTTGTAGTCCATATTATCCCACCGTATAGACAAGCGCTTATTAACTGTTGCATCATTCTTACAGCAAGATATTACCAGCTCTTTAGGTTAAGTGATGTATATCTTGTTCAATTGTAATGATTTTTCCTGCAATTTTCTCACATGCTTATAAATCAAAAGAAATACTCTTTCAGCTTCTTAGCACTGTGAAAACATTAATTCTCACAATTATCCTCTGCAATATTCTTATCCCCACTTTACAGATGGGAAAACTGAGGAACAGAAGGCAAGTAAACAGGGCTCGGATCAGCATGGAGGATTAGGTGACAAAGTATTTTAGCAATGACCCTTGAGACACATAAAGCTTTATGTTCACTTCCTCGAACCACTCCATTTCTAAAGTTAACTGAAAGGGTTCCTGTAATACACAAGTTATTTTAAGATCCTGAACAACTTAGAGCTCTAACCTCTTCTCCAAGTCAAAAAGCCACCTGCTGCAGTATCAGATATATGTGAACTTCAAAATAGATACAAGTAAAAAAAAAAATACATTCACTACATTTCAATCTAAAAATGCTTTGTATTCTTTCTAGAGCCAGAGATAAGAACCACAGGCTTGTCCAGGTTCCCAGAGGTGAAAGAAAAGAAAAGAAAATGGCTTGTATATTTGGTTGTCAACTAACTTCCAAACAACCTGCTTATTGTAACCTGAAGTCTCTAATCTGAGAGATGGAGTTTAAAACGTCAAAGCTACAGTATCTTGAGCATTTAATGGGCAGCTCAATGCTAAAAACATGGAAACTATCACTGAACGTTATGTTGGAGATCATGGATGATATTCTGTCATACTGCATAGCTGGGATAGCCAAAGTGCAGCCAGTTGGTAACCCTTGGAGTTTTGCTTATACTTTCCTCAATGTAATATGGTTTTGTGGCTGGGAGACTCACTTATATTTCTATTATTATAATGACAAACTGTTTCAGTCAGGATTAGAGCCCCAATGTGGTAGGTGTCATACAAACACACATTCCCTATCCAAAAGAGTTCACAATTTAATTACAAGTACGCAATTCTTGAATCAAGTTGGAGCATTGCACGGTGGGACAACCATATTAAACATGAATGTGATCTCTTAATGAAAGTTATTCACACTCGGCACTTGGGACACTTAATAGACTTGTTCTGAAAGCGGGGTCATTTTAAAAACTTTTTTTTCACTTCTTTTTTAGGTGATTTCACATTTTCGGTGTCTGGAAATCCTCAGCATGTGATAATGGCTGAATGAAATGTTGCTGCTGAAGTAACAATTTTCTCCTGGCCAACAACTAAAAAAATAAGACTTACTGGGTGAGCTATTAAAAAAATGATGGGGAAGTCAATATTTATATATCAGACACATAATCACAGGAGTGAAACAACTGCTGTAGATGTGCTTAGGGAAGTCTGCGGAGGTGAATGTGAAGAGAATCTCCCGTCCAGCTGGTGGAACAGTGTATGAGTCATTTTGCTACCAGGGCTATACTACAGCTCTGGACTTACTAGCCCCTGCATCTGTTGCTCCCACCCTTCCCCTTCACAAAAATCCAGGCCCCACCTTACCCCCTCAGCAACAGTGAAGGAGTCCTTTCAAGCAATGCTCAGCAGCACACACGACCACAATCCCTCTGTGCAGGTTTCTTGCAACCACCAGCGGGGAGCTGCATTCATTCCACTGCAACTAGAGCTTTCTGTGCCCATGGTGAAGAAACAGGGTTTGTCTTATCTTTAATACACTCATAAAATATTCTTGCAGGACATTGATTAGTAAGAGAATTGAATCATATCTTGAACTTCCTATTCAAACATTTATTTTGTACGGCAATGGTATTAGTAATGCAAGCTTTGTGCACCGTTACTTCCTCACACACCCACTGAAAACTGTGAGCCAGCCTGTCAAAATAAGAGAATGTAAATTATAGATCAGCTATATCGTGCTTCCAATAGACGGTGTTCCAGTTTAGATGATACAGTATAGTGTAATCCTGCTTTTCCTATGCATGTAACTTTGCAGGCAAGGCCTGTGGTTCACTGCAAACACCCAGAAAACTAGAGCTATTCCTGAACTGTTATAAAAACTTGCACTGATACTATAGCTCTTTTGCTTCCACTCTTGCTCAGTGTCTTGGAGACTTTTTAACAATCATGAATAAGAAAGAAGAGAACACAAGAAAGTCAAATGGAAGGCAAGGATGAAGCAGTATCCCATGGAGGTGTGGGTGTGGGTTATAGTCAGGCTGGATCAGGGGTTCTCAAAGTATTTTTTCTAAGACCCCCTTTGAAAATATTTCAGGCTGTGATGTCCCCCTCAAAAAAGTGATACCTCTCCCTCCCTTCTCCCCCAGGCCATGCACTTATTTCTGCACTGCTGCTGGGAGTGGCACTGCTTTCCAGCCACCCAGCTCTGAAGGGCTCTGGTTGTCAGCCATGCATGGGGCTGATAGCCGCAACCACGGCATGCGTGCGGGCTGATAGATCACAATCCCTTGAGGGGTTTGCGACCCCCAGTTTGAGAACACCTGGGCTAGATGATTACAATGGTCTCTTCTGGTCTTGAATTCTATCACAGTCAGTATAGAAGGAATCTTTCTGTTCCTCTTTGGCATCAAGTGTTGGTGCATATCTACTGATGATGGTGGCACATGACTTATTGACCAATTGGATGTGGAGGGTCATAAGGCACTCATTGATGCTGATGGGGAGCTCAGTCAGGTGGTTCACTAAAAGGTTCTTGATTGCAAAGCCAGCACTGTATATTCGCCTGTCACTTGCTGGTTTCCCTTTCCAGAAGAAAGTGTAGTTGCTGCCCTCTTCCATCAAGTGGCCTTCGTTTGCACGTCTTGTCTCGCTGAGAGTGGCGATGTTTGTTATATCGCGAGAGTTCTCGGCTGATAATCATTGTTCTTCATTTGGGTCTTTCACATTTTGAATCATCTAGGGTATAGTCATTCCAAGTTGCAAGAAACATTTTTGTATTTCAACCACATTGAGAGTGCTCCCTCTGGATGTGGGTATCCAGTCAGGTATGATGGGCTAGCCTATGTTTGGGGCACCTTTTCTAGCCCATTCTTGTATGCGGTGAACAGAGGGAGTCCTAAAACGGCCTGCTCAGTCATGACCACTGCTGCCGAAAATGTCCCCATCCCAGTCCAGGGGCACATGATGACCATCTCGCTGTTACTGTCTATGTGTGGGTCTGTACCTAGGGACTCCTGGTGATCACTTCACCTGTCCCCATTGCCATTCACCCATTGCCATAGGACTTTTATAAGTGGGGGTGGGGAAAAGGTTCCTCCTGTGAAAGAAGCTTGCACATGAGTAGTTTAATCTGGAGGAGCTATTGAGCACCAGCAGCCACATAAGTCTTGGTGGAAGAGGCACCTGACAAGGAAGTCCAAGACAACCAGATGTTTCTCTTCCATTGCAGCCTTAATCTACCATTGGAGCCATTGAGATGTGATCCTGCTTCATCTGTCTGCTCTGCCACTGAGATCTTTGTTGGTCTGCATTTTGTCTAGTCCCTCACCTTCAACCTTACTGCCATGGGTGACCCTACCAGGAGTGCAGGACTTCTGATGGCGTCGCTCTTAGGGTCTTTAGTAAACTCAGACTTCTCCACCACGTCAAGGTGGTGGCCAAGGAGAAGCCTCCTACCGATTAGCCTCCCAATTACATCATTAGATCAATTACCACCCAGATGCTCATAATTCTCCAACCGAAAGTGCCTCCAGATGGGCCTGCAGCCATGTTCATGTTGGAGCAATGTCAGTGATCATGGCGCTGCTGCTAGCACTCTGTCACAGGCCCTTTGACTCGACTTCTACATATCATGATACAGTGATGACGGTCTTGTATGCTGGCAGTTATTTACAGGGGTTAATATAAGATAAATGCTTTATTCCAGACAATGTGAGAGTTGTTCAGACAGTCAGCACTGCTTCTGGGTGTAGTGTGAGCTTTCTGATTAACCCTTTAAAAGCCTTTCACTACATCTGACACCTTCAAATGGTGCAACATATGCTGGGGGGGGTTGGCAGCCAGTACTAAAATGTCCTGAGAATTTCTAAAGATTAAAGATGAGGTTCCTAACTTATAAAGGGTTGCTGCCAACAAAGGGAAATTCTGTAGTAGACTTCACCTTGACAGATAAAGAGGAACTGACCACAAAACTAAAAGTTACTGATTGTTTACATGCCAAAGATCATGACTTGATTACATTTGTTATGTGCAAACAGAATAGAGTCCAAACCAGTAATATATATTTTTGATGTTTTAAAAGGGCCAATTTCACAAAGCTGAAAGCTATCAGCCAAATCAGCTAGGAGAAATAATTTAAACAAATACATGTGCATGACAATTGGGAATTGTTCAAGAACATTATTTTAGATTCCTCAAATGCCACAACTGAGAAAGAAGGCTGCTCTGGTTTAAACACACACACACACACACACACACACTGGCTTTGAGGGAAAGTGAAAGTAGCAATAAAAATAATTTTAAAAAATTTGATGGGGAAAAGAGAAGTTGATAGCAATGAATATACATTAGAAGCTAGATATTATAGAAAACTGATAAAGGAAGCAAAAGGACACAAGGAGAGCAGGGTGGCTAGGAGAGTTAAGGACAATAAGGAGGCGATTTTGAGCATACAAGGAACACTAAAAATGGTATCAGCCAATTATTAGACAGAAATGGTAAAATTATCAATAATGCAGAAAAGGGAGGTGTCCAATAAATATTTCTGTTCTGTAATTGGGGAAAAGCCAGATTATATATTCATCCTATATGATAATTATATAATTTACATTACAATAGTAACTGTGAAAGATATTAAACAGCAAGCAGTAAAGTTAGACATTTTTAAATGAGCAGGTCCTGGTAACTTGTATATAAGAGCTGGCCAAGGTGCTTTCAGATTGCTAATGTTGATTTTCAATAAATCTCAGAACACTGGGGAAGTTCCAGAGGACTGGAAGGAAGCTAATGTTGTGCCAATATTTAAAAAGGGTAAACAGGATAACCTAGGTAATTATTGGCCTGTCAGCCTGGCATCAATCCCAGGAAAAATAATGAAACTGCTACTACAAGACTGAAAGAATACATCTACACAGCAATCTCTCTCCCCCTCCCCCATCTCTCATCCCCCCATCTCTGCCATGGTGGCAAGTCTCAGACTCTGGGTCAATTGACTCAGGCTCCTGTGGTATGGGGATAAAAATAGCCATATAGATATTTGGGCTTGGGCTGGAGCCTGGGCTCCGAAACCAGGAAGAAAGGGAGGATAACAAGGCATGGGCTCCAACCTGTGCTTGAACATCTACATGACTATTTCTAGCCCTGTAGCATGAGCCTAAGTCAGTTGACCAGGATTCAGAATTGCTGATGTAGGCTTTTTTTTATTGCTCTACAGATATGCCCAAAGAGGGCAATATAATGAGATCAAGATGGATCTGTGGAAAACCGGTCTTGTCAAACTAATTTGATATCATTTTTGGATGAGATTATAAATTTGGTGGATAAAGGAAATTATTAATTATTATTATCCTCCTTGTGTCAATATTGGCACAGAAGGTGGAAACCAGTCTCCTCCATCCCTCTCTGTCATTAGCTGCTGCTTCAAACTCCTCTATGGTGCTGAGGTCAACCATTCTATCCTACCCACAAAGGGTCCTTCTTGAGGTCTCTCTTGGATGCCCTCTTTTCTCACATCAGTTGGTTTCCACCTGACAGCTCTATGTGGGAGTCTGTGTTTTGGCATCTAAAGTACATACCCCAAATATTTCAAATGATTCTTTCTGATACTACTGGAGATAAGCTGATAGTTGTTAATTTCTCAGATCTCTTCACTGGTAATAAATTCTCTTCATCAAATGTTCAGAATCTTTCATAGGTACGTATTTTCAAAGGAGTCTAGTTTTTATCTAAGATTTTAATAGACTCCAGCTCTCTCAGATGTATGTTAGCACTAAAATTAAATTTGAATTGCTTTGGCTGTGTGTATCTTTGATTTCCGTATATTGTTGACTTTAGAGCATGCTGTGGCTATGTACATCAATGCAAGGTGTGTGTAAGTGTGAACAACCAGACAACAGAGTGGTTCAGCATGGACAGTGGCATGAAACAAGACTATTCTAGCTCTGCTGTTTTCAGGCATTGCCAGAGATTGGATAATGAGGAAGTGTATAAGCAACACAAACATTGTTATAGATAATAAATGTCTAGAAGAGCTAGATTTTGCTGATGATGTCGCTCTATTGAGCAATACTTCCCCAAAAGCTACAAATGAAGACCGGCAAAAATAGCAAACCAAGCAGAACTCAAAATCAGTTACACCAAAATAAACATCCTTGAAACCCAGACATCATGCAGTAACATCGCATTATATGGTAAAAACATCAAGAAAATGTATTTGTTTGCAGCACCATACTTGCTAACAGACATTTCAAGACAGAAGTGATATCAAGGATAAAGGTAATAGAGCTGATAAATACTTAGGCTTACTTACATATATCACATGTCATTTTGATTAAGAAACTAAACTATAAAAAATCAACATGGTGCACATTAAATGGATAAAAACTGGCTAACAAGTGGGCATGAAAATCAAATTGTTATCTGGAAATTGTTCAATGAGCAGGTGTGTTTCTAGTGTGGTCATGCAGGGGGATTGGGGAAGAGACAACATGGCTTTTTGTGAAGGGAAATCATGCCTCACTAATCTACTAGAATTCTTTGAGGAAGTCAAGAAATATCTGGATTCAGTGAACATAGTGTACCTGGCCTTTCAGAAAGCCTTTGACAAGGTCCCATAGCAAAGTCACTTAAGCAAAGTAAGCAGTCATGGGATAAGAGGGAAGGTCCTCTCATGAATCAGTAACTGGCTAAAAGATAGGGAAAAAGAGTAGGAATAAACAGTCAGTTTTCACAGTAGAGAGAGGTAAATATTCCTTTAATGCATAAACAGGGGAATACTGATTAGGAGTAGAGAGGTTATGTTACCTCTGTATTTGGCACAGCTGCAATTGCTATTTGAATATAGTGTCCACTTCTGATGACTATGTGACACTTTGGGGTTCACCCAGGCCAGTAAGGGGTTCAGTCACCCCATGCTTCGCAACTCTGGGTACCTAGAATGCTATGCCGCTATGGTCTCACCCAGGCTTCCACCACCCAGTGTCGCCTTGCAGAGGGATCTCAACAACCCTTCCACCCTTGAGTTCTCCCCAGAAATGTATTTCTGCAGTGTTCAGACCCTCTTACTATAGAACCCATGAAACCTTATCAATTTTGTTGCTTCTTTAAAGAGTCAGTACACAGCGGCTTATTAACTTAACTGGGGTTAACACACCCTTCCCATCAATCACAGGACTGAGCTGGTTTACAGTAAAGCAAGTTTATTAACATAACGACATAGGTTTAAATGATACCGAGTAGAAGTAATAGGGATAGAAATGGTTGCAAACAAAAGTAAACACATTTCTAGGACTCAAGTCTAATTTAACAAACAAGAGTCTTTTGTTCAAGCAGGTTTCTCACCTATATTCAATTTCCAGAGACTTTCAATAGCTTTGGTTGAAAAGTTCCCTTCTTCTCTCATATACAAGAGCTCTGGCCTCTCATATCTGCCCAGTAATGGATGCCAAATGGTTGTCTGTCCTGTCTTGTATCTTCCAAAGTTCAGTGATCTTGCTTCAGAAAGCAGAAAGTTTCCTGTAGCCGCAGCATCCATCCCCCACCAAGATTGTTAAGAGACCACTCCCATTCTGGTTTGCTTGATGGCTTTGTCTACTTTGCATGTAAATGTAATTTCATTGTCTTTCCTTGCTCAGTTTACATTGGAGACACTTTTAAGTAGGTGGAACCACATTCTTCTGTTTAGGACAGGATGACTTAAGTCCTGTCTGTCAAACACCCTTTAAGAACATATTTCTATCACATATTTATAATTCTTCATATAACACCTTTGCGTAATCTGAATGACCAGTATGTTACCAGTTCGCATATGATACCTCACATGACACCTTTTAGGTACAGATTATGACAACAGTTGAGTTGGGTTTTAATGAGCTGTCCAAGACAGCTAAGACTCATCGTGTATCAGGGAGCCTCTTGCCTTCTGGTGTTGGGGTGTTCTCAGGGTCGCAGAGCACAATACAAGAAGGTTGATAAATTGGAGAGGGTTCAGAGGAAAGACACAGAATGATTAAAGCATTGGAAAACATGCAGTATAGTGAAGACTCAAGGAGCTCGATCTATTTAGCTTAACAGAGAGAAGGTTAAGGAGTGACTTGATCACAGTTTATAAATTATCAGTGAGCAGCATGGAGGAACAGAAATTTGATAACAGAGGGCTCTTCAATCTAGTAGACAAAGATATAAAGAAAATCCAACAGCTGCACACTGAAGCTAGAAAAATGTGGACTAGAAACAAGGCATAAATGTTTAACACTGTGGGAAAATAACCACTGAAACAAATGACCAACCATTGTGATGGATTCTCCATTGCTGGAAATGTTTTAAATCAAGATTGGATTTTTTCCCTAAAAGATATGCTCTAGTTCACACAGGAATTACTATAGGAAAGTCCTAGGGCCTGTGTTATAGTGAAGTCAGACAAACTAAATGATCACAATGGCACTTTCTGGCCTCAAAAAAATAAAGAAAATAAAAAGCATTGTATAAGGATTCAGATTTTAGTCATGGATATATTTAATGTATACCACTGCTGAGGTTCAGCATGGTGCTGTTTGTGCATTATAAGCATACAGTTTCAGCTACGTGTCAGGGAGCCCTGACTAAAGATCCCTCAATGTCACCAAGAAATTGAGGATGCAAGCTCTAAAAGGGGATGTTTTTAGAAACATATCTAACTCTCATGGTCCTTTGGAAATTAGCCTCAAGATCCAAGACAATGATACTAATTGAAGGAATTTATGCTGGAAGAACCTGCACTACCTAGGGAAAGAGAGCTGCCTCCATAATCCTTTTTGAAAATAGCATAAGAGAATCCATTACCAAGGTGCAAAACTGATGAGCAAACTTTCCTGACAGGGGATAATTGGTATGAACAGAGTGGAAAAAGATGCAGAGGTAGCCTGAGAGGCTATCTGAGTCTGTTCGAGCTATTGTGTATATTTTAAAGTTAGATAAGATCCATTAAATGGTTATTTATAACTAGTTGGGGTGTTTCAGAATTTCTCCTGAATATAAAACAAGCTTTCTCTTGGAACAAGCAGAAAAGGCATTTCCCATCCTACTTTTATGCACAAATGTGTTGTGTTCACTTAGGCAATTTTGTTAGGAAATAAAACAAAATCTTTTAATTCCCCATTACCTTGTGACTGATTACTAATAAATAGTGATAATTATTACATTTTTATATATATACTACTTCTAATAACTATATAACTATAGCATGTCCAGCCTATTAGCGAGCTGATGGTGATAATGTGTAACTGTTATATATAATATTAGGATGAGCAGAGAGTACCTTTTGCTTTCTGTAATTTTATACAGTCAAAATAGGAGTTTGGTAACAACTTTAAAAATAAAGTCCTCCCAAGAAAAAGTTCTGTCATGTGAGGCTGGTTTCAGCTAGTAAGGAAGCAACAATGACCTGGGTATGTATAGTGAAACCACTTTTTAGCAGCTGTGAATAGTGCCATATGCTGATGGCAGAGCTAGTGGAGAGAGAATTGCAAGGTCTGATTGGAGCAGCTGATAGTCTATTGCGTTGACAGATTTATTTAGTTATTTTATTTTTTATTAATAAAGGCCACAGACCATGCTTCAGATGAGATGTTTCTGTTATTTAAGAAGATAGCTTGATCTGTCCATGCTGATACTGTCCAAGATTCATCAGCGTGGACCTAGTAACACAAATTATAACATAAGCAGTGATCCATTAGTGGGTCATAGCATAGCAAAACTCCAGTGTTCTCAGTATAATGTACAACAGTATCCACTGCTAAAATTGCTATTACATCATGGGAACTAAGACACACAGACAAAGATCACTAATGCTTGAAAAAAGTCTGTTTCTTTCTGCTCTGCAGGAATTATATCTATTTTTTTTTGTTTTGTCTTACAGAATACTAATGTAATGTACTTCATATATCCCTGCTAGATAAATATGTGAAGACAATCTCCTGGCACTTCAGCAAATAGCTTTTTTCTTTACAATTTCTTTACACCGTAAAAAGAAAGCCGTTTGCTGAAATATTGGACCTGTTTCTCTCTATCTCATTTAATTCGCTCCTGTACATAAATTCCTTTGTATATTGTTTCTTTTTTATGCTCTGTAGTCAGCTGTAAATCTTGAGATGAGTTATTCAATAACACTTTTTTATTGTTCAAGTGAAGAATGGAGCCCGAGGCTTGATTCTCACTCCAGATATGGTACAGAAGTGTGTATCGTCACATGCTTTGCCAGATCCTCTACTGCATGTGTTTACACATGCACAGTAGCTGATTTGACAAGAAATGCACCCATTCGCCATAGGGTAAAAAAGCAAGCCCCTTGTTTTAAAACTGATGGTTGTGTCAATGTGTTGGAATCACCTGTTTCTCTTGTAAACTGGATTAACAACTTTTTTTCCTAGTCTTCATCCTTATGAATAACTAGCATAATAGGAATATGCTGCAAATTATTTTTTAAAAATCATATCTGATATGGTCTGTAAACAGTGAAGATCCTTTATTAAAAATTAGCCCTTTGTGGACAGGTGGGTGGTGTTTACTAGCACATTTTGGCCTAGATTTATTTATTCATTTTGCTGGAATGAACTGCCCTTTTCAATATGTAAGTTTTCAACAGTTCCTGCAGCATGGTGTATTCTCTTAATCATTTCTTGAGATTTCTGATAGGATCAATGCCACACCTTATAAGTCAGCAGAAAAAGAAGGTATTTATTTTGCCGCTTTAAAAGTTTCAACCTTTCTGTTTTTTTATTTGTATTTACTTGCTGAATATTCAAAAGGGATAAAAAGCAGGTTGACCTGGAAAAGAAAATCTATGCAAAACCGTCTTTTGGTCATTCACAAGATTTGTGATCTTATCCAAAGCCCACTGATGTCAATAGAAAGGTTACAATTGACTTCAATCGTCTGAACTGGCTCATGGTCCCTAGAGAGTCCCTTTATGCAAATACAAAAGCAGATGAAAAATAAAACTTCTCATGCTTAAGACAATTGAAGAAGTTAGGCAGACAAAGAACTCCACTATTTCCCTTCCCCCAAATAACAATTTTGATTCTGTCGACAAGGCAGCAATTCACATTTTTGCCTAATATTTTAAAATCCAAAATGCTATAGAAAATTTCCATTTCCACATGGATGGTGCTTTCTGTCTGCAGTGATAGAAAATTCTTGAATATGGTCCTTATTTAGTGGGTACTTCCCCAAGGTGAAGTAGGAAAATGTAAGGTCTCTTCCACTCGTGGATGGGAATGGGCTCTGGGATTGGGTTGTGGTACGGCACCAGAAAGAAAACATGTTCCAGGGAATTTCTTTACAATAGCACACTTTAAAGAGAGCAGCTGTTATGCAGGGAATGTTTAGCACCTTCCTGAAGGAAAAGTTCTATAGGGACACAGCTACCAAGGAAGAGATCTCTACATGGAGGCCATGAGTAGTAGAACAAAGAATTGCAGGGCCTGATCTTGATAGGGAAGCTGCACATGGGAATCTTTCTGAAGGTTAGTTTCCAGACGGGGTGCATCTACAGGATAAAGTCCCAAAGATATAAAGCTATTTGGAAGCTACCCTAGAAATAGTTCTATAAGGTATGCCATCCTCAAATTAATTTACTTAGGAGAAGGAGGGATATGAGAGATATTTTTAAAGCATGTTATCTTCAGAATTATACTACTGTATGACTGAGGATGTCACATGGGCCACAGCTGTGTGCTCAGGTCATGGATTGAGAACCACTGGCCTAGAGTAATACAGCATTCAAAAACACTTTACAGATTATATTGGATGAGAAAATATAATAACACGGTATTACCTAACACTAAGAGAGCTCCTTTCACACAAGAATCTCCAAGGACTTTACAAAAGTGGGCTAAGTAGTGATATCCCAATTTGTAAGGACAGGGAGACTGAAGCCAAAACAAGTTAAGTGACCCACCCAATGAATACAGTAAGTGAGAGTAGAGTCAGAACTATAATTCAGGGCTTTTGACCGCCAGTCTCCTGCTTTAACCACCAGACACACTGCCTCCCTAATAAATAAATAAGTAAATCAGAAGTTAGGAACTGTAGAAAAGTGATAAGGGAAGCCAAGGGCCAGAAGGCACAATCTATGGCCAGCAGAATTAACAGCAATAAGATGGAGTTTTTTAAAATATATTTGGAATAAAAAGAATCCTGACAACAGTACTGGTCCATTATTAGATGGAAATGGTAGAATTATCAATAATAATGGAGAAAAGGCAGAAGTGTTTAATAAATATTTCTGCTTTATATTTGAGAAAGAAACAGATGATATACTCTCATCATATGGTGATTAGAACACTCTTTCCATTCCGGTAGTATCTTTGGATGATGATAAACAGCAGCTACTAAAGACAGAGATTTTAAAATCAGCCTGTTTAGGTAACTTGCATCCAAGAGTTTTAAGAGGTGGCTGAGGAGCTTGCTGAACTGTTAATGCTGACTTTCAATAAGTCTTGGAGTGCTGGGGAAGTTCCAGAAAACTGGAAGAAAGCTAATGTTGTGTCTATTTTTAAAAAGGGTAAACGGGAAGACCTGGGTAATTATAGGCCTGGTCAGTCTGACTTCAATCCTGGACAAGATAAGAGAACAGCTGATATAGAACCTGATTTTTAAAGAATTAAAGGACGGTAATATAATCAATGCAAATCAACATAGATTCTATTTTCTATAAACCTATCTAACTTGATATCTTTTTTGATTAAATTATATGTTTGGCTGACAAAGGTAATAGTGTTGATGTAATATACTTAGATTTCTGTAAGGCATATGACTTAGTACAGCAGAACATTTTGATTAAATACTAGAATTATATAAAATTAATATGCAACACATTAAATGGATTAAAAACTGGCTAACTGATAGGCCTCAACATTAAATTGTCAATGGGGAATCATCATCAAGCAGATGTGTTTCCACTGCAGTTCCACAGGGATCAGTTCATGGCCCTAAGCTATTTAACATAACAAAACATAAACACATCACTGATAAAGTTTGCAGATGACACACAAATTGGGGGAGTGGTACATAATGAAGAGGAAAGATCACTGATTCAGAGCAATCTGGATCATTTGGTAAAAGGGGTGCAAGCAAACAATATGTAATTTAATATAGTTACATGTAAATGAATACATCCAGGGACAAAAAATATAGGCCATACTTACAGGATGGGGGAGTCCATCCTGGGAAACAGTAAAACTAAGAAATATTTAGGGGTCATGGTGCTTAAGCAGTTGAATATGAGCCCCTATCGTGACACTCCATTGTGCTCCATGAGCCCCCATTGTGACGCTCCATTGTGGACAATTTTAAAAACAAGATTGGATATGTTCTAGGAATTATTTGGGGGAAGTTCTATGGCCTGTGTGATATGGGAGGTCAGACTAGAGGGTAATAATTGCCCTTTCTGGCCTTGGAATCTATAAACACCACAGCTGTACTGATAGAGGCAGCACCATCGTCCCATGGTTAGAGTACAAAAATAAACCCAGAGAACTGAGTTATGCTGTAGGCTCTGCCATCTACTTTCTCTTCAGCACTGGATAAGATGTCATAGGATGGCTGGCCCTTTAAGAGAAGTTGAGCCCAGCCTCACCTGCGACAAATCAGTTACTTCCTAGCTAAGACTGATTTGCTGGGCACCATGTAATTATAAAAATCAGCAAGTAGGCCAATGGTGGATAGAGAACTCTAAGAGGTTCCTGTAGGAGATCCTTGAGAAAGTTACTAGAACCAGGTTGGACCTGTGGTATGGGGGAACCTGGCAAACAGTCTGTCAGAGGACTAGGGAAGAGCTCCTGGATGCAGGGCGGGGCGTTCTGACAAGCAAGCCCCGAAGTCAGGGGTAGGTAGCTGTTAGATTTGTGCTGAACTCTTCTATTTTGGGATTTGCTACAGATTCTTGATACAACCAATAAATGTTGTGTTGAAGAAAGGGCCTGAATGGTCCCTGGGTGTGATGTTTAATTCTTCCTGACCTGGAGAGACAGACCAACAGTTTACAAAGACTCTCAGGATTTAAGTCTTCTATCCATTCCACCAAGTTTTACAGGGAGTGCAACTCAATGGAAAAGCTTTCATATGAATAGAGATTGAAAAGATCCCTAGAGGGGAAGCAGCTGGCAGATTCAGTTCTTCCACTTTCACTACATAAGAATTCGAGGCCCTTCGATGAATTTGAAGGGCAGTAAATTCAAAACTGATTAAAGGAAATACATTTTCGTTAAGTGCATAAGGAGACTATGGAACTCATTGCCACAAGGTGTTATTGAGGCCAAGAATTTTTGCCTGCTTAAAAGAGTAGACAATCTGTATCTCCAACACAGCTATTCAGAAACATCAATGTTAATGTTACAGTGTTTGAAGGAATATAAAATATCATGCTTCAGAATGTAAAGCGATCTCTAGTTACCATATTAAGGACTAGATTTTTCAGGGGCAAGACTGCCCGCTGGAAGATTTCTTACACCATCTTCTGAAGCTTCTAATGCTGACCAGACACAGCCTACTGGACTAGATGGATCACACGTCTGGTACAGAATTGTTATATATGTTTCTATTATCCTTTTGAGATAATCTCTTTAAGTCAAGCTTGATCCATCTTGGCTTGGCTTGCAATGCTGCTCCTTTCTTCATCTGTTCTGTTCATAGAGGACGTCGTCACTGGGTTGTCAATTCAGCACCTTCCCTGAATGGTAAACGAGCTTGCAGTAATTTTTTATTTATAATATACCATTTCTCTTTCCCAAGGTGCCTAGCGTAACAGACAATATTAAACATGTAATACAAGTTGCTATCATTCAAACTTCAAAAGAGAAGAACAAATTGATGAAAGTCTAACAATGGAACGCAGAGGCAGAGAGAAAAATGCTAAAATAGTGATGAGACGTGAACTTCACAAATTGTTGCAAAGTAGTGGCTATACTCTTTTCTCTCTTACCCCTCCCCCTAAATAAAGGAATTGATATTTACTAGGAGTTAAGCCCTGCAGAGTTTACTCAGGCCCGACTCCCCTGAACAGGATTTTGGCCCAAAGTTAGGCATATTTATTTTCAATTTTATTTTTATTGTATCTACATTTTTGATACGTTAACAGTGGATAGCTGCAGCTCGGAGCTTTTCTGGGATAACAGAAGACCCATACCACCTTGAGAAGGAATAAATGAAGTGGAATGGGTGCTGGCTTAGAGCACAGCTCTTGCTAAAGTGTTTTCTAAAGGTCTTTGCCCCCTACAAATGCCAATACCTCAGGCTGATTCATTTACAGTTTATATGCTGCCTTCATTAAAATGTATTTCTTTGTGTGCAAAAGGCAGATCAATTCTCCTATACTGGGAGTTATTTAATGTTTGTTAGAACACTCCTACGTCCCACCAAGAACTGGGTCCCCATTTTACTACGTGTCACACAGACAAAAAGGTCCCTGACCCGAACAGTTGGATGCTATCTCTAGTCTATCACAACAAAATACTGAGCAGGATTATTAGAGCAGTGACTGTCCTGCACTGCTCTACTGCTGCACGGCAAAACGATTTCCCTTTTCTATTGCACGCTGCTTCCATTCATGCCTGGGTTGCACTCTTCTGCTTTTAACACTGCTTCCTTTGCCTGGCTCAAGAATTGACAGGAAGCCAAACTCGAGGGAGAAAACATCAGGCCTAGGGAGCTATTTATTAACTTTAACATACATCAAAAATCAGTGGTAAAAGCAGAAGAGTTTTAATAAGCAAAAGGAACCCCACTTGTGCTTACAGGATGACTCATTCATAGTTCCTTTATGCAGAACAAACGATTTTGCTCTCTCCCTCCCCAATACCTTTTTGGTTTGGAATGATGATTAAACTAGGCCTGGAATCAGGACAATTCCTCCCACTTAATGACTGGGAAGCCACGGCTAGTGTTGCTTAAATACATTAAGACTCACGTTGCCTGGAAAAACTGATTTCTTCATTGAGGGGGAAAAAAAATAGCCTGGGGCTCCCATGTCCTCATCTAACACACACGGCATTCATGCTTGCAAAGCAAAAAAAAAGTTGGGTCCTTATTTTAGGAGAGTTGATTCCATTTGTATTAAGGACAGGATCTATTAAAAAGGCATTAATAAACCAGCCCCGACCGCAAGGTCCAGGCCGTTTCCAAGCCGAGAACGCCAGAGCCCAGGCAAATAAAACGAACGGAAAGCAGAGGTCAGTGAAACTCAGTGCACAGATCCAAGCATTGCCTCAGTCGGCTCCAGCGCCTTGCCAGCCGCACAAAGCTCCTATTTCACCGCTTGTGCTGCGGAAGGATATTTCACCTTGTTTACCCTGAAAGCGGCTCATTCAGTGAGAGCGGGAGGCGGGGGGGGGGGCAGGGTTGGCCGGCTCGCTTTGTGATTGATGGTGCCTTGGCTCAATGAGAAGGCGGCTCAGGGTGGGGTGGGCTTCTCCTCCGAGCCAGTCTGGTGCGCGGCGGTGGGGTTGTGCAGTCAGCCTTTGCGCTGGGGCACCGTGTGAATGTGCGGCTGCAGCTGCTGACATTGAGTAGCGTGAGCCACAGAGCGAGCTAGAGAGAATCCCGGCCACGTAAGTAGCTATTAATACATGGTGGAGGGATGATGTCTGGCTGAAAGGGATCGGCCCGGCCATCCCTTTCTCCTGCCTCTAGGAAATAGATCAGATCCCTGCAGGATTTGGGAGAGTTTCTTCCCCTTCCCCCCCGGCACGTTCCCCGATCCTGGAGAAAAGAAACCATCAGGATCGTGTGTGTTTCCTGCAGGATTTGTGTTTTCTTGTGGGCGTGAATTCTGGTCAGGCGCCTGGAAGCCCCGAGGGGAAACAAACACACACCAAAACCCCTGGTGCAGTGGAAATCTGAGACTCTTGATCTTGTCCTTGATTGCACTGTGTGTTCGATTGGAACAGCCCTCCCCGAATCTGTCGGCGCCTCGCTGCGTGGACCTTTGTGCACATCGGGTTTTGCAGCTCGTTCTGTGTGTGTGTGGGGGGCCAAATCCAAGGCAAAGCGAGGCTTTTGTGCAGGTATTTTTTTTTTAATCTAGCGCCACTGTGTATTGGTTTGCGGGCGCTGCTGCTGCCCCTGCCCGCTCTTTTCCATTCAATGCTCCCTCTATTTGTCGTTGAATTTCTGGAGAGCCCTTGCTGCCAGAGGAAAGCTTGAGACGCCATCTACAGTTAAAACGTAGGCAACTTTCTTCCCCCCCGCCTGCCGCTTATTAAAAAGCCAGAAGGAGAAAGGACAACCCAGTCCTTTATGCAGCGCGTTACTTAACCTTCCTGGGGGCTGAGCGGATGAACCACTGACGTGGGCGTCCAGGGCAGCCGAGACTGATAGCGAAGCACAGCCCCCTGCTCCCTTTGCCCATCGCGCGTTCGTGGGGCAGCCTCCCCGCGGGGCTGCGTTCGCAGATCCGGCCTTGCACGCGCTCTCCGATCGGTTACTTTGTTGCTCTCCTGGAAGAGACCCAGCCCACCCGTGCGCGAGTCGGGGGCCGTGCACGGAACAAAAGGACCCGCGGCGCAATCCTCTCTCTCGGCTCGGGAGCTGATCCGCTTGCAGAACAATCGCCTGGGGGGGCTCCCGTCGTTCGGGGGGTGCTGTTAGTCCAGAGAAGCCGCCCCCCCTTCTTGGCAGCAGCACAAAGACAGCTGGAGTGGCGAGCGACTGATCCGCGCCCAGGGGTTCGGCGTCTAACTTCGGTGGGTTCTCTCGATCCCCATGAACATACAAAGGTCAACCCCTATCACCATAGCGCGGTATGGGAGACCTCGCAATAAAACCCAGGATTTCGAAGAGCTCTCGTCTATAAGACCCACCGAGCCGAGCCAGAGCTTCAGTCCGAACCTCGGCTCTCCGAGCCCGCCGGAGACTCCTAACTTGTCGCATTGCGTTTCTTGCATCGGGAAATACTTATTGTTGGAGCCTCTTGAGGGAGACCACGTTTTCCGAGCGGTGCATCTGCACAGTGGCGAGGAGCTGGTTTGCAAGGTAACACGTTTCCCCATTATTACCCTTTTTTTTTTAAACCAGATCGTGTATTGATTTATGGTTGAGCGGCCAGTCAGCTAATCTCGAGCAGCCCGGTTGTTAGATCAATTTAAAAGCGAACCCCAAACGAGCAGAATTAAACAGGCACCCTTGTAACTTTCCCCTTCACTCCAGACAATGGCCACGTTATAACGGTGGCCTGGAGCCAAGGCTGCCTTCTGCCCAAGAGGAGCTGTACTAAAGAACCATCTTTAAAATACGTTTAAATCCAGTTTGATCATGCTAACCTGATCTTCCCCACTTTCTCGCTTCAAAATGGAACCCCCTGGTAATTTGAAGATACTGGGTCTTTATTTCTGTAGTTTGAAACAACCCTCGCTGTTGCAACTTGCAGGTTGTAGACAATCCGCTTTGTCTGAAAAGTGATTAAAAATCCATCTTGAATTAATCTCGATGAGCCCTGAGACCCCCTCACTGAGGAGATTGTTTGCAAATAGCATCCTCCCCGTGTTGCACAAGTCAGCAAGAGTAAAAGGTGCACACCTACGGCTTTTTAGAAGAGCAGACAAAATACATTAACCACTCTTTGTAGATTGCCTGCTTTTCAGCACCCTCCCCCATTTTCTTTTAACATTGGAAGGTGACCCATGGGAAAAGGAAACCACATGCCTGCACCTCTACCAAGTAATGTATTTACCTTGCAGTCTGAGGGAATATTTTTCCCTTTGTTCCTAACCTGCAATGCTTACAATTTTCATTGTCTCTGATGCACCAGACTTATGCTCATTCACTTGAGCACTAACAGTAGCCGTTTGCATGACTCAATAGCAAATTGCAACCCTACAACATGCACTTTAATGCTTGTATTGTTCCCAAAATATGTAATTACGCCATTTAGCAAGCTTTTGCAAATTTCTGGTGTTGAGCTGTCTGTCTGTGTAATGAACAGTAGTGGCTCATCATTATTCGAAGGTCATAACATTGTTGGTTATTGCATACTTTTAAATTTGATTCAGAAGAAGTTATGGACTAGCATTTATGGGGGTGTGTGGAACCTAATTACTGCTTGCATCTATTTATAAAAGATTTTGATTCAGAGGGCACTATAATTGGGCTTACCAATTATGAGTCATAAACCCTGATTTTAATGAAGATTTAATTATTTACAATTTATGCTTGATTGTTTGGGGGAGGGAGGGAGAAGTATTTTGAGCTTGGAAGCTGAGTGATACTGCTTGTACAAATGCATGTGTTCTATTGCCAGAATAAATACAAGTTGAAATAGACTTTCTAGAATGAAAGCCCTGTTCCTTGCAGTAGAGCAGTGCTTAACGTTAGGACAGTAGCATCGTCTTATGAAATGCATGGAATTCTATAAAAACTTGCATGGCCAGTAGTAACTTCATCACTGTGCTCTATTTTTAGCAAGTTTTTCTCCCTTAGCTGCAAGTTTTGCAATGTTTCAGGGTATTTTTAGGGCAGACTGTGCAGCAAAGTTGCAGCTGCCGGAAGAGTGAATGTGTTTGTTTCTGTTTCCCATTGAGCCATATACTTTTAAGATGCTTGTTTTTTTTTTTAAACTTGACACCGTTCAGTTTCCTTCATAAGTGTGAGCCACCACTTGTGATCCAAATCCTGAAAGTATTTAACTTGTCTTGAATCTCCAATTTGTGATCATTGCTCAGACATTCCGAAATTTACCTTAATTAATGCATACGCCCTATGGTAGGTAGCAAGACTCCAATTTGACAAGTGTCCTCCCTGCTTAGAGAGCAGTAAGAGTTTTACTCTCTGATATCTTGAAACAGTCTTTCACTGACCTAGGGTGAGATAGCAGACACATGGTGATGATGCTCAGATCCATTTGGTTGCACCCACTAACTGTATAAAATGCCCTTTGTTGATAGTACTTAAAAACAAACAAACAAAAACATCAAAGCCATATAGGCTATTGTCTTACAACAGAAAGGTACTTGATCAGTGTTCCCTCAGAACTGTGGTTCTTTTTCTTTTTTTAAGGACACTACAGTTACATAAGAATTGTGGAAATGGTATTTCAAATGAAGACAGTTTAAAATACTCAGAGGGTCATGAAAGTCCTTTTTCATTTGTAATGGCAGCTCCTTTTTAGTAGTTCCAACCACTTCAAATGTCGTAGTTATTGAGTTTTTGAGACCTCAACACAGACCCAAGTGTCAGTGAGTTTCCCTCTGCAATGAATTATGCATTGGGGTTTTAGCAATACACCCTGAGTGCTGCTTTTGTGGTTTATCATGTCACCAGAACCCCTGGATGCTAATCTTCCCTCTTATAAAATGTGTTGGGCCAGTTTGGTGTCTGTCTGTCTGAATGATTGTTGCCTGTGATGGAGTATAGCAGCACAGGTAAAAATTGTTTGGGTCAAGTTTTCTGCCATCTTGGAATCTCTCCTGAGGAAGGAGTTTATCAAAACTATGTTTTGAAGCATTAAAAACCTTAGTTTGTTTTAGAAGCTTATTGTAAATTGCTGTTGAACCATGTCAGAAGCTTTTAGTTTTAAAAGCTTTTAAAGCTTCAGAGGAAATGGCTGGGATTGCCTCCGCAGAGGCAAACTAGGATATGAAAAACTAGCATTAATGGGAGTTTAGTTTAAGGACATAACAATTTCACTCAGTGCTGTTACACTAAAACAACACAAAGAGTAGCCAATTGCATCTCTAGTGGGCCCAAATTACTGTTATGAAAGAAGCAGTACACACCAGAGTGTGTTAGACAGTAATAGTGTTTCTCTGGTGCTGGAAACACTGGCCCCTTCCTTTGTGCCCTACAGTGCATGTGGGACAGTATATAATACACTCTTTGTCATCTATTGCTTACACTTTCTTACTGCAGAGCATTCCATTATTCACTATGGAATCGTTCCACTGCTTTAGATTTTTTAATTGATTCAAATACTGATTCATTCATAATCACTAGACTATAGTAACATTTTATATTTGGATTTCCCAGCATCCTTTATGCATTCTTACAGCCCATTCACAAGATCACTGAAAACCTGCTTACTGTTAAAGGGACACTCAGTTTTTAAGAGACATTTGTCCCAACATTTAATTTTTACTTTTGAAAAGAAAGCTTGTGTAAAACCTGAGACCAGTATTTCCACAATTTTTTTTTCTGATGATTGAAACAAAAACATTGCAAAACTGCCAATGCGAAAGTGAAACTGACTTCACTGATTTTTCTTGTCAGAGATGAAAGTAAGTGAGAGGAAGCAAACAATATTAATGGGGACAAATTTGATTTTAAACACGAAAAATGTTAAGCCTTTAAAGAGTTAGTAAAATAGGTAAAGAGATTTGTTGGCTTTAGTTTGACAGAGCTCTCTTTAAGCAAGACCTCATTGACTGCCCATGTTCTCTGAAATCTTAGTTGGATTTCTTCAAACAAAAGGCAAACTTGATTACTTCTAAGGTCTGACATCTTTATAAATAACTATGGCCATCAAACCATAATATAGACTACAATCTGGGTTTAACCACATACTGGGTATTCAAGCCATTCACACTACTACTTTTGGAGAACAACCTCTGCTTAGGTTATAGCATTCCCTTCCATGTAAAGAGGTATAATCTGGGGAGGAGAGGGTGGGTTTCCCAGCACCATGCACAAATTTACTTCTGACAATTCCACACATGGCAAAAAGAGTTGTAAAAACAATGTATGTGCGCAACAACAAATTTCTGTACAATTCTGAGTCCCAGATATAACCACAGCTTTGTACCTTTGCGCTATCTTTAACCCTTGTTTTGCTGTCATTGTTTTCTAGGTATTTGACGTTGGTGGCTACCAAGAGTCACTAGCGCCTTGTTTTTGTCTACCAGCACACAACAGCATCAACCAAATTACTGAAATAATTCTTGGGGAGACAAAAGCGTACGTGTTCTTTGAAAGAGGCTATGGGGACATGCATTCTTTTGTTCGTACCTGCAAGAAGCTTAAAGAAGAAGAGGCAGCCAAACTGTTCTATCAGATAGCTTCTGCTGTTGCACACTGTCATGATGGTGGACTGGTATTGCGGGATCTCAAACTGCGGAAATTTATCTTTAAGGATGAAGAAAGGTAAGAATCTTTTGCGTATTGGACTTGGGATTGCTGTTTGAATGGCTTAGTTTCTCTCCCCCTTGCAATGCTACAGCCAGCAAATTCTAAGTTAAGGTTAATGTTACATTGTGTTCATTACTGTAACCCTCCATTTCTATGACTGGTGAGGACACAAACCGTGCAGATCTGTGCAGGGAGGCTTGGTAAAGGAAAGGCTTTGGCTGGGAAAGTTTCCCTTTTTTCCTCATGCTCTGCATAATCTCATCCTTGGAGTTGGGGAGCCATATTTGAAGTGGGCCTACTTTTCCCCTACCAATGGTGTGGAAATTTTGGAGCCAAGTTGTATTGTTTACACCACCTCTATCTCTGCACTGTGAAAGCCCCATAGTCCTGACTGAGGGTTGGCTTCTGGAGGAAGGGGCTGGTTGCATAGTCCCTGATATTGGAGTCTCACTACCATAGAGACAGGTTGTGTATATGGAGGAGGGAGTGTGCAGAGCCCTGTGGGAGATCCCAAAATCTGTAGGGTTTAGAGGCTAAAGTTGCTGCCCATTCTTAAGAGGGGGGAGAAAGAAAGAGGAAGAATTGGCTTAGAGGTTAAGGCACTGCACTGGGAGGTATGTGTTCTCCTATTTGTGGCACAGACTTCCTGCGTGGCCTGCATTTATATAGAAGTTTGATTGGGTGTGTCAACTTTTGCATGCTCACGTGGGGCCCGATTTTTAAAGTTGCTATGCACCCACAAAGCTCCCATTGACTTCACTTAGAGTTCAGGGCCCGTGGCTCCTCAGGGCTTGGCCTTGGAAATCCTCTGGTAGGGGGATTGAAAGTGACAAGAACCCTGGATTCTCAGCATTGTCAATACCTTTTAAGACCAGAGGTGGTAAAGAAGAGTGCAGTGGCAGTGTTTTGTGTGTGTGTGTGTGTGTGTGTGTGTGTGTGTGTGTCATGTGACTGTAACAAAGTTCGATGGGTGGCCCATGTTAGGAACAGAGTTGTTGTAATGCTGGTTTTGGAGGACTGCTGACTTTTCCCCATCTCCTTGCTTCTGTTGTGAGCTGGTTCTGGATATAAGTTGATGAAGGGGATATCATAGCAGACTTCTGATGCTGAGTAACTGTTTTGTCATTCAGGCTCTTGAAGGTTAGAATCCTTTCCCTGTGGCTACCAGTTCCTGTTAATTGTGTTCCATCAAGCATTTTGTTGGCAATTTCTCACACATCATTGAGCCCTGTTGGAGTAATGTGAAACATGGGAGAAATATTAAACTTGAAGGTCACCTTTAAAGGATTTAGAATAAAAGGTAGTGGAGGGAAGTGGTGCTTTGTGCCTTTCTTTAGTGTTCTGTTTTGAGGTTGGTGTGTTTGTGTTTTTTCTTTTCCTTATGCCTACTTAGCTGCAGGATGACCCAAAGATGAGGAGCCACACCAAAAAGGCATAGAGGAAACACTCTGCTGAGAAGTGCAGCCCTCATCCCCAGCTGCTGGAAGTGTGTGTGTGTGGGGTGGGGAGGGAGATGGTTAAGTTTTCCGTTTCTCTAACCTTCCAGTCCTGTGATTCTGTTGGGTGCCACCCTGTTCTGCTACTCAAGCTGCAACAGAGCGAAATTGGCATTTTCACTGCTGTGCACAGAAGTTGAATTGCTTTCATGAAATAGGTCAGTGTCTTCTCAGTTTCATTTTTTATGGCTGTTCAGGAAAGCTGTGAGTAGCAGCAGAGGCACTTGAGAGATCCATCTGCAGGCTGAGTTTGACAGTGCTGCATCTGTTCAGATTTGGAAGTTTCTTCTCAATCCTGAGAAATAGAAACTTCCTCTTTTTCTGATCAGTTTTTTGCAAACAGTCAACCCAAAACTCAAAGTTAAATTTGGTAAAAACAGGTTTTTATAAGACATATAGAAATATTTTCATATTTCTTTAATTCCAGTGTAAACAGTTATTTAAAAACAAATAGCTTTTCCCCATTTTCCCCACCACTGGAGTACGTAAGACCTAGAAGCTCCATCACTGGGAACCTACAGGGAAAGAGGCACTAGTGATTAACATTGTGTCCAGTCTGAGATAAGTGCACAACAGAAACAATTGGCTTTTTGCAATTGTTACTGTTAAATTTATTCATAATTAATATTTATATTATGATAGACCCTGGAGGCTTAGTTTAAGAGCATAGTAAGAAAACTTACAGATGGTATATTTATTTTAAGTTGGCAATGTCTCTCTTACTATATGTTAATAAAGATATTTGCACAGAGAATATAATATATGCTCACAACATTGTAGTTAGTGGGCGTTGACTAATGGGAGCAGAGTTACTATGGAACTTTGCATTTTGGAAATTCTGCCCTAGATACTTCCCAAGATCTGACTACATCATGAGGCCAAAGATCTTCAGCCTTCCAAGAAGTACGGGTATGTGCTGTTATAGCACCGTTTGTGTTTATGAATTTATTGTTAACATCAATTGGAAAGTCAAAAAACAATGAATTAACTAAAAGAGAATGTTGCTTCTGATTTTTAAAATACTATATGCAGAGAGGTTAAAAGGCTGTTGCTAGTTATTTTTTAAGACAGCAATAAAGCAATTACATTTCATTCAGGTGTGACAGAGTAATTTACAAGCATTAAATGTATTATAACCATTCCCCATTCGAACACATTGAGAGACAGTCAGGTGAAGCAGATTAGTGAAAGGCAGAAATGGAAGAACCAGAAACTTTTTATTTTTCTTCGCGTTCTCTGACAATCAGACAGCAATCAATCATCACTTTCAGTTTGCTGCTGCTGTTTTTACTCTGTTTCAAATCTTCTTGCAACTTCCTGGTTCACTGAAGATGTTGCAGAATGTATCATTCCCTGACATTCAAAATACCAGGCATTTCGACAAGGCTGCTAGTGCTTGTGAAGTTGCATTCTGAGAAACTTCATCATAGAAACAAGCAGCCTGCTTGCAATGCATGGAATTTGGGTGTCACAGATTGCTGCTATCTGTGACTTCATTAATGAACCAGGAAGTTAGGGGGTGCACATTTAAAAAAAAAAAAAGTGAAAAATTGTATGTCTGCTTAATGACTTGGGCTTCTCTTTCACCCCCACTGTCGTTTAATTAGGGTCCTTTTGCACAAGTTTCTGATCCTAACTCTGTTTTCATGTTTGTTTTTTGCAGTTAATCTTTCATATATACACAGGCACCCCAGTTAAACTTCCCTTTAGTTGAAGACTATATGAATCTTTATTTCTATAGAAACAAGATTGGAATAATACCAAGTAGCCAACACTTGAGTGGAAACTCTCCTGCTTATTGGCTGCTTGTAGCTGAGTGCTGCAAAAGCAAGCAAATAAATCTATGTTTTCAATAATAGTTCAAATTTGTTTTAAAAAAATCAATTACAGGGTTTCTTAGTGCCTACCCTCCGCCTAATGATGTCTAGGACTATGTAACCATGTCCTGATCTTTGAAGTTATATTAAAAACATGCATAGTTGGAACTGTTCTTTCCCAGCTCCCAGTCTCCGAACCTGTATAACAGCAGCAAATTAGAAAGGTGTAAGGTCTCAATCCAGCAAGCTGTACTGAGTGCCCTTAAATCACACTGACTTCAGTGGCAGTTGAGGGTGCTGAACATCTCATAGGATTCGGCCCTGTTTCATAGAAGATTAGGGTTGGAAGGGACCTCAGAAGGTTATCTAGTCCAACCCCCTGCTCAAATCAGGACCAACCTGACTACATCACCCCAACTAGGGCTTCGTCAAGCCACACCTTAAAAACCTGTAAGGATGGAGATTCCACCACATCCCTAGCTAACCCATTCCAGTGCTTCACCACCCTCCTAGTGAAAAAGCTTTTCATAATAACCAACCTAGACCTCCCCCACTGCTACTTGAGACTATTGCTCCTTGTTCTGTAATCTGCCACCACTGAGAACAGTCTAGCTTCATTCTCCCTGGAGCTCCCTTTCTAAATATCCTAAAGCAGAGCTAGATTGTGAGGGTGCATTACCTTTCACCATCTCTTATATGCACATGCTATGCTTAAAATAAAATTTTAAAACATCATAATCTAAAATTTCTGTTGCACTCTTATCAGGCCAAAAGTCTTACAGCAGTGTTAATTTGTCCACCTTTGATATTCTGTGTATTTGAGAATTGTTAATTGAATTCTGTGAAATGTGCAGATATGCACTGTTGCACAATAGTACTTGAGATCTTTTGCATTCCCTGACCTTAGCTATGCAGTCTAACTGTTTTATTTAACATACGTTTTTTTATATTTAACTTACCCTTTTTCAGTACAAATGGTCAGGGTGAAATGGACTGAGCTTAATGTTGGGAATTCAGAGTTAGACTATTAAATTCACACCTCATCTCAGAAGTGAAGGACCTTTAAGATGCTGCTGTGTGGGTGGAAACACTTTGTAACAGTAGGTTGGAGAGCAGCTGCACATCTGTTTACTTGGTGATAGCTGTCTTTGTAATATAAAATTCAGGGCTAGATTTTCAAAACAGATCAGCTCCTACAACTTTTTGGTGTTTGTTTTGGCATCTCATGGGAGCTTTATTGGGTGCTGGGCACTTTTAAACATCTGATCCTTAAATTTTAATTTTAAAAAGTTGGCTACTGTAGAATATCACAAAAATTGTAGAGACATAGTAACAGCGCAGGATATGCAAATACTGCCTTTCCCTCTTACACACACACACAGATAGATAGAGACAGGTGGTGGTTGTTATATAGGTATGTGGGGCTTTATGTACACTCATGTCATGAGATATTTTTCTCCTATAAACTGACCTACTAGCAGATTTGAAACCTATAGGCAGAGCAAATGTGCAGTTCTCCCAGCTGTTCCTCCCCCAGTGACGTAAGGGAATGGTAGAGTATTCATTGGACTGTGCTAAAAATAGCTGTGTGCCCAGTGTTGCTGTACATGTATTAAAGTAATTCATCAGTTTTATATAAAACATAACGGTTCCAAGAGGAGCCACAGTGAAGATTTAAGAATTAAATCAGTTGGTGTATGTAGCGTCTTTTTGTATTGACTTTTCTAACACAAGTAACACTTCTCCTGTCAGGGAACTATTAATTTCTTTAGAGCATTTTTAAGCCTTTAATTATATTAAAATATTAGCTGTCATAATGTTTGAAGCGTAAGGAACATGCACATGAATCGTTGTTGAGAGGGAAAATTAAAATAATGTTGGTATTCCAGATATTGTAATTTTTCCTTATTCTAGTAAATATGAGAAATTGAATGCAGGTGAGAGTGAATCAAAATAAATATAACTTGACAGTTTGTTCTATGGCAAGCCAACACATCCGTAACAGTCCACTAATTTAGAAAACCTGTGCTATTTATTTGATGCACTGAGCAGTTTTGTTTTGTTTTCTGGAACTGCTCAGTTCTTTGGGGTTTGTGTATGCTGCTTTAAGATAACCTAGTTCTGTTCTTTGGAATCCTAACACAGTAAAACTGATCCCATAGAAAATTGAAGGGGAGATTCAGTTGCTGCATACTTAGTGGTTATTAAGGCCAAACATTCATCGGTGTAACTACATTGCTTGGGGCGTGAAAAATTGACAACTCTGCCTGCAATGCAGTTATGGCAAACTACCCTGGTGTAGATGGTGCTATGCCAATGGGAGGGCTTCTCCAGTCAACATAGCTACTGCCTCTCCTAGAAGTGGATTTAACTGTGCTGATGGGAGAAGCTCTGCCAGTGGTGTAGTAGCATTTTCACTGAAGGGTTTTAAGTGACTCCTCTTGTTTTAGGCAGGGCTGTTCCCCTCCCTGCATACATGCCTATCAAATTGTATTGCAGTCAACTGAGCAAATTTTGGTATTAGTAACTTTTAACCTTGTTTGGAACACAGAGTGAACAAACAAGCTTTCTAGGAGTTAGGGAAACTGTTTAAAGAGCTTTCACTTGTAGCAATGGAAATTGTGTAAACACAGCTTTTTTAAAATATAGAGACTAAAAGATGCACAAAGATAGGTTTCTTTTATAGGCCGATATAGGCTCTGTTAACCTGAACTGAGAGGAAAGGTGACGCATTAGTGTAACGAACTGTGGAGGGTCTAAGCATATATCTAATTTCAACCCAGAAACTGAGGTTTTTTCTAATTATTTTGCCTTTGACAGCATGTGGGAAGGCTGGATTGTGTCTTCCCAGGCCGTAAATCTCATTCACCAAACTTAAAATAAAAAACCAGAACAGTTATGCAACATCTGTCGGCAGCCAGGTTCATACTCCCTTTACTTTGTCTCATTTGATTGCTAAGCCTCCTTTTTGATCCAAACATTTCAAGGAATAACACACGTTGAATTTTCTCTTTAAACAATGTCTTTTTGGCAGAGCTAATGAAACAAGCAACAAACCTTATGCCTCAAAGTCCCTGTGAAGTAGATATATATTATCCCCATTTTATAGAGGCACGTGCAGTCATGGCAGTTAAGTAACTTGGCCAAGGTCATACATGAGGGAGAAGCAGAAGCTGGGAATAGAAACCGGCAGTCCTTTCTGCTGTTCTAATCACAGTACTGAAGCATTGGTTTCTGGGAGACAATGGGAGCTTCAAATTGACCAGACAGTGATTAGACTAGACTGGATCCTCCAACAGAAATTAAGGACCAGCCTTGTGGAAACCCTACATCTGCACAACCCCACCTACCTGGAAGACAATTCCCCCTTCCTCCCTCCCTCCCTCCCTCCCTCTTCCTAAGACTTACAAGGATACCACTGCCTTATATCATTCCCATCTCCATAGCTGTTTACCTCTTTCTCTGAAGGGTTGGTTACTCTTTAGTGCCTAGGTATGTCCACACTCTGCTGTGCTTGAAGCACATAGACTGAATGAAATGTCATTTACGGGAACTCTCCTGTGATTGGCATTTTTCTTCTGGGGTGTTTCAGGCAAGTGGAGTGCACCGTGTTCCCTGAGAGGGCTGCACTCCCTCACTTTGCGCTCAGGTGGTAATGTTGCTCAGCAAATTCCTCAGTGAACTGTGTAATTCTGGCCATTGCTCAGCATTTTGTTTTGAAATCCAACTAGTCACATTTTAGTAACGTTGCTGGCTTTCTGCATGGTTTTTGTTGACAGTGGCAACTAATTCCTCCTCTTGCCCTCCCCTTCTCCTGTAGCCTGCAAGTTTTGCTTACTGGACACTTGTTTCACTTTCCAAAATAAATAATTGACCAATATATATGGCCTATGTTTTCAGACGTGACCAGTGCTTTTGGTTGCCCAACTTTCTTGAGATACCTGAAAGTGGCTTGACTTTCACGGAGAAGAGTGGCTAGAGGCACAGTACTCTGCCTTTTGTGACATCGAGCTTCTGTTTAAAGTGTCTCAAGTTGAGCACCCAAAATCTTGCCATTGTCCAAAACTTAGACCTTTTGACATAGATCCAGTTTTGCTCAGTGTGGATGTCTGGCACCTCTGATTAGATCAATGGCTGCTTATTTAGTGTGTCTCCTGAGGTACCAGAATCAATAAACTGGGGTTCGTTTTTGTGTTTGTTGTTTGCAGCTATCTTAACTAAACCAATGCCTATCTTCTTTCCTGCTGCTCCTGGTGTAAAAGGCTGTGGAGAACATAGTGGGTACAGGTGCCTAGAGTTGAAAGTGGAGCCTTTTAAACCTATTGACCTCTAATGCGACCTAAGGAAGACAGAAGTGAGTTCAGGTAGTCACCTTACACCAGATGCTTATCAAATAATAGAATCCTTGTGGTCATATCACCAAGTCCTATCCCTCACTGAAAAAAATTGAGATCTTCTTCAGTCAGAAAAGTACAGAACCAGAATTACGTTCTCTTTAGTGAAGGTCTTGTGTCCGAAAGCTGTATGATCACTGACACATTTGTTATAAGATACTCCTACTGCAGCATCCATTTACAGACAGTACATTTGCATGGGATTCTGTGCAGATACTGTACAAAGAAGATAGCGAGGCCATTTCATCTCTACTGTTTATCCTGTACAGAGGGTGATCTAAGAGCTGGATTCTCAGTTGAAGTCTGCAGCTGTGCCACTTTACACCAACTGAGGGTCTGGCCAGACATTGCTAAGCCATGGCCATTGGCCTGGAGTCTGAGCAACTGGGCTGAAGTTTGTACTTGCCAAGTTCGCAAGGTATTCTTCTAGGGATGGTGGGGGAAGCAGCATGGTTTCCATCACTGCGTAGTAGTGGGAGAATCTTTCTGTCCCTTTGGCAACAAAACTCCTCCAAAGTTGTGCTGTCTGAGCCCCGGCCCTTCTGCCACTTGCCCTTGGAAACACGTGGCCATCTAACAGTGCCGAGGATGAAAACAGTCAGTTCATTCTGATGTCATCGGTTCGAGTTTACATGCTGTAGTCTGAGGGATTGGTGTGGAGTCAAGCCAGTGGAGAGCTGCCAGCCCGTGCCCTGCACTGTGGAGCCGAATCTCTACCGAAAGGCTTCTGCGACGGGGGAGAGAGGGAAGGAGGATTAAAACTGAGGATGCAGCATTTCCCCTTCTGTACTCCATTCTTAAATTGTTTGGGGGGAAGAAAGGGGTTGTCCCTTTGCCGTTGGTGCATGAATTTTGAATTCAGTTACGATGTGCTCACTTCAGCAAATGTCAGGATTGAATAGTGTTTGTATATAAAGAAGATGTTCACTTCAAACTGCTGGCATGGTTTGTTTAGAAGGGGTTCTTTTCTCTTTTTTACAATAGTCAATTAACTACCTGGAAAAGTGAGCAGTGTCAGCTTTTTCCTCATGAATCTGGTGGTACAATCAGTTCATGCTTGATTTTCACCTTTATAGCGAGGTGCTTCTGAATTATTGGCTATGTGGGAGCAATTCCTGATCCTGCCTGGGGAGTCACAGTCCCTAGAGAGGGGAAAGAGTGTGACTCCACGACAGTCTCTCTGCCAGGTCTGTGAGGGCCAAAGGAAACGTCATCCTGTCCTCCGCCAAAATGATGTTGCCTATGACCTCTGTGTGTCCATGTCTGTGTCCGTCCGACCTAACCTAGGAAGGAGCCTTAAAATGAAGTGGGGGATCTTTCCCCTCCCCACAAACTACCATGTGGCTTTGCTTTGCTCTCTAGTGCATTACTATAGAGATGTGATCAGAGGACAACAGAAATTGCTTTCTGGCCTCTTAGAGCATAGGGCTCCCAACCCAGTCCCACCAGTGCTTGACTAGCAAGTTGGTAATGCACCTGTCAAGTTAGAAGTGAGAGTAGTTGACTTTCTTGGAAGTAGCTGGTATTTGCTACTATCCATTAGAGGATTATGGACTGACGACTGGTAGACCTCTGATCCAGAACTGCAGTCCCTATGTTCCTAAAATGTTAACACCAGGCTTCGCTGCTTCAGTTGAGAAGTCAGTTTCAGTATGTGCTGTATTGGAGAAATATAAAGAACAGCTGCTGTACTAATCACCCTCTGTTCAAGCATGGTCGTCTTAACTGTAGAGCATTGATTCAGGGCACCTCAGAAATACTCAGACTTTCATTCTCAGTGTGTCTGCTGAATGTTCAGTTTTTTTCCTGAGTGGTAAGAATGAGCTGTGAGGCCTCTGAATAATTCCACTGATTCTAGGTCTGGAAATTGTTTAA
Organism: Mesoclemmys tuberculata; assembly: GCA_007922155.1. Lineage (NCBI taxonomy): Eukaryota > Metazoa > Chordata > Testudines > Chelidae > Mesoclemmys > Mesoclemmys tuberculata. The sequence goes on from ML675605.1 coordinate 10,273,836, forward strand.
TTTTTGGAGAACAGTAATGAAGCTGAAATGTGATTGCAGAGTTTTTGTGGTCCTGGCTTCTGTGTTAAAAGGCAGTATAGTAATTTGTCAGTAATCCCCAAACTCTGCAGGGAGGAATAATGTGAATCACTGTGAAAAAGTGTAGGCTGTATGATAACAAAGCTGTCTGCCAGGAATTGATGCCAACTCAGGAGGTTACATTGAAGAATCTTCTAGAAGATTTAATTGATCAGGTTTTGTTACATTACTGAAGAGCAAAGTCTGAATGCAGTCAAGTAATGAATGGCATATTGATAAGAAATTCAGAGTGGTATTGTTTTTCATGGGTTTCCCTGACGGTTTCTATGGGGACAAAGACGCATTTCCCGTCTGAGTACCACTGCTGCCCTCTGATTGCACTTCTGTGGTTTCATTCACCAGTAATGGGAAAGCATTCATAGGCAGAATAGCTTCCCCTTTTTAAATAGCCTTGATGCAGGGCTGTATTTTTTTTAATGCATTAGGCTAATGCCGTGTTTTATCAATGATCTGATAGATGCATAATGCTCTTTTTCCAAGTGCTTACTCAGTCTCTGCATTAAAACTTGAAATTATGTACTGTAATTATTCAGGCCTTGACAAAAGTCTTTGTTGCACTACAATATATGTATACAGTGACTGTCATCTGGCTTTGGCATTTGTGTACATCTGAACTTTAGCAATTCATTTTGCATCAGCCATTCCTACAGTAATGTTTAAACACTGCTCCTGCTTCTATCATTAGTGTACATATTGGGAGAAAGGGAGGATTTTAACTGAAATTAATTTTTAATTTTCTTCAATTCCAAATTGGTAACAGCACAACCTGAAGAACTGCAAAACTGACCGTGAACTGATTTTAAAATACTTGGTTTGAGAGTCTCTCTTGCTTGTTAAGAATGAAATTTTGGCTTATCTATTTACTCTGAAACTGGATGACTTTCCCACCCTTTATGCAGAAACCTACATTTTTAGGAATGACTGGACACTCAAAAATTGCTGATGTGACTTTCCTTAAATGGGAGAGTGCTCAGGCCTTCTGAAAATCAGATCCCTTTAAGATGTTTTAAGTTAGGCACCCAAATTTGAGGCATCCAAAATTTCTTTACACTTCTGAAAATGTAGGTCAAAATACCTTTCTCCGTTGCTTTAAGTGCTAGGGAGGTTAGGTTACCCTCTCTTTTTTTTTTTTTTTCCCCTTCACTGAATTCTCTGAACATGAGTCTTGGCATCTAAAGCTTTTGGAAATACCTGCATGTGTTCTGTGCCTAACAGCATAGACCAGGAGGGGTGACCAAACTTACTGACCCTCACCCCCCAACACTCCCCTTCCCGCTGGGCATAATCCTCTAGCCCCACCACCCTGCCACAAAGCAGAAGCTCCGAGATCTCCACCCCAGCTTGGTAGGTGGAGAAGTGGGGGGCCTACAGGGGACTCTGCAAGCTGCACTTTAATTGTAAAAGAGCCACATGCAGCTCACAAGCCACAGCTTGGCCACCACTGGAATAGACAGTTTTATCATAGAATTGGATTCCTCATGCCTTTAATGTACTAATCCAAGGGGTGAAAAATTTCATTATTGTAAATATATGCTAGTATTAGTGACTTTCTACAAAAGCAGCCTAGCTAAATAAAAGGTCCAAGTAGTTCATGGTATGTAAATAGGTACTAATTGATATTCAGTGACCACCTTCACCAGCACACTGCCTCTAGCAAGGCCACCATTTTCTTGTTTTTAATTACAAATAATAAGTGTGTGTGTGTGTGTGTGTGTGTGATATATATACATAAAATCAGGGGGATCTGTTTGTGTTTCCTGAAACCCACCAAGGATGAAAACATGGCTGGCTGACTACTTCATTCAGTCCAGATTACGATGGAGCAAGCAGATAATGGCCAGCTGCTGTTCAATTTACTGGCGTAACAATTTACTGAAACCTGCTATATCATGCATATAAGGCTTGATCCTGTAGTGTAGGGCACTTTGCATAAGACTCAAGGTCATAATAATGTTTTCCAGCATGTATATGCATTGCTTGCTTTTATAACAAAGGAAGCCTCTTTTCTCATTGGAGACCTTTGCAATCAGATATTTTTGAAGGGACAGGAGCAATCTTTCTGATCCCACTGTGGGTTAGTCTTGTACTGCAGCACTCGGTCACAAGAACATAAAGGCTTGGAAATTCAAATAACTGGGCTTTAAAATTAAAAGCAAACAAAAATACTTACTGTCTTTTCCTCTTTTTAATCCTTAGCTCTGGCAACTATTGGAAATGAAAAGTAAGACAAGAGAATAAATACCATCTGAGTGTCAATAGCACAGGGAAATGGGTGGGGGGGGTGCGTTGGATTCCCTCCCACAAGTTGTTTATAAATAGAATATTCCTCTCCAGGCTCCGTGTATGCCTGTTGCTCTGTTAGTTAACAAAGGTGGGCTGATGGTTTGCTGCTTGGTAGTTCAGTGACTTACAGAGGTGTACATCCGACTACCTCTTGGTGGAAAAATTGGTGAGGGGCTGAAGTAATGGGATCACCACTCCTTGTGTCTGCCTTCAGTTTCACATTCCCCTCTGCTTTCCTCTCCCCTTCTTTGTCCTTTTCTCACTCCTGTCTCATCTTCCCTCCTTTTGTATTTTCCTATCTATATATAGGAACAAGTGGCTGTTTAGGATTGCAGAGCAATTCCTACCAGCATGCCTAGGGAGCTTCCTCTTTAGCCCTTATGTATGTAAAGAGCTTCTGAACTCGATACAGAAGGAAATTGACTGTGATCTCATAACTGTAGTTAGTTTTTTCTTTGCAGTTAGCTTCCTGGGTGAAGTATAACTGCAGGAGAGTATTCGGAGCACTAAAGGTTGGTTGCCTATCCATCACCAAGAGAGGTGCCTATAGGCTAGCAATGGGTAGATAATCAGGAAGCTGGTGTGTGGCACACAGCCCATCACCATGCACTTGAGGAGAAGACATTGACCTATTTAATCATAGAATGAGCTGTCTTTATGTACTGTGTTTGGGAGCCAGGAAATCTGAATTAGGTATTTATGACTTCCTTATCCAAGGCATGTTGCCAAAAGGGCTTTCACCTCAACTAGTAAATGTCTCTAGACGTTGAAAAGGTCTGAAGTGTGGTTGGAGAGAGTATAGAGCTGTCTGGGCTGTAGTATTTTATAGCAAAATGCCTTTGTTGGTTCTACACTCCTAATACTGAACTATCCTGGATCCAGTTCTAAAGCCAAAGTGTGTTTGGCTTGCCTTTAACTACTCAAGCCCAAGCAAAATTGTCTTCAGTAAACATTTAAGAAATAGGACTCCCCATTTGTGTTCTAATACTGATTAAACAGGGCGCTTTCTAATGAGGAGCTGTGGCCTGCAGTCTGTTCACAGCCCACCTGTGCATTTATGGTTTTGAAATCCTATCTCATCCAGGGCTGCTCTGGTCCAGGAGCTTAACATGAATACAGCACACACAGCAATGAAAAAAGAATAGGACCATATTAGCCAATGTTGGGTTATGGGTCTTTATGTGAATTTTTTACATTGAATGCTGTCTCCTTAAAAGAAAACTCTGATAAATGTTCCAGAGGGGTAGCCGTGTTAGTCTTTAAGGTGCTACAGGACTCATCGTTTTTGCTGTATACAGACTAACACATTTCAGTGGTCATAAGCTTTTGTGGGCTTTCGTCGTCTGAAAGCTTATGCCTGCAGAAATTGGTTAGTCTTTAAGGTGCTACAGGACTCTGTTTGTTTTTCCTGATAAATGTCACACATCTATTCCATTCAGGTAAACAGGATTCCAATGTCCATGCATTACACAGAGCCTGTTCCTAAAATACGTGTCATTACTGGCAAATAAAATCCATAGACTGAAGGATAACTAATGTCAGTATGACCTCTTCAGTGAAAAAGGGATCTTCACTTTCAATTCTATATAGATTTGTTCGGCTAGAATTAAAAGTCTGACTACTAATGTAATAGTATAACAAGGAAGCTTGGAATCATTTTTAGTTCACTATAAAAGAAGAGAACTCGCCACTACAGAGATTATTCTTGCATTGCACTAACAATGGCATGACACTTCAGACATGAAGAGCTTCCAATCTAGATGTGCCTTTTCAATGGTCATGCTGAAAATTATTTTTTGTTAACCCATCTATCACAAAGAACTGTACTGTCTTATTTCTCTTGATTTCCCATGAGCAGAGCAGGCTTGTTTTAATCTGTTAAATTCTATTTTAATACACCTACCTGATCCGATGTCATTTAAAAGAATGTTATTGAAGACTTAGATTTTATTTGTATAGCTCATGCTTCCTGTATTGTGTGTTGGGGTTAAAGAAAAAAAAACAATTCTGTTTGTATGATAACTTAGGGCCAGATTGTCACCTCATTATTCCAGTTGATTTCAATGGGACTACTCATGTGAGTGACTGCTCACCAATAGGAATAAAGGAGTCACACTCTAGCCCTTAGCTGATATGTATCTTTGTGATCTGTGTGAGGAAAAGGCTATGTTATCCTGCAAGTAGATTATTACTGTACCAGCTGCCTCTTGATTCTGAGCTTTATCCCCTGTCAGCTGTTACTTCAAACTCCCCTTCACCAAACACAGGACTGTAAATCCTCTGAAAAGAATAGTCTGTTCTATTTGTAATAAAGAATTCTCTCTGGTTTTCATACACTAGGAGCTATCCCATGACTTTCAGCAAACTGGGTAATTTCCTTCTGGAAACAAACCACCCTTACCTGCAGAATCAAGAATAATCTAAAATGCACCCACACTCCTGTTTGTTACAATCTTCATAAATATGGCAATGAAAGACTCCACCATAGTCCTTTAGCAAGAGCTCTGGAATGATTTCTCATGTATGTTCTACTGTGGTTAACTGAAGTCTTGTTATCAAAAGGTGTAGGTACATATGATTGGGGTCCTATTTATTGTCGTCATGAAATCAAATATCTGAGTGGGAGGGAAGAGACAATGCACATCTTACTATAAATAAAGGAAATCTTAGACTAGGAATGGGGATTCCAAACTGATCCACCTTTTACGATTATTGAGTTTTATGATGTGTTATCGTAACAATGTGATTGCAAGAGTTTGGAATTCATCAATGGGTTTAATGGTTGCCTCTGTTTTCTTGCCCTACAGGACTAGAGTAAAATTGGAAAGTCTAGAAGATGCCTATATTTTACGAGGAAATGATGACTCTCTATCTGATAAGCATGGATGCCCAGCCTATGTGAGTCCAGAGATCTTGAACACAAATGGCAGCTACTCTGGCAAGGCAGCAGATGTATGGAGTCTAGGTGTCATGCTTTACACAATGTTGGTTGGACGCTATCCTTTCCATGACATAGAGCCTAGTTCTCTCTTCAGCAAGATCCGTCGTGGGCAGTTTAACATTCCAGAGACTCTATCCCCCAAGGCAAAATGCCTTATACGTAGCATACTGCGCCGGGAGCCATCAGAAAGGCTGACTTCACAAGAAATTCTGGACCATCCCTGGTTTTCTACAGATTTTAATGTATCGAATTCAGGATATGGTGCTAAGGAAGTATCAGATCAGCTGGTGCCTGATGTCAACATGGAAGAAGATTTGGACCCATTCTTTAACTGAGCACAAAGACAGATGTTCAGAAGGTACAATGACCTAGAGATGGACACATGAAGGAGTCCTTCCTGACCATGTTAAATCACATCCTGCATCAGCCTAGCTTGGTAGCAAAAGACACTTGGAGATCCTTGGTTTGAGAAGGAATCTCCACAAGGAGCTAATATAACAAATGTAGCATGGGGACAGATTGTGGGGGGAGGGGGCCTTGCTATCAGGTTAGATTGATTTGGAGGGGGGTGGGGGTAAGGCAGCATGGAGCAATTGTAGCTTCTCACCTTTTGGAGCCAAGGAGACTGCACATGCCAATTCTGGTGCAGCTGTATCACTCCTGTTTCTGTTCATTAAAATAGTTGCAGTTCACAAGTAGAGAAACCTTTTGCCTCAACACGTATCTTGGCATCGCACTGTTAAATATGTAACTTCAGCCATTATTCAGGGAAAGTATAATTGGCTAGTATTTTTTTTTAATCTGATGTTTAATCGTTAAATGGGATTCATTTGAAAAAAAATTAGATGCACATAGATGGACATGAAAAGTGGGTGCTAAAAAAACAAACAAAAGTTCAGTTCTTGTCTCTTGATAGCTAATTTCAACTCATATTTCTTCTAAATAAACTACTTAATATTCTTGTCAGGAAATGACATTTTAATGCTTTGTTCCCTGAAGGGGAAGTAACTGTCATTTAACAAGCTGTTCTGTTTTGTGTCAAATGGTTTGTTGCAGGAAGCTATTATAACTCAAACTTCCAGATGCATTACTGCTATAATAGTAAAAGAAGAAAAGAAAACCTATATAATTTTTTAAAGGGTTTGAAATACTGGCTGCCATGTTTGCCATGCTGCATGTATGTGACTGTAGAGGGCAGAAAGCCCTTGCACCGTTTCTTGATTTCAGAACCAACCTTTTGTTTAACTGACTGGCCCACATGTAAATAGAGGGCTCTTTATTATTGAAGAAACACATTAACATTTTTCTTTTGAATTCCTCTCATCTGGGAAGGCAACTGTTTCTTTTTTGTCATTGTTATGCCCTGAATAAGAAATAAAAGGGTATTAATAAGCTGAACATTATTATAATATGGATACGTCTCCTGAAACATACGCAGTAATATGCACCTTTTGTATTGTCAAGACTTACTCTATTTATTGAAGAAAATGTCACAGTAGTGATGTATTAAGCCAGTACTTCAATTACGGGTTGACTTGGGATGACATGTTACATGCTGTAGTTAACACATTTCTTTTCTGTTCAGGCATTTCTGTCCCTGAATAACTTCTTATTTAGCTTTTTTTCTAGATAGCTTTATTTGATTTAGACTGGCAAATTTTTAATTACTGCTTTTATATTGCTGTATGATATTGAAATCTCTTGGCATAAATATTTGTGTTTCCAGTACCTCAGTTGTTCTGATATTACTGCCTGTATATGTTTTGTGAAGTGGTCATGTTTTTTGGGTAGGTACATGTGGACTCTGTAGTATGTAAATGTTACTTGAATTTGTGCTCAATTATAGTATGTGGCATGTGCGTACAGCTACTTGGCATTTGACGTATGGATGCTATTTGCCTGCCCTGCAGGGAAGTTACGGTCCCACACTCGAGGTTGTTTCACGGTCCTTTATCAAGAGATGAAGCTAGCTGCAGCTGACCTACCTTGGTTCTATTTTGGTAACTAAGACTATAAAGGGAGTAATGTTTTTACACTCTGAAGATGGTGCTGTGTCAAGAAGGACTTTTTTTTTTATTTTAATTTTATAAGTACCTTGTAGGAGGAAAGATTGGTGATGTGCATGGTGGGGTTTTACTGCCTCTGGTGCTTTGTCATGTATTTGGTTTAATGTTTTTGTCCTAATCTCTTCAATAAATAAAATTGTGCATATTTAACTAAGCCACAGTGGTGAAGGATTTTTTTTTTAAATGTTCCACACTGCTGCAGAAGTCTTGCCCATTTCGTATCATTTAATTTGTATAATCTCCAAACTGCTGCTAAGTGCCCATTTAACTTGTAAAGACAGGCCTCAAATATCTTAGAAGAGAACTGTTAACTCTCCAGACCTAAATGACACAGTGTTACTTCTGTGAATGAAATTAGTTTTCTTGAGACGTGTTTGGCTTGTCCTGACATCCTGTTTCTTCTTGGTGCACCTGAATAGCTTCCATTACTGAGAGTTATGTGTGTTCACTAAGAGGGGAATCTAACCTGAAATTTCTTCGGAGAATGAATGTGCTGTCTTTCTCCTCAAGTCATGAGGAAATGCACATGATTGCTGAAGTCTCACATCCCATGTTACCCCTAAATTCTATACCAGAGGATCTAAAGCCATAACTGAGGAAAGGACTGTTTTTGTTTTGGGCTAGAGTCTTATACCCTTACTCACATTGAGTAGTACTTTATTCCACAAATGCTTCAGTTGATCTCAGTGGGAGGTGCATTTCAGCATGGGTGAATAAGGGTGTTGGAATCTGAGCATTTATGTAAAAAATACCTTAGTGTAGGTATTCTGTTCTAAGCTTGTATGCTAACGTAAAGAGCCACTGGTAATCAATATTCATGCTTAGAGGAACGCTTCAAAATAATGACACATTCAGTGAAAATTCACTCCTAAGTATGTATTACAGCCATTCATGTGTTGTCTAATACAGTACCATACTAGTTCATCCTAGATTATTTTCTGGCACACATCTAATATGCTGGGTGGTTGGTGTTTGAGAAATACAAATTAATCTTCAGAATGCCAACCTACAATGTCATTAATATGTGGAAACTCTTGGAGAAATTAGCTTTTAAATGATTTGTGTCTGCAGCCAGAGTTTAAATTACTTGAAACTCTTTCAAATCAAACTCCTACAATAAATGTGCTTTATAGGAAAAAACAGATTGTGATCCTGCACAGAGAAGGAGATTTGAGGAAGAAGGATCGTCTCTTTCCTTCCTCCCCCCAATACCCCTGAACACACTCCCATACCCATCCAGAAACTTATGCAAACAGCTTCTGTTCTGTTTGGGTGGAAATAGTTAGATTTCATTTTACAACAACCTGTATGCTTGCTTTTTCAGTGCCAGTAATTATATGAAAAAATGTAGCTGACTAATGATTGCTCATTTGCAGTGATTTATATTAAACAATAAAGCATGTTTGATGTTGCTGGGAAGGAAGCCTTTGGCAATGGGAGTCAGTTTCTTTACCCAGTGCTGATTGAATGCCCTATCTTTGTAGCCTTGAATGCTGAACTTTTAGGAACCCAGAGCTTATCCTTAGAGGGGCTGATTTTCAAACAGTTGATCTTTGGCTTTTTTTCAGTTTGACTTTGTAGCTGCATTTAGTGATCTTGAAAGTAACAGTAGTTAGGGACCAGGCATGGAAGGTCCTAATGGCTTTTGCTAATACAGTTGAAGCCTAACTTGGATGCTAACTGCTATTCCAGACTTGGTACACTCCTGAGCAAAGACTGCCAGCCTTGTTCAGTCAAGTGTTGGTTTATTATACGGGCAAGTGTCTTAACAAACTAAGATAAAAAGTCTCGTTCACGAATGGAAGCATTCATCAGGACATGACCCTACAGCAGACTTTCAGAGACTAAAAGCTACTAGTATTGCAGTATTTACTGTGGTGTTTTTAATGCAGCATTACTTTCTTGTGACTTTCTTAGTTATAAACCCATCCCAGAGGGCACAAACGAGTTAATTAATTCAGTACAGTTGCATCATGTATGCTGATCACATTGAAAGATGGAGGTGCACCAACTTTGTGACTAAACATATTTCAATTATAAATAGATTCCCTTCTTGAAAAACAGTAAAACCTGCTTCTTGTGCTTCCAAAAAAAGTCTTCTCTTTAAAAAATCCCACAATTTCCTGGCAGGCAGTAAATGGAAGGATATGAAAGGTGATGCTAAGGGAAAATTATTGGGAAGGGAAAAAATAATACTGTTCACCCTGAAATGATTATGTAGAAATTGGAAATGCATGAGTGAGCTTTGTGACTAATAGCTTAATGAATACCAAAAGAATTACTAATGATCGGTTCTTTATTCTTAAAGTTTTGCCTAAGCTTTCTATGGAAGAAATTCGCTAATTTAATAACTGTCAATGTAGCCAACAACTTGTCTAATTTTTAACTTTCCTGTCCTTCCAGCAAATGTTAGAGATTATCACTAATGTGATGAGGCAGATTTAGGGGCAAGTCTGTGAACCACAGTGTAAATTACCTGTTATGTGGTGTAATTCTACCTGGAACAGAAAAAGCATTTTAAAAGAGGAATTAATAAATTATAAGTTAAAATAGATGACTCCTTCTTGATTCCTTCTTTACCTCCTCCAATTAGGTACTTTTCCTGTAACTTCCAGTTCTTTCACTTCTGAGTTAAACCAATATAGACTCTGGTTGAAATCCTGACCCTTCTGAAGTCAATGAGAGGCTTTCTATTGACTTCCACAGGTTCAGGATTTGGAAACTCAGTTGACCAAGTTCAGGGGATGTGTAAATTGGTAAGTGGATGTAAATCTAACAGACAAATTTTGCTCTGAGTTATACCAGTGTAAATCCTTTGTAACTCCAGTGAAATGACTTACACCACTGTTCTAGAGCACAGAATTTGGCTCTTAAGAGTCTAAATTGGTCTACCTAACATGCAGAGTGGGAAAGAAGAAAGTGTTGGCTATACCAATTTAAAATTCTCTAAATTCACGTAGACTTTCTTCTGAATTTGGTTTAGTGTGGCTTTGGTAAAGCAACGGATCACAATTCCCTGACAAATGTTTCCTTAGCACAACATCTGTTGTCTTCAACGGGAAAATTGATCTTGATACAGCAACTTATGGACAGTAATAGGTTAACTGGCAATTTATTTCTGCTCATATGATACTGTCTCTGTCTCTTCCACAAACAAGTTGGTCCAGTAAAAAATCTCTCTGCCAACACTCTGGGGTGTAATCCAGACCAGTGAGGGGTTGTCATTGCCTGCCCTGGGTGCCTGAAATGAGGAAATTGCCACTGTATTCACACCCCACGAGTTAGTGTAATAACCTTTGTACAAAATATGCCTTCTGAAGTATTATTTGAAAAACCAATAACTCACCAGTCATTAATATTTTTCCATGAGGTATATACATAGTGTGCATTAAGAATTATGGTTACATGCTGAAATTTTGACTGTTTAAACCAGGCATGTCAGGGAGATTTGTAAAACAAGTCTATCCTAAACAAAGGAATGTGCGTTTACCTTAATTTATATATAAGCAGTAAATAGGGCCATCAGTCTAACAATGGGTAGGGAAGGGGAGATTGCAAGAAACAGAACAGTATGCTGTTTAGCAAACACCAGCCAGGGAAGAAAAAGTTTGAAGCTTCCTTCACCATCAAAGTCCATGTCACCTTCCTCACAGCTTGAATTAACTTTACTTTGTGGATTAGCCTTCAGAAGAATCCATTTCAAAGGTTTGCTGGTTTATTAAAAAAAAATGGGGGGAGGGAGATTGCAGAAACCCCCAAATTCTGTCTTTCACATGAAAAGGTAGAGGAACCAGCATTTTGGGCTCCTAGAGGAGATCCTGACCAGGGTGTGGGATTGGCCATTTTGCTGGAAGACTGAGTAAGAAAAGCCATCATGAACAAAGCCTGTACCTTGCTAGATTGTTTTAGATGCATTTTAACCTTTATTTGCTTGTGACCACCTCTAATTTTATTTTTTAGTTGGCATCACTTAACCAATATCTTATGGTTAATGCATTCGTTTTATGTTTACTATAAACCAACTCAGTGTTGTTTTTAAAGGGAAAAGTGTATTTACCCACAGTTAGTATGTTGTACTTTTGTCTCATTAAAGGAGCAAATAAACCTTATTTCTCAGAGTGGTCCAGGAAAGGGCTGGACACTTCAGGGCACACAATTTGGGGAAATTCAGGACTGGGAGTGTGTTGGGGTCACCTTGCTGGTTGTAACCAGGGTTGGTGGAAACCAGTGTAGGGCTGTAGTCAGGCAGATGGGGTCAGAGTTGCTGAAGGAGGGCTAGCTGCATAACGCATAAGACACTGAGAACAAGACCTGCATGCTAGTCACTGACTGTGAGCATCCCAGGCAGAGAACTACATCAAGAAAACGTGAGGCACTCGGCTACAGCCTAAGAGGTGACAAAACTGATCTGGGTTTCACTCCAAAGGGTTAATGCTTCCCCCAACTTGTGCCACTCCTATCTTGGGACCAGCACAGCTATAACACCTCTGCAAACATTAAATGTTTTTGTAAAGTAGGTGTTGGCAATATATTAAACACAAACATAAAACTGCAGCCAGATTGACAATACATTACAAGGTGTATATCTTCATCTGATTAGGTTAGCAAAATACGTACTGCAGAGCAAGCATAAAAAGAGAGAAATGGTATGTTGATTACTGCTTCACATTTTGGCATCTTAACAGAGCAGTTGCTTATGGGAAAGCCATGATACTTAGTGTGTAATACAGGATTTTGTGATACAGGAATTACACTAGGAATAAATTTGGCCCTACAGTGTCTCCAATAGTTTTATAAAACATGTACATTTCGTTTTGACATAAATGTTTGATTTGTGATGGTCTCTCATCACAGCTTGTCATGCAGTTTTGGTTTTGTCGTCTTCTAGTTACTAAATCCAGGGAGAAAAAAGAGGAAGAAATTGGAGCCTGCCATCACCTGAATGTTACACTGTGAAAACAAGGTATAAAGGCTTTTCATTTTTGATTTTGTGTGTTTAGTTCAAAGTGTAAGTGATGTGGGGCAGAATAATCTATGTGAGACTTGGAAGGTAGTGCACACACAGTGATGGAAAGTGGCTAGGTAGATGTCCATTTTTCTTTCAAGACACTGCTATGATAAACATGCCTGTAAAAGGTCACTTGCATCTTCATCTTTTATCGCTATTCTATAAGGGACTTCAAGATGCCACACTGCACATAGTTGTACTTTTCAGGACACTTCAAGATGTCATTTGCTGAGGATAACATCAAGTTAAAGACTTGCTTTCATGTATGTGTGTTGTGGGTGAGTAAGTATCTTATTTTTTGTTCCTTAGGGATCTGATACAAAGCTTTTTAAAATCAAGGGAAATGTCTCAAAGGTTTTGGAGCAGGCCCTTTAACTGTTGAAACTTCAAAATAATAGGTTAGGTTATCCGTGAAAAGCTGTTCGAACTCAAAGTGTAGATTTAAATGTTTTGCTGAATAGGGAGAGACGTAAGTGTGCTCTTACGTGCTTTGCAAAATTGAACAAGATAGCTCAGAATTTCCCTTCAAAGCTTGATCTTAATGCCTATGCATGCTGTAACTCTCATTGAAATAAATGGGAATTTTACACGTGTAAAGGATTTCAACATTCATATCCTAACTGGTCCTTCCTTGAATGATTCATGCCAATGTTTATTTTAAATACTTTATTTTCTCCCAAAGTTTAGTTATGTTGATTTTTTCTTATATAATATCATATGGTTAAAATTTCCCTCATAGTTCATGGCCAGATGTAAAACAGGTTAGAATCTGGCCCTCTATTTCAGAAATCAGAATGTTGAATAGCAGTTAATATTGTTGACCTAAATGTTTGCTTGTAAAGTACAATTTAATGTTTCCAATTGTAAACACTAATTTTAAAAGTCCAGTGTGAGAGCTGTCTTAAGGAAGAAAAGGGGAAAGAATTTACTAGACACCTGTTGACTAATCCATGTATCTGAATCAATATCTTTATAGACTGCTCATTCCTGTGTGTAATCACAATAACTGCAGATTGTATCTAGACCAGGGGTGGGCAAATTTACTCCCCCCTGCCTCCCTTCCTGCTAGGTAGAATTCTCTAACTTCTCCACCCTGCTGCAGGGCAGAAGATCCAAGCTCCCGAGCCCAGTTTGGTATGCAGAGAATGGGGGGGGGGCACTGCACGAGCCGCGCTTTAGCTGTAAAAGAGCTGCATTCAGCTCACAAGCCTCAGATTGGTCACCGCTGACTATCCACCAAGTTTGGTTACAATGTAGCTTGTTCGTTAATTATGTTGGCTTTTCAACTTGTTCTAACGAAAGGTCTCTAAGACTTATCAGTCAGTAGATCCTTTTATAATGGAGTATTATGAAAGGTGGAATGTATATGTGGAGGAAGATTGGAACTGTTCTTGGTGTCTAATATAGCTTCAGGGATCGGGTAGTATTGGTTTACAGTTAAAATAACAAACAGCATGTTATTAAAGTAACCATACACTTCTAAAGTACTAGTTACATTATGTGCCTGCACTGCTTCAGTAATTGAAGGCCATTCTAATCAACATATCCATGGTGAGAGAATCTTTCCTACTATCCTTGCATGCTGCACTAGATATTATTTCTTACCTATTATGTGATTTGATCAAAGGAACACATCCTTGAAGTACCCTAGCATAGATTGCAACCCAGATTTTATAGCAGAATAAAAATGGCATGAACTAGCCATTTAATTGACTAGGAACTAGGAGTGTTGACATCCATATTCTCAGTACTGAACTTATTACTTAAGTCTATTTCAGGAACAGCTAATATGAATAACTAGTGATTTCATGTAACCTCAGGACAACAGTGAGATTTGTCAGAAAGTTAGCAATGTGCTATTTCTAATTTAAAAAAAGAACATCAGACAACATTAAATGTATGATTCAGACTAAGTCTTATTTCATATACCTTGAAAAGAGCAATGTTCAATGTCCACCTCCACATCAGCAATCCTGTTGAAAGTCTTAGGTGATGTGAGTGGATGGAAGAGATCACGAGGATACGATTGTTTGGGACTTTGGATGATGATGTGTTCCAGAGTTTGAAGTTCATTTCCACAGTCACAAATAGGATAGTGTGTCAGTCCCCATTTAGGGATGAGGTAGGTGCATCTGCCGTATGAAGTGTGGATGCAGTTCAAAATGGACCAGGTTTTCCATGGGAGTGAAAAGTCACTTCGTTCTTTGATTGGTTATTTGATTCAATGTTTGTTTGGGACATTGAGGTCCTTTCCGCCTTACTTGCCACTGATCTTCGAAAAGAACCCCAGGTCCTTGAGCTCTTGCACTGGAACCCAAAATGATTTTCTGGATTTGAGTCTGAGTCTCGATATGTTATTTAGGTTTTTCTGTATTGGAATATCTTTGTTCCCTTGAATATGATGGGATTCCTAAAGGATTATCATGACATGACAAATTTGGAGCGGATGGATGTGTGCCAGTATGGGAAGCCACATTTGTGGTATTAATTTTTCTGTACTGAAATGATCCACATGGAGACTTAAGAACTATGTATCTGAATGGGTGAGCAGTATTCTGCGATAGAGTAGACAGAGTCAGTGAAGAGGTCCATAGAATTTTGCATCATCTCCCCTGATCATTTCTGCCAGCTTTATTTTTTTATGGATATTTTTCAGATGCTGATGGTATGTGGTCTTTCAGAAAGTCTTTGACAAAGACTTTTGCCAAAAGCTTTCAAGCAAACTAAGCAATCATGGGATAAGAGGGAGGGTCCTCTCCTGGATTAGTAACTGGTTAAAAGATAGGAAACAAAGGGCAGGAATAAATGGTCAGTTTTCACGATGGAGAGAGGTAAATAGCAGGGTCCCCCAACGATCTGTACTGGGACCTGTGCTGTTCAACCTATTTATAAATGAGCTGGAAAATGGGCTGAACAGTAAAGTGGCAAAATTTGCAGACTATTCAACATTACTCAAGATAGTTAAATCCAAAGCTGACTGTGAAGAGTTACAAAATGATTTCACTAAATTGGGTGACTGAATTTATCATCACTGAATTTCATTTGCCATTTAATTGCCTAAAGTAATGCACATTGGAAAAAATAATCCCAACTATATATACACAAAATGATGGGGTCTAAATTAGCTGTTACCACTCAAGAAAGAGGTCTTCGAGTCATCATGGATAGTTCTCTGAAAACATCTGCTCAATGCTCTGTGACAGTCAAAAAAGTCTAATAATAAGAATTATTAGGCACACTTAATGTTAGCGAATTCTTTATTTCACTATACTAGAGCATTAATTTGCTTTGACTTGGAAGGAAGAGTCCTATTGGCCAAGCTATACAACGTCACCCAAACTTTAGGGTTTTCTTCTGAGGTGTTCCATTCAGGTAAGACCCTGCCCAATTTAAGAGTTTCAGTTGCATTAGAACCTGATGTCATATGAAAATACTAAATTTCTATTTTTGCCAGAGGTTCTGTGCAACACTGTGGCTTATTAAAATTAGAGCATGGAGTCTGATAGACTGCACAATCCTAATCTGCACTTTCTTGCACATAGCTACCACTGTACCTCAGTCTTGACCTGTGACGCCACCAGTGGTCCTATCTTGAACAGGAATTTTTAACTGCACTAAGTTGTGCAGTGGGCCAATATACTTCCAGATGTGGTTAATGGTAAGAGGAAAGGTAGCCTGGTGGTAATGACCCTGGATAGAGATGTGGGTCCCGTTCCTCATTTTGCCACAGATTTCCTGGGTGACCTTGGGGAGGCCACTTAGTCTCTCTGTGTATCAAATCTTCTCCTGTTTAATAGAGATTCCTGTTTCTTCATTTTAATGTCCACTAGAGGAACTTACAAGGTGTTCTCTGTTTGCTGAAATAGCTGATAGCACAAGGAGATTTTTAATGTGCCTCATGATTCTTTAGGCAGTGTACACAGTACCTTAACCTAATTTCCCTTAGCCTTTTTCCTGATTCCTTGCATAACAAGTAACTCTTTCTTTCAGAGAGAAATTTGCATGTTCTCAAAAGAGAAAAATTCAAATCAGGCATACATAATACACATCCCAGTTGCAAATCTATTTGCTTTTGGGCAGCTGGGAAATGGGTTCTTACTAATCAGTTGCTAACAGTTCTCCTGACAAGTGTGCTGACTTGTGTTCAATGGTTGCTCACTAAGTAAAAATCCTATGGCAACCAATAAATGGAAGCCAAAAAATGTTGCAATATTATTTTAGAGGATTCATCTGCTTATTTTTACAGTTAGCCTTGCATAACCCCTTCCTTTTGGGCTCTGCCTTCTGTAAAATATTGTTTAATGTTCCATTTATTTCCATTGCAGACTGCACATTAGGATAACTCACTTACCCTTATAAGTGAGTCACAAATACTTTCCCTTGATGGTGTTATCCTGCCCTCCTGTAACCCTTTTATATAATGTGTATTTGTTGCTACAACATTGCAAAAGTTCTAACTCTTGCCCTTAAATATATGCAATTCAAAGATGAAAATAGTGTTACTACCGTATTTTGAAAACAATTCCCCTTGCTGGTGTTTAAACATATCAAAATGAAAAATGAGCATGGCTTTTGTTGGAATAGCCAATTAGGTGTCTGTATGTTGAGTCACCCCTATTTATCTTCAAAAATGTGTTTTTCTCTCCCCCTCCCTTTCAGTCATTACTGGTGAAATGAACATTTGAAAACAATCATGAAAATTCAGTTACATGTTTTTGGGGAGTACACCACAAATCCCATGTAGCAAAGAGTTCTGTTTCATGGCTCTATCTCAGGCCTTTGTAATATACTCATACTGCAGTATCTAGGCTCTGTCATCATAAAAGTATCAAAACTTATGGCTATGAGACTGTCATGACGCAGAAAGCCAGACATGATAGACACAGCAGTGAAATATGGCTCCACCCACCAAAATATTACAAGTCCCACAGTTGATTCATCCTTAACCAACATAACTACAATATGTAGAGTTCCTTAAGTCAGTGGTGTAAAGATTGGCCATATCAGACCTGATGTTGCAATCACATTACCCATGACAAATACACATATAACTCTTATGAAATTAAACTCTAAATAAATAACATGCCTGGAACTCTTTTTCTTGAGCAAATAGAATCTTACATAAACATGCAGATGGCAAGAAGGAGGGATTGCGGTGTGTGTGTTAGTTTTTCTAATTAAAATCTTGTGTTGGACTTTGAGCATGTAAAGCATAGCATAGGAGCTGTTCAGACCAAGTCCCTGATTCTTCAAACACCTATAGTCTGATCCACCACCCACTAAGTCAATGGAAAGACTCCTCTGATGTCAATGAGCTTTGAAGCAGACCCTTAAACATGTATAACTTTACTCAGATGAATAGTCTCATTAAAGTCTTTACTTCAATTGTAAGGGCAGAGACCATCTTTTTGTTCTGTATTTATACGGTGCCTAGTACAATGAGGTCCTGGTCCATGATGGGGGCTCCAGATGCTTCTGCAATACAAGTGATAAATAATAAATGCTTAAACACCTGAAGGATTGAAGCCCAAATTTGGCACTAAATCTTTGTCATTTTATGATGCTGATTGCGCAGTACTCCTCAGAGAATGTTCCCTTCTAATATAGTATTTTATTTTGCATACAGAGCAGGCTTTATATTAGAACTTCAGCAGGAACTGACCTAAAATTATAAAATCTATTTCTCACAGAACCTAAGCATGATTTAATCCAGCTTTCTGAGGAAAACAAAATGTATTAATCTATTTCAGCACTATAACAACTGTGCTAGGCAGATAATCTATTAAGAGTAAATGAAAATGATGGCATGATTTTTTTTTATGGCCTTAATCTGAAAAGGTCACCAAAAAAAATTCCACAAGCCTAGTTCTCGTTGGTCATATTAAATGCTTCTAGTATACCATGAAATAGCTATGTCAAAAATGCAGTTCAATATATTTTGTCAAGAACTTTTTAAAACCATTGCGTTTCAGCTTTATCCAACATACTGTAATACTCATTATCAAGTGACCAACCATATGAAAACTGAAAGTATAAAGACAAACAGCAATGAAGCAGCCAGGGAGATCTCATTTTATAGCTTCCCCTAACTTTAAAAGTTTAGAAACAAATATGGGCAAACAGGTTTGTAAAAAAAAAGAAAAATACAGTTTCTAGAAACAAATTCAAATTTCTTTTTTATGTTCTGAAATGTTTGGGTACGTTTACTTGATTCCCCATTTCTGGCTGGTACGAGATGTGCTAAAATATCAGGTGAAAGGCTATCGTCACAGTATTTTCTGTCATGAGCCATGAGATTTCTGGTACCAAGCCAAGATCTAGAAACTGGGTCTAGGCGAGTAGCAATGAGTTCTCTGCTGGCACAGTGGCCTTCCCACGTAGATACAGCTGTTGCCTCATGATCCAATTTTGCATACCTCTAGAAGTTTGAATAAGCATCAAAACTAAGCCTTGTGATATTTTTCCCAATTACCATTTAGAAACCAACGTTGTGGTTCTTGCAGCAGGAAGCTGTTCTGCAGACACATTACATCATACACACCCTCTTACTGTGCCCAGCACTTATATACCCAACATACCTTAAGCAGAGTTGCTGATTCCACTTGTTTAAATAATATATTTTATTATACATAATGAACTGTTTAGGGCTGCAAGGTATTTCCTGGGTTGTTTGCACTATGAGTGAGGAACTGTCACAAGGACAAAGTTGACATGCATGTGAGCATGTCTGGGAATAATTTGACTGTCTAAAAATAATTTTAATCTCAAAAATAAAAATGTGAAATTAGATAAAAATTGCAATATGGGCAGATTTGCTGGAATCATCATCTGTTTTTTAAGGGACAGTAGGAGAGAAAACAGCAGAATAAAGATAAGGCATTTCAAGAAGGTAGACTTTAGCACACTCAGGGAGCTGGTAGATAAGATCGCATGGGAAACAAGTCTTAGGGGAAAAACAGTTTACGAGAGTTAGCAGTTTTTCAAAGAGACATTAAGGGCATAACAGCAAACTATTCCACTGCATAGGAAAGATAGGAAATAAGGCAGAGACCACCATGGTTTAACCAAGAGATCTTCAATGATCTGAAACACAAAAGACCAACAAAAAGTGGAAACTAGGTCACATTACAAAGACTGAACATAAATAACACAAGCATATAGGGACAAAATTAGAAAGGCAAGGCACAAAATGAGATTAAACTAGTTTGGGACAATGGATAACAAGAGAACATTCTAAAAATACATTAGAACAAGAGGAAGGCAAAGGACAAGGTAGGGTCATTACTCAATGAGTGGGAGAAAAGACAACAGAAAATGTGGAAATGGAAGAAGTGCTAAGTGACTTTTTTGTTTCAGGTTTTCACCAAAAAAGTGAGTAGCTTTTGAACATCTAACATAGTGAACACCAGTGAAAACTAGGTAGGATCTGAAGCTGAAATAGGGAAAGAATAAGTTAAAAATTACTTGGAGAAGATAGATCAGGTCAGTAGGGCCTGATGGAATACATCCTTGAATACTCAAGGAGTTGAACGAGAAGATATCTAAGCCATTAGGTATTATCTTCGAGAACTCATGGAAGATGGGAGACATTCTAGAGTACTGGAAGATGACACTATATTTGCCCATCTATAAAAAGAGGAATAAGGACAACCCAGGGAATTACAGATCAGCCATTTAATTTCAGTACCTGCATAGATAATGGAGAAAATAATCAAGCAATCAATTTGCAAATGCCTAGAACAGGGGGCCCCAAACTTTCACCTGAGAGGGCCACATCCCTCAGTCTTCCTCTTATGGTGAGCTGGAGCAGCTGGGCCCACATTATGTGGTAGCAGGCCTATGTGGGAGAGGGGTAGGGCCAGGAGAGGGGAGCGGGCAGGTCAAAATGTGTCGGTGGGCCGGATGCAGCTCATAGGCTGTAGTTTGAGGATCCCTGGCTTAGAAGATAATAAGGTGATAAGTAACAACATGGATTTGTCAAGAACAAATCATGGTAAACCAACCTAATAGCTTTCTTTCATGGGGTAACAAGCCTTGTTGATAAGAGGGAAGAAGTGTATGTGGGCTATCTTGACTTTAGCAGGACCTTTGATACAGTCTCATATGACCTTCTCATAAACAAACTAGGGAAATACGGCCTAGATGGAACTACTATAAGGTGCGTTCATAGCTGACTAGAAAACCATTCCCAGAGAGTAATAATCAGTGGTTTACAGTCAAGCTGGAAGGGCATATTGAGTGAGGTCCTGCAGGGTCAGTCCTGGGTCTGGTTCTGTTCAATATCTTCATAAATTATTTAATAATGGCATAGAGAGTTCACTTGAAAAGTTTGTGAACAGTAACAAACAGGGAGGGGTTGCAAGTAGTTTAGAGGATAGGATTAAAATTTAGAATTAAATTAAATTAAATTAAATTAAAATTTGATCTGAACAAACTGGAGAAATGATCTGAAGTAAATAGGACGAAATTCAATAAGGACAAATGCAAAGTACTCCACTTAGGAAGGAAAAGTCAGTTGCACAGTTCCAAGCTGCCTTCCACTTTCAAATTCTCAACCATTTCCTCCCCATTTGACAAAAACAAATCTAGAACAGCCTCTCCCCTAGTTCATTTTTCCACTGTCTGAAACAAAAATGTGTTTCCAATGCATTCCAAGAACTTGTTGGATAGATAACCTGTGCCCTGCTATATTATTTTTTAATGGATGTCTGGGTAGTTGAATTCCCCCATCACTACTAAGTCCTGTGCTTTGGATGATCTTGTTAGTTTAAAAAAAAAAAAAAAAAAAAAAAAAAAAAAACCCTCACGCACCTCGTCTTCCTGGGTAGGTGGTGTATAGTAGAACCCTACCATGACATCATTCTTGTTTTTTACTTCTTTTATCCTTATCAAGAGATTCAACAAATCTATCTCCTATTTGCATCTCACTCTCTGTCCAATCTGTACATCAAAGGAACACCTCCTCCCTCTTTTCTCTGGCTGTCCTTCCAGAGAAAGCTGTATGCTTCCATACCAATATTCCAGTCATGTATTATCCCACCAAGTCATCAGTGATGCCAACTATATCAGAGTTGTGTTTATTCACTAGTATTTCTAGTTCTTCCTGTTTATTCCACATACTTCTTATACTGGTATACAGACATCTAAGATGCTGATTTGATTTCCCCTTAATGCTCCCTCTTGTCTCTCCTCTGCCCCTGATAGAATGGCCTGTGCTTCTCCCCGATTCTGACCCTTCTCCCAGGTCTCCCTGTTTTTGACTTACCTGTGGGCTTTTGTCTCTGGCCCCTGTCAAACCTAGTTTACAGCCCACCTCACTAGATTAGCTAGTTTGTATCCAAAAATACTCTTCCCCTTACTCGATAGGTGGATATCATCTTTGCTTGGCAGTCCTTCTTTCTGGAACAGTAGCCTATAACCAAGAAAGATGAAACCCTCCTGGCAACACCATCTGTCAGCCAGGCATTCACCTCCAGGATGCATCTGTCTCTATCTGGGCCACTACCCTTGACTGGAAGGATCAAAGAGAACACTATCTGTGTCCCCAACTCCTTCACCCTTACTCACCAGAGCCCTGTAGTCACCTGTGATCTGCTTGGAGTCATACATCATAGTGTCCATAGGGATAAGTAGCATGCGATAGTAGTCAGAACAACGGATGATCCTCCACAATCCCTCTAACATCTAATAGAGGCTCCTGGCAGGCAGCACACCTCCCTGGATACCATATCAGGTTGATAGATGGGTGCCTCTGTCCCCTTCAGAAACAAGTCATTGACCACCACTAGCCTGTGTTTCCTTTTGAGAGTGGTGGCTGTGATCCTCCCAGTATTACAGGTACGGCGTTGATCCTCCTCCACCTTTGGGGACAATTCCTCATGCCTTGTTGCCATGGTAGCATAATGGTTCTTCATCTCTATGAATGGTTGGTGGGTTGGGAACAGATGTGGAGCACTGCCTGCCACCAGAGGTAGCGAGCATCCAGTGTCCTCCCTGTGACACAGCTGTATCCTCTTCTCCACGTGGTGTGACAGCAGTTCTCTCTAGCTGGATAGCTTCCTGAGCCATGGAAATTTCCATATGAATACTCTTTATGAATTCCTGATGAGCATGGATGCTCCTCAGCTTAGCTACCTCCTCCTGTAGCATTCCCACCTGCTTCCAGAGAGATTCCACCAGCAACTACCTTTCAAACTGGATGGAAGCTCCCCCGTCTGGATAGCTATGAAAGGGAAATACAGGCCACAGTCCCTGCAATCCCACACCAGGATCTGGGGAGAGGCATCCATGGTATTTCAATGAATCCTCAGCCCTCTGTTTTCTGCCCCCTTAAATTGTTTCTTTTCCTCCACCCCATCCACATGCAGCATGGCACAGCAGAGCTGTAACAGTTCCATGGCAGTGGGAAAAGGCGGTAAATTTGCTCTTCAACGTGTCTATAACAACCCTTAGAATTTTCTCCCATATCTTTTAAAGAAAAGCAATAGCTGGCTAAATTACCATTGTATTCTTTCTGTATAATCGTCTACAGAGACTACTGTTGCACCCACACACTCATGGAATAAAAGCACAGAAGATTGGAATTTGTGGGATTCACTCAAGAGGAAAGTCTCAGGCTTTTAAATTCTCACTGCAGGCAGGTAAGGAGAAAGTTCCTTCTGCTAGAAAAGGGGCAAAAAGTTTTCCTCCCCTAGATTCAGATCAGGAGGTGTTGGGCATAAAAGGTGGCCCCCTCAGAATAGGATGTGGGAAAAACTGAGCCAGTCCTGGAGATAACAAACAGGTATTGTCACATAGGATGTCCCTCCATTGTTATGAATGGACAGATCATGTCATATAGCAGTAGTGAAGAAGAAGCAAGAGAATGCCAGGTGTTGATGCCCATGGGACAGTATAAAAGGCTGAGCAAAGCAGTGTAAGGGCCTTTTCTACAGCAAGAAAATGAAGGAGGTTGATTGACTTGAACTGGGGGAAGGGAACTTATGGTGAAGAGAGGGGAGCTGATCTGGAGTCACAGGAGATTACACACACTGGAGGAGAAACAAGAACTGTTGCCTGCCTTCAGCATTCCTTCAACATACCTTTTGAAAATGTATAGAAATGGCTCAGCTGAGACCATCCTATAAAGAGAACAGTGTTTTAATAAGTGTTTATGTATATACAGTAGTTATAACATGGCTCAGGGCTGTACATTTTAAAATGAGGTGTCTGTATTAATCCTGTATCATTCTTTTGCTAAGTGCAAGCTGCTGCTGACTGCTAAGAATGTTCTGCTTCAGTAAACTTTGATTTTGCTTGCACAGGAGGAAAGCTGTGCATTTATTAAGTAAGGATTATCATCCAAGGTTGGAGGGTTAAGAATTCATTTGAAAACTGTTCTATTTGTGTTTAGTCACTTATATACTGTGAAAAAATATAAATAAGCCTGCTCTTAGGAGTGGAATGGTGCCAGAAATATACTGAGGAATTTGCAAATATGATTTTCTTTTTTAATAATCAAGTCTTTTGTATAAATAATTCACATGTTCCATTACGGAAATGATGAATAAGGGTTTTGTCTAATAGTATTCTATAAACTTTTTTATTTAAAATGGCAGAAATATCCTGCGATACACTAAAATTACCGAGCTTAATCAATCATCTCAGCATGTTCTATTATCAACATTCACCTTGAAACAGTGAGTAATAAATATGTATTAAGTTCCAACTACTAGAAGAAAAAGGCAGGGAGGGGAAGGGAAATACTTAAGAAGAAACCAAAGTTAAATAGTTGAAAAAGATGAGGAAACATCATTAAGTTTTAGGGGAATCAAATTCTCTACTGTTGAAAAGTGGCATTGCTCCACTGACCTCTCTAATCCCCCTTGTTTTAACATGTGTGATTTAGTTTGGTTGTATTTTCTATTATATATATACCCAGAATATTTTGGTTGATAGATGTCAAACTGTTACTAGTATTAAATTATTGATACTATAAGAAACATTTAGTTTCCTTAGACCCTGTTTTAATGACATGTTTTTACTTTGAAGCCTTTCCTTACCCATCCTGGTCCTTTTGACTATGCTGTCATTGTCAATCTTGTCATGATAGTGTCGGCTCTGGTTTTGCTACAGAGAGAAAGGAAGGTTTTCTTCAGCATATGTGTTTCAGAAGAGAGCAATATTGTATGAGAGATGTTAAAAGTGGAGCTGTCTCATGTTATTAAACATTTTTTCTAAAGCCACTTATCTTCCATCTTGTACTCATCTAACCCCACCATTCCTTGCTTTTGAGGCCTTAGTATAAAGATACTGAAAAACATGCCTAACTTTACTCAGGTGAGTAGTGCCAAAGTGGATGAGGCAGGACAAGCCTAATAAAAACACCGGGATTTGTGAGGGAAAGAATAGTGTAAGACATTAAATTGTTCTTTTCATCTCTCTCTCTCATCCTTTATCTGTGAACATGGTGGATTTTTCCCCTCTGAAAGCTTCAGAAGACACACTTCACCTACTTCTGCAAATCTGGAATCAAGTTCTGAGAGAGAATACATTGTCACTGAGACCTTTGGGAATGGAAAAATGTTCTTTTAAAGTTTTTACTTTTTTTTGGCGTTTAACTTAAGAAGTGGGGAGAAACCAGGTCGCTGTGGTTTTTACAGAACATCTAGGGTTGAAATCCTGTCCCCACTGAAATATGTCATAAAACTCCCATTGACTTTAGTAGGGCCAGGATTTCAATCCTAGAATGTCTCAAAATTCCAGGTGCCATCTACAAGAGAGTCTTATTTTTGCCAACATTGTTCATTAGCTGAGGATATCCACTTCATATAGAAAACCAAGGCAAATTTCAGTTCCTGTAAAGTTATTTTCCTTGCTGAAAACTGAGGGAAGTTCAAAATCAGTTAAACAGATGAGAGTTAGGCATTTAAACACCTGGGCCGAGATCCTTACAGGTATTTTACTTTATGCTGCTTTTTGGTAGCATTATGGAATTATACATAAGATGTGCTACAGAACAATGATCTTAGGAGACTAACTAGAGAAGATATTAAACTTAATTTTTAAGTTGGAACAATTGAGACATTCTGACATGCAATATATCATGGTTTAAAAGGAAGCTTGATCCCAAAAATTGTCTAAAGGAAAACAATGTGTTCTGCTACATCAGTATAGTATCTAGGGGGTGGGGTTGGGGAAATCAGATATCTTGCCTGAGAAAGGCAAGATAGCACAGGTTAAGTTCAGCATTCATATCTATTGCATGTGTGCAGTATCCTGTGTGTTTGAGCCCTGTGGCAAACGGCTGGCTTCTCCCTAGTGGGTCTCGCACTTCTGCCTCTCGTAGTGGGCCAGGGTGTCACCAGCTACCCCATCTTCCCAGGGAGGGGGGTAGGGACCCAGGCCCGCCCGCTCCTCCAGGTCCCATCCCAGGGGCCCTCTGAGTAGCAGCTATATGCTGCTGGCACCTTACTCGCAGCTGCAGGCTTTTCCCCTGGGCTACTCTCCCCACTCTGTCTTTCTGGCTTCTTGTGCCCAGTACCTTCTTCAGGACTCCACCTCTCTCCCACACACCACTGAACTCCACCACCGTACTCCGTTCTGTTCTCCTCCACGTCACACACTCTTCTGCTCACCACACACCTACTCCTTCAACTCCACACTGTCTCTCAAGAGTAGAGGGTTTTTATAGGCACCTGGGTGGGGCCTTAATTGGTGTCAGCTGACTCTAATTACCCTTTGGCTAGTCTACAGGGAATAAAGCCTGGAGCATTCTAGCACTTATATAGTGCCCTTCTAGAACTTTCCCAGTTTCCAGGGTTCTCTGCTCGGTGTCCCCTTCTGGTTTCCTGCATTTGACCCTGTGACCCCCACGCCCTTTCCTGTTTTTCATTTGTTATCCCCCATAATCGGTTGGACCCGGGTCCAGTGGCTCTGCCCCTAGGCTGGGAGGGGAGCCTTTAGCGGTGGGTGGGCTTGTGCCCACCCACCTATCCCCGGATTCAAAAAGGAGAACTTTCCCAGTGCCCTCTGCCCTTGCTATACCACAAATGCCCCCCCCCCCACTCAACACCACAGGATTGGGCTACTTGGGACGTAAGGCAGTGCTGGCGCGAAAGGGCATCAGCATTGCCATGTTGGCTTCTGGCCCTGTGCTGCACCTGGAAGTGAAAAGGCTATAGGGAAAGGAAGCATCAGGTTACTCTGGCATTCTTCTCCTTGTTAGTGTGCATCCATTGGAGCGGGGTGTGGTCTGTCACCAGAGTAAACTTCCTTCCAAGTAAATAATATCAGAGCGTTTCCAATAGCCCATTTAACCGCCAGGCACTCTTTCTTGACAACTGCGTACTTCTACTCTCTGGGGAGGAGTTTCCTGCTGAGATACAGGATGGGGTGCTCCTCGCCATCTATTATCTGTGCCAGGACAGCGCCTAGCACTGTCTCTGAGGCATCTGTTTGGAGGATGAACTCTTTCTCAAAATCTGGGGCTATAAGTATTGGGTGGCTACAAAGAGCTGTCCTTAAATCCACGAATGCTTTCTCGGCTGCCTCAGTCCACTTTACTATATCCGGGCCTCGAGCTTTTATCAGGTCAGTCAAGGGCCCTGCTCTAGTGGAAAAGTGAGGAATGAATCTCCTATAATAGCCCACGATCCCTAAGAATGCTCTGACCTGTTTCTTGCAGACTGGTCGGGGCCAGGCCTGGATGACCTCTACCTTGCCTCACGGGAGCTTTACTAGACCTCTCCCTACTACATAGCCCAGGTATTTGGCCTCGGCCAGCCCTATTGCACATTTTGAAGAGTTTGCAGTGAGGCCAGCTTTCCGGAGGGTGTCGAGTATCTCCTCTACTTTCCCCAGGAGCGTTTCCCAATCGGGGCTATGGATGACCACATCATCCAGATAAGTGGCAGCATACTTCGCGTGAGGTCTCAATAATTTGTCCATCAGTCATTGGAATGTTGCGGGGGCCGCATAGAGTCCGAAGGGAAGGACAGTGTACTGAAAGAGACCATCAGGTGTGGAGAAGGCGGTCTTCTCCTTGACATCCTTGGCTAGGGAGATTTGCCAATAACCCTTGGTCAGGTACAAGGTGGTCAGATATCGGGCTTTGCCCAACTGGTCCACTAGCTCATCGATACGTGGGATTGGGTAGGCATCAAATTTAGATATTTCATTTAGCTTTCTGAAATCGTTGCAGAACCTGAGGGTGCTGTTGGGCTTGGGAACTAGGAAGATCGGGTGGACCACTGGCTATGGGACTCCTTGATAACTCCGAGTTCCAGCATCCTCCTTACTTCTGTTCTAATCTCTTCCCTTTTGGCCTCTGGTATCCAATATGGTTTTATTGTCATGCGTGCTCCATGGTTGGTGGTGATGTGGTGCTGGACCACCATCGTACGACCAGGCTGCTTCAAGAACACGTCCTGGTTTCGCTGGATCATGTCAACTACTTCTGTCCTTTGCTCTGGGGTCAATTCAGGGGATATTCTCACCTCCCCTCGTGGGACATCTGACTGGGGGGGAGTTTCTCGGGCGATCAGGTACACTTCTCAGTCTCGCCAGGGTTTCAACAGATTCACGTGATATAGTTGCACTGGTTTTTGGCGGTCTGGTTGCCTCACCTTGTAGTTCACTTCTCCGACAGCTTCCACAACCTCGTACAGGCCTTGCCAACTGGCCAGGAGCTTGCTTTCTGTTGTTGGCACTAGCACCATTACCCGCTCTCCTAGCTGAAACCTCTATGCCTTTGCCAGTTGCTTGTAGTAGGTCTGCTGGGCCTTCTGGGCTTTCTCCAGGTGTTCTTGCTCTATGGGGGTGACCCGGGCTATCCGTTCCCACATCTGGGCCACATGCTCAATAACATTTCTCCCTGAATTGAGCTGTTCCTCCCAGTCCTCTTTAGCAATATGTAAAATACCCCGTGGATGGCGACCCCTCTTCGAAGGGGGAGAATCCAGTGGATGCCTGGGGGAACTCCCGTATTGTGAACATCAAATAGGGTAGTAAGGCGTCCCAATCCTTTCCATCCTACACCACTACCTTCCATATCATACTTTTGAGGGTACGATTAAACCTCTCAACCAGGCCATCCGTTTGCGGATGATACACTGAGGTCCTCAGGGCCTGGATGCGGAGCAGGGTACATAGATCCTTCATCAGTTTGGACATAAAGGGGGTCCCTTGGTCTGTCAGAATTTCCTTAGGGATGCCCACTCTAGCGAAGACTTGGAGCAGTTCCTTCGCAATTGCCTTGGATGTAGGGTTTCTTAGGGGAATGGCTTCGGGATATCGGGTGGCATAGTCCACAATGACAAGCACACTTTGATGGCCGCATGCTGATCATTCTAGTGGCCCCACCAGATCCATGGCGATCCTTTCAAACGGAACTTCAATAATGGGCAGGGACACTAACTGGACTCGCAAGTAAGGCTGGAGGCTGTGCAATTGGCACTCCAGGCAGGACAGGCAGTATCGCTGGACCTCCACCCGTATTCCTGGCCAGTAGAACTTTCTCAGAATTCAGTCCAGGGTCTTATCTGCTCCTAGGTGTCCCACAAATAAATGACTATGGGCCAGTTCTAGAGCTGCCTTTATGTGCTTCCGTGGCACCAAGAGTTGTTCTACTTCCTTCCCCCGGAAGTAGGGGTCACACAGTACAGCAGGTCCCGTTTCAGGATGTAGTAGGGCCCCAGGCCCTTAGTCTTTCCCTCCACGGGAACGCCATCAATCTCTGCTACCTCCTTTCTCACGTTTGTCTATACCGGGTCCATGGCCTGGTCCTGCCCAAAATTTCCCCTTAGGGGATTTAGCTGGCCTACCTCTAGGGGCCCAACCTCATTTTCATCTCCAGGGTCATTCTTACCAGTGCTGGGTACTGCCCCTGGGTCTTCACTAGTTTGAGGGGTCTCCCAGCCTCCCAAACGGGTTCGCCTACCAACCAGGGCAGCTTTCTGGTTCCCAGCTAGTATCCAAGTGCCTAGCCTTTTATCTGCCTTCCTTTCCCACCAGGATTTCTGGGGTCTTCCAGGGGGTGAGAACAGTTCTTGGGCGAATTCAGCAAAAACAGGGGAAGAGCTGGTTGCCTGTCCCTCAGTCTTTGCCTGGGGTCTGCTGCCCAGCCCAACTCCATGGGTGGGAGTAGGTTCTCGAACCCTGGAAAATCTCTACCAATCAAGACCGGGTAGAGGAGCCTTGGGACTACCCCTGCCATCACCCGGATGGTATTCCCCTGGATCTCAATCTGTACTGGGATTGAGGGGTACAGATTTACAGTCCCATGTACACAGGTCACCCCTGTGCATTTGGCTCGGGTCAGCTGGTCTCACCCTACCAGTTTCCCTGAGACCAGCGTCACTGCACTCCCCGAATCTACTAGGGCCATGGTGTCAATGCTGTTCTTTTTACTGGCCTTGTATATCCATGGGGGGCTGTTACCACCCCTACCAAACCAAAGAGACCACAGCACCCCCCCATAATCCCCTAGATTGCACTGCATGGGTTCCTCCCTGTTGGGACACTGGGCTACTATGTGCCCCAGTTCCCCACATTCATAGCAGCGGTACCTTAGGCTGGTTGCCCCCGCACGTCCTTACTTCCTGAGTTCCCCAGCCCTTTCCCAGTGTCAGGCCGCTCCTCAGCACCCTTGTGCTCGGTTCCCAGTTTCCTGGGTCCCCTAGCAATCCAGGAACTGGGTTTGGGGACTGGCTTCCGTGCACACCATGTCGTCTCTCGGAGGGTTTGGACCAGCTCACGGGCTGCCAGCTGTCTCTCAACCAGGGCGACCAACTCATCATAGGTGGAGGGGTCATTCTGACCAACCCAGGCACGGAGGTCTGATGGTAGCCCCCTCATATACCAGTCCATCACCAGGAGTTCCAACATCTTCTCGGTGCTGAGGACCTCAAGGCGCAGCCACTTCCGGGTCAGATGGATCAGATCAAACAACTGCGACGGCGGTGCTTTACCCTCGCTGTACCGCCACTCATGGAATCTCCGGGCTCGCACGGCTACCGTTACTCCAGATCTGGCTAGGATTTCTGCCTTCAGCTGGGGGTAGTCCACAGCAGCTTCCACCACCATATCATAATAGGCCTTCTACGCCTCTCCTCTTAGGAAAGGGGCAAGAATACTGGCCCACTGATCTCGGGGCCAGGCTTCCCTCAGGGCTGTTCTTTCAAAGGCCAGGAGGTACGCCTCTATATCATCCTCCAGTGTCAACTTCTGCAGCCAGTTGCTGGCACAGATAGTCTGTGCCCCACCATGGCTGCCGCCTCGCCCTACCAGGACTTTCAACTGGCCTACCACCTTCTGGAGTAGGGGGTGGTCCTGGGCAGCCTGACCCATCAGCAGGTGGTTAGTCTCCTGCTGTAGCCTTACGGCCTCCTGCTGGGCAGCTGCCTGGACTCGGTTAGCCTCCTGCTGGGCAGCTGTGGCTTGCACCAGGGCTTTTACCACCTCCTCCATATTGGGTGGGGTGTGCTAAAACCGCCCTGGTTTAAGTCCACTGTGCGATCAATCCCACTTCTGACACCACATGTGGCAAACGGCTGGCTTCTCCCTAGTGGGTCTCGCACTTCTGCCTCTCGTAGTGGGCCAAGGCGTCGCTGGTTACCCCGTCTTTCCAGGGAGGGGGGTAGGGACCCAGGCCCACCCGCTCCTCCAGGTCTCAGCCTAGGGGCCCTCTGAGTAGCAGCTATGTGCTGCTGGCACCTTACTCGCAACTGCAGGCTTTCCCCCTGGGCTACTCTCCCCCCTCTGCCTTTCTGGCTTCTTGTGCCCAATACCTTCTTCAGGACTCCACCTCTCTCCCACACACCACTGAACTCCATTTTATTCTCCACTACAACTCCACACACCACCGTACTCCAGTCTGTTCTCCTCCACTTCACACACTCCTCTGCTCACCACATACCTACTCCTTCAACTCCACACTGTCTCTCAAGAGTAGAAGGTTTTCATAGGCACCTGGGTGGGGCCTTAATTAATCAGCTGACTCTAATTACCCTTTGGCTAGTCTACAGGGAATAAAGCCTGGAGCATTCTAGCACTTACATAGTGCCCTTCTAGAACTTTACTTCTTTGCCGCTGCTCCTCTTGATGCTGCTGGGGTGCTCCTGGTCCTTGGGGTTCTTCCGGGGAGAAAAGGTCAGCGTAAAAGGCCCTGGCCCTTACACGCATCTCCACTGGATCCGTGAGAGGGGTGCCGTCGGCAGCCAGGAGGCAAATGACATGCTTCCGGGCCCCCCTCCTTTTCTCCAGGGCATGGAAGAAGTGGGAGCCGCGATCCACCTTCCGAAGGAGATGGATGCAGGATCAGACAAAGGCACCCCGAGCCCAGAGGTCTTCGAGGGCCCGGAGCTCCTCCCGCTTCTCCTGGCACGCTCCGCAGAGGGACGGATCCTCGGGGCTGGTGGCCAGATGCCTCTCCAGCTCTAAAACCTCCCGCTCCAACTGCTCTATTCCTGAATCCCGCCACCGGCTGGCCCCCCGAGTGTAGTCACGGCAGAAGAGCTGGGCGTGCACCTTCCCCACATCCCATCAGCACCGCGCCGAGGGAAAGGCACCCCTCTGCCCCCATCAGGCCAGCCAGAACTCCCGGAAGGATGCCACGAAGCCCACATCCTCCAGCAGGCTGTTGTTAAAATGCCAGTAAGCCGGCCCCGGCCTCTCTGCTGTGAGAGAGGCCGTCACAGTCACCAAGTGGTGATCCGAGAACAGGGCTGGCCAGACCCTGGAGGAGTGGGCCCATGCAAGATGGTGACGGGAGATATAGATGCGGTCCAACCGGGAGTGGCGCGACCGATCTTCCCCCACCCGGACATAGGTGAAGGTGATGATGTCATCTGGGTGGTGGTCATGCCAGACATCCACCAGGGAATGATGGTCGATAATTCCCCGGAGGACGTTCGTGGCTGCCTGACATTGCTCGGTTCTTGCTCCTCAAGGGTGGTGTTGAAAGCCCTGCCTAGGGCCAGGCATTCGTGAGGATCTAAAGTGCCAAGGAAAGCGTCCGCCTGCTGGAAGAAATGCACCAGCTCCGGGCCCGCGGTCAGGGCATAGACGTTGACAAGGCTCAACGCCAGCCCCTCCACGCGGACCCGGAGGTGCAGCAGGCGGCCCGGCACGACCTCAGTGACCCTCAACACCTCGGGCTGCAGGCCAGGGGAGAACAGGGTGGCCACTCTGCCCGCATGGGCAGAGAGATGACTAAGGTGCACCCGTCTCCCCACTCCAGCCACCAGCTGGCCTCGGCAGCTGGGTCCATGTGGGTCTCCTGCAGGAACACTATAGAGTACCCCACTCCCGAAGAAAGGAGAGCACCTGGTTCCTGTGGAGACCCATCCTGCTGCCCCTTGTATTTAAGGTGACGATAGTGACAGACATTACGAGGAGGGCTGGGGGAGATCCTCACGGGCAGGGGCACCGGCGACCTTCGTTGGGCTCTGCAGCAGTCCATGGCTGGTGCCGTAGGCCATGAAGGCATCACAGAAGCTGCGGGCCCGCTGGTAGGCCGCGGCGTCCTGCCACCCGGTCCCCTTCCCCTCCTTCATGGTGGCCCTCACGGCCCTGAGGACGCGGTGGAAGTCCCCCCAGCGCTGAAGAGCGAGCCACACTCTGTTCCGGGCTCCACGTGTGTTCCGGACAAAAAAGGCGGAGCTCTTCGCGCAGCAGTTTGGGGGGATCGTCCTCTGGTTCGGCCTCCACAGCTGCCCTATGGCCCACTGGGATGGGGGCTAGGGATGGTGGTGGCGGTGGCGGAGGGAAGACAGCAGCCCTGAGTGGGCTGGGAGTGCTAAACACAATGGCTGCCTCCTGGGAGTTCTTCATAGGGAAGGAGACACCACCAGGGGCGGCAGATGAACAGGCAGTGGGGAGTAAAGAGGAAGGTACAGGGAGGGGAATGGGGGTCGAGGGGAGGTAGGGAGCAGGGGGGGCAGTAGGAGTTGGGGAAGAGGAAGGGTCAGGGAAAGGAACGGGAGAGGGGTCAGGGCTAGAATTTGAGACAGGTCCCACAGCTGTAATGGCCGGGCAGGTGGGGTGCATAGCCTCTTGGTCGGGGCCGGGAGCTAAGGAGGTGGGCACGGGACGGGTGGTCTCCCCGGGGGTGACCTGTGGGTTTGCAGTGCCCGTGGCTCCAGGCCCTCGTGAGGGGGCGGCTGGGCAAGCATCGTTGGGGAGGATAGGAAGGGGCTGGCCCGCAAGAAGGGGTGGGGCACCCGGTGGCTCGGGGCTCAGCCATTCAGCCTCAGCCAGTGCCTCAGGTGCTGGGGCAGTGATGATGGGTCCCCCTTCTCCCGTGTAGTGGGTGGAGGGCTCGAGGGGGGCCCCAGTGGTGGGAGCAGGGCTGGCAGCTGAGGATGGGAGGGAGGGGAGAGGCCACTCAATATTGTCTGCTCTATGCCCTCCATGTGGGGGCTGGGTCGTCCTCCTCCGGGCAGGCCAGTGTCAACCCCAGGACGTCAATCTCCTCCATTAAGGAGGAGAATTCTACCCCCGCTACCCTGAGATCATCTCAGGCACTGGTGAGGGGGTTGGATGACAGTGGGGCTGGACGGGTTCTGGACGGGGACTCCTCCAGGAGGGACTCCAGGAAGGCAATGGTACAGCCCATGTCTGCCGCCACGGCTTCCTCGGGTGGTGCACCCTGCTGGGCTCTGGCAGGGGGTGCAGCCGTAGGCCTGGCCTCAGCAGCCCCCGTCCTGGCTTTGCAGGGGCTTGCGACCCCCTCGGCTGCAGGTGGGAGGAGGTGCTGGGCTCCGGCCGGACGCTTGCCACACCTACCCTGCACGAGCTCCCAGCCTCCTGAGGTGGAGGGCTGGGCAGTGGCGGCAGGGCCAGGGAGCAAGAGCACAGGGGTTGGGGCTTCGGACAGAGGGGGTGGGACAGCAGGGAAGGGAGAGGCCTCCCCTGGGGCATGCCCCCTCCGATGCCTGACAAAGGCGGCCCTGGCTTCCTCCCCTCCGCAGGCCCCACTGGAGTGCTCTGGGCATCAGCGGAGCCCATCAGCTCTCCCGGGCGATCCAGGGGGGTGCCCCTGGGGCCCGAACGCAGGTGACTATTGCTGACGGAGGGGGGCGGCCACAGGGACCGGACAGCTGGGTGGGGCACCATCGCTAGTCTGACTGGTGCCCCCCTGGGTCTCAGTGTTCCCGGGCCTCCCTCTGTGCTGGTCCAGGGGGCAGTCCCTCCAAATGTGCCCCGCCGCCCAGCAGAGGTAGCACCAGGCTTTCCCCATTGTTTAGTGGACCCGGTACTGGGCCCCTTGATGGGGCACGAGGAACGACCCCTCGAGTGCCTCCTCGCTACGCACCACCACCGGCAGCAGCTGCAGCTGTACCTGCCGGCGGAGCGAGGGGACGTGGTGAAGGGCGGGGTCCTTGCAGCCGAGGGGAAGCGGGCTGATGGTGGAGAGGGGCTTCCCCAGGGTGGCGAGGAAAGGCAGAAGGGCGGCATTGGGGAGGAAGGGTGGAACAGATGAAAAGACCACCCAGGTCCTCCAGGGGCTCCACTGGGACGTGGATTCCCCCCACCACCAGGCCCGTCTCCACCGCCTCCTGGGCGGTGGCCTCCGATGCCAGAAGGAAGACCACCTTGCCATACATGCGGGAGGCCGCCACCACGGCTGTGGGCCCCACCACCCGCGCCATCACCCGCACGTAGGTTTCCATGTGGGGTGAGGTAGTCACCAGGAGGCACTGGACCCCATGCCTCCTGGTAAGGGTGGGGAAGGGGCCCCGGCCACCTGGGATGGTGCTAGAGGCGGTGGTCAGGGCAGGTGTCTTGGCAGCGGCAGGCAGGGGGCCTGCGGCCACCTGGGCATAAGCCCTGGCAGTGCCGCCGCCCCCAGAGCTGGTGGAAGGGACAGCGGGAGACGATAGAGGAGGAGGAGGAGGAGGAGGGGCCCCAGCCGCAGGAAGTGCTGCCTTCCAGGCGTGGCCTTTGCCTTTTTTTTACCTCCCTGGTTTTTCCTCCCAGCCGAGGGCGCATCCCCCAGATCAGGGGGGGCAGGAGCCGTGGCGGTGGCAGAGTCCCTGGTGTCCCTCCCTGAGTTGTCCACCGCCGGCGCCCGGGGACAGACACCCGGCAGCTCAGCAGAACCAGTTGTTGTGGGCAGGGGCAGGGCCTCAGGGTGAGGGGGAGGGGTGGGAGCATCTAGCATCTCAACCTGAGGTGATTCAAATAGGAGAACTTTCCCAGTGCCCTCTGCCCTTGCTATACCACAGCCCTCATTTAAGAACTGTTTGAATGGTGAGTTGTAATGGGGATGGGCAAAATATTCAGAGGTTTAGTTTAGATAAGCATGCAAGATATTCACATTTAACCCAACTTTTAGTCTACAGAATTGGACAGGAAATAGCTTTTCTATAAGACTTCTAGTACTCCCAACTTCTGATCATGTCGATAATACTATAAGAATATCCTTTGTGCTGTATTTTATTTTCCTGTTGTGCGTTCTGCCTAGAAACAGAAAGTAAACAGGTGTTCAACAAATGGCCAAACCAAAACTCCTTAAAGGTCCAGTTTGAGTAGTTTTTGACAGTTCTTTTCTTATCTTCAAATTACTACAGTAGCCTTTGTAACGTAGGAAAAATCTTATTGTCCAGCAGCTTGGGACCAACCAAAGCAAAAAAAATTGCTTACTGCTGGTGAGATAAGCTGTTGACCTGCACTTAAAATTCCATGATGATAAAGGTCTCGATGCTAAGATGCTGAATGCCTTCAATTCCCAGCAAATTGAATGGGAGATAAAACTATTTGGCAACTTATAGAATGAAACTCTGTCTAACTAGAACATCGAACCTGAGGCATTTAATGAAAACTGGCCACCTACTTTAATTTCCTTGCAGAAGGGGAATTGCAGACTACTAGGGGAGAAATTCTGTTTTCTTTGTTGCATTGGATTATAACAATTGTGCACACCAATACTACTATTAAATAGCAACAATTTGCTCACCCAGCCTGCTGCTCTAGTTAAATTCTTGTTTTTGGCAGAACTCAGCCAATCATGCCCCACTCTGCAGTTCACTGAGAGAAAAGGAAGCATGAATTGTTTAAATTAAAGTTGTGAAAATATTTTAAAGAAAATAGTATATTGAAATCCTGATGGGTAATTTGATGAAGTTCAGGTCAGTAAGCTACAGTTTAACTCCATAGACTGAAATCTTCTCTGGTAACTTGCTGTAGCCAGTCCATCTATCCAAATATTGACCTTTAATTTGGTCTGAGCACTCTCAAGAAACCCAGGAAGGCAGTTTCTAGCATGGTTAGTTGTTTTATTTAAGTCTTCTTAACAAACAAATCAAAACCTTGGAGACTCATCTTGGAGACTCATCCCTTAGAAGTCAGTGCCAGGCAGGTAGCTCCCCCACGTGTGTCCTTGATAACCAAAATTTCCTGGCACTTACCTCAGGGCCTCAGCAATAAAGGAGTCTACACAGTCTGCCTATCTGGTTTCTGGCACAATTCCTCCCTCCAGTAGCAATTCATTAGGAGCACTGCCCTGACCCCACAGCTTTCTGGAGTTCCTGCTGGCTTATTTTATAAGGATCAGTAATTAAATTCAAGCTCATCCTTAGGTGGGTCAGCCAGCCTGCTGCAGGCCTCTGGCCCCAGAGGAATGGTATCTCTTATAACTTCATAGTAGGCTATTCCTAGGTAGGAGTAGGTTTCATGGGGCTGCTCTACAATTGCACAGTGGCCTGTAGGGGATCCATCCCCCCCGCTGTTCAAGTCAGGTGTGCAGGGCTGGAATTGTCCCTTGTAGGTACCTCCTGTCTTTGAAGCTGAACTGGAGCTATGAATAACATTTTAAATTCAGGATTTAAAAAGTATATCCCAAGATTTGAATCTATCTAATGCTTTCTGAAACATTCTGAAAAGAACTGAGTTTTCTGCCTATGTTTAAGTGACGAGTTAAGCTGAAGTCCAGAAAGGGGACTGCACAGCAGAAGTGATACATAATTTCCCCTCACATTCTAGTGAAGCTGGCCTTAGGCAAACACTGAGAACTCTACCTGGTAGAGCTTAGATACATCTTTCTGCCTTTGCCTAGCCCTGCTGGCCAACCCCTTCAGCATGTATTTCAATCTCTGTGGCACTCATGAAACTGGTTGAGAGGAAGCCACAAGCAACATCTTACATCCAATCTGCCTGGCTCTTTTCAGTGTTGGAATTCAGTTGCCTAAACTGGGATGTGAGGGAGATTGGGTAATATGTTTTGTCCTGGGCATTTGGGGCTTTATTCAAAGCATACTGCAGTCAGTGGAAAGACACCCAGGCACTTAGAGAAGAGTTGGGCAGAAAGGTGTAGTGTAAGATTTAGTGGGTTTACTTGGACTATGATTTACTGGTAAGTATCTTTGTTTTTTATTTTGACATTATGAGTTGTAATTTTTGTGAAAGCACTTGGGGCAACTGGATGGGCATCTTTTCTTATAAATCTGAATAAATAAGGATCATTGACTTTATCTGGAGTTGTGAGTCCTCAACTCTTCTGAAAATTAGACCCTAAATAAATAATGTTAAAGAAGCACTGATTTTGAGATGCACTCAGAAAAGCAAGGAAATTGAGTGAAGGCAGTTCAATCTGTTATGCTTGTTGGCACTGAAATGCAACCTTGGGTCGCTGTGATGTGGTGGATCAGACTGTGAGGCCCCTTGCCACACATCGCATCAGAAAAGGGCAGTGGAGAGGGTCCTCCACGCTGCCTAGAGTGGCTGTGTGGGACACAGTCAATCAAAAAAGGGCTGCAGGGAGCAGCCAATCAGGACCTAGCAGGCTAGTCTAAGAAGAGCTGCAGGAGCAGCCTGTAGTCAGTTCCTTGCTGGAGATGGGGCAGTGTGGACTGACTGAGGCAGCTACAGGACCTTGGACAGAGCAATGGTGGTAGAGATTGGCAGGAATGAGAAGGGGTTCTGCGCTGGCTGCTGGGACTCAGCTAGGATACGGTCCTGTGGTGAAGAATGTGCTGGGATTGCAGGGAAGTGGCCTAGGGAATCATAGTGGTAGTGCAGTGTGTAGTTCAAGGACATGGTGGATGGCTTTTATCTTTAGGGTCTTTGGGCTGGGACTAGGTGTAGAAGATTGAGGGGTCCTGGTCTCCCCTGAAGCCACTGGGAAAGTGGCTTGGACTTGAATGCATCCCAGCAGGGGAGCTAAACTCTTTTAGTGGCCTAGCAGGAGAACTGGGCTAGAAAGGCTTAGAGAGGGCAAAGCCATTGTCTCCAGGGAGGGAGCCCTAGGCTCCTGCTCTGTACCTGAGAGATCTCAGAAGGGGCTGAGAGACAGTTTGACCCAGGGTACTGTGACAGGTCCTGCTAAACTCAGTAAGGAGCGTGCCCAAAGATAAGGCTGCAGATAAAGACATGTTGCAGAGGAAACTGAGACAGGCCTCGGTTGGACTTGTACTGTGAAAAAAGTTGGCTTTTTAGTTCACACACAGACTGTGAAAGAGTCCTGGGGGGGAGAGGGAAAGCCCCGCACCTTACAGTCAGATTCTCTGCTGGAGTAAAGTGACCTACCTCTACTGTAGTCAAGCAAGGTAGTCTAATTTATACCAGTTGAAAATCTGGCCTGGCAACTCTTCTTGTGTGTTGTCTACTCATTTCTCATGACCAAGTTAATCATGTAATAATTATATTTTTGCCCATATGTACTTACAAAAATATTACACCCAAACTTATTAAATTTTGACTGGTATCAGATTGATTTGTCATGTACTGATGGCCATATCATCTTGTGATATCTATCAAATCACAACAGCTACCTGACAATTTCTAGTGGGGGGGGGAAATCCAGAGATGCATCTGAGCTTTCATGAGATTTTATTTGATTTCTATAAAATTTAGACAGATGTTTTCCCCCATTGCTTTGACATTGCAACATGGACTTGCATGTGCAATCATTGAATATATGTATGATAGCAATCCTGAAGAAATAATACCTAGCTCTTGTAAAGTACTTTTCAGGTCTCAAAAGCACTGTCCATCTCAAAACAAGGAAGTCGGTACCATTACCTCCATTTTAAAGATGGGGAAATTGAGGTACAGAGTGGACCATATCTATCAGAATTATAAAAACTATCTAAAAAGCAGACTTGTTTAATCACAAACTTTTGCATTAAAATAGTTAGAATACATTCTTTTGGTCATCCCTCACAGGGTGAGCTGGCCTTTTAAAATAGGCTTGAGATCCAATTTTGGCTCTGGTCCTAATCAGTACAGAAACAAGTTATGTTGGGACATGACATTCTGACAGGCTGTGTGTCATTTAGGGTAGGCAGAGATGTATACTAAGAAGAGCACAGAGATGCAAGAGAGAGGCCAGGATAGAGTCAAGGCTTATTATGGGCCCATATATCTGGTGGGGATAGGACCCAGTGTTGCCTACTCTTGCAAATTTATGGTCCACAGTGGGATTTTGTGAGATTGCTGTGGGGCTGTCTCTCAATGAGAGGTGAAGCTGCAGCCTTCATTCAGTTGTCAATTTGCCAGGTAAAATTCTCCTCTGACTGGCTGTCTTCCCCACTTCTCCATCCTGGTGGGGGGAGAACAGCAGCTGCAGGAGGCAGATGGAGCTATCCTGCCTCCCTCAGGAGTCTCAGATGTTTTTACCCAGAGAGGAGTGGGGAGCAGAAATGGTCCCACAGCTTGTGTAGCTCAATTCCATTCTTTTCCCTTCCTTTCTGCTTCTCTCTCCTCCCCTTAATCCTGTGACACTGGGCCTAAGAAGGGGGAGAAGATGACCTCTCCTGGAACTGTCCCTGGGGGGGATGAAGATCCCATGGCCTGTCCCTTTCCAATGCTTGGGGTGTGTGTACAATAAATAATCTCTTGAGCTGACCATCCCCAAGCCTGGAAGAGGGTGAAGAACTTCTGAAGCCGAAGGAGAAGCAGAGGTGCACTGGGTGGTGGTGGAAAGAAGCATATTGGGGGGGTAGTCTTAATTGTATCTGGGGAGAAGCACAAAACTCATGTGGGGGCTGTGAGAGTGCATAATTGATGTAGCAGTGCAGGGGCTGAAATTGCATTACGTCCTATAGAGTTGTGAGAGTTGGCAACATGAATTTGTCCTGTGTGCACACATGCTGGAGGTTGGTGGGGGAGTTAAAACAAATCAGAAGACAGGCCTGTGAAGGGGTATGCCCTCGCACTGACATAGAGGGGACTAATGAGTTCCTCTTGGTCTGCTTAAGATCAATGACGGGCACGTCACTGTTCTCCCTAGTGGGTAGGGAGCTTAAAAGGGAAAAGCTACCCCAGGAAGTGGTGGTAAACAGGGAGAAGGCTGTCCTATCTCAGACAGCTGAGACAGGCCTGCCTAGAGGGAAAGAACAACAAGCCTCACTGCTCTTGAAGCTGTATGACCCAGCTTCAGAGCAGCATGCCCTATGAGGAAGGGCTGGAGGTGGATCCCATGTAGATTAAGCACAAAGGGCTGACCCAGGAAGACTGCCTGAGTTCCAGATCACCCTTGCTTTTTTTCAATTTCCCATGGACCCCTCTCTGATAAGGAAAGAGAGAGGGGAAAGGACTTTGTTTTGTTTGCTCCAAGACTCTCTTGGGGGTGGAGGAGAGAAAGATAATACAAGGTCCTGAAGTGGGGTCTGGAGGGGATCTCTGTCCCCTACAAGGTCAAAAACCATTATGTAGTATTTAAAACTATCAAGGTCTTTGGGCTAATCTCATGATATTTTAGGGCCTGAGTCTGATTTTTGAACTTTTGCGGTTGGGAACACAGCTGTTGAGTGTCTCTGGCTAAAGAGCCTAGGAGGAATTTTGGACAAGACCCAGAAAGAAAGCCGAATCACCCTGAAGAAGAAGTGGTGTTTAGGGTTTAAAAAAACAGAGACTGATGGAGGCTTAGAGAGAATGGCAGCTGCTTATGATTCTCCACTAAGGAGCTGCGTAAGAAGCCCACTGGTAAAGGACTGCCAGTGAGCCCCTAGGCCAATAGGCATGAACCCCTGCACTGAAGAGTAAAGGGTTTGGAATTTTTGCTTACCTGGGAAAGGAAGGAGTTTTTGAGTTTGGCTGGAGGGCTAAGCTCTCGCACTGGAAAGAGGGAAAAACTGAAGCAGCAGCCACACCTGGTGCTGAAGAGGTAAGCCACTGCTATACTATCAAATATCCAAAAGGCCATTCCATTTGGAGGGCATTCCTGTTATTTAAAAGTAACTTACTGTTTGCACAACACTTGCTAAAGGCAAGGTCAGAATCTTGTATTTTCAGTGAGCATCAGTTTAGCATGTTCAAACGAAAGTAATGCTGTACATTGTACAATGCGAGGGGATTGCCGTGGTTTGTTTTTCTTTACTTTGAAGCTTGTAAGATCACCATAACAGCCTTGTGCACAAAACCTTCAGAGCTGATTCTGTCACTCAAAACGGGGATTTCCACATGCACCGACTAATAAAAATCCCATCCCATAAATCATTCATTAACAACAAAGTTGTCTGTGAAACTGTGGTTGGTTCTGAGAAAATCCAGCATAATGGAATCACTACTTTGAACATTGTTTATGTAATCTGATGTCAGACATTTTGTGTATAGGCCAAATTGAAGTCCTTATTAAGGCAAACTCCTTCACTAAAGATCTCTGAAATTGGGCAGTGTAAAATCTCTATAGCATTTAATAGGGGTGAACCAATAGAGTATCCTTGATATAGAATCCGGTAGGTTGAATTTAAAATTCTGTGGAAGGAATGCCCTTTTGTACTAAATTCTGCATGATTTTTCCCTAAGGAGCTGTTAGAACTCTCTATTCTGTGTGCATCCTCATTATATTTTAATGTTTGCCTAAATATAGCGTGTAGTTCATGGGCATCGTTATACTAATTTAAGCCCTGATCTTGCATTTAGATCTGCTAGGACCCCTGCCTTCATGCAAAGGTCCATTGCTTGATGGCACAAAGCATAGAGAGCAATGGCAATGGGACTGAATCGGCTCAGGGTCGGTACCTGCTGCAGGACTGAGGCCATGATCGGAAATGTCTTAAACACTGCACTGTGTTGCTTAAATCCTGTCATCCACCGACGCTGAAGTTACATATTAAAATGTCAGTGGTGTCTTTTTTATAGATATGAGATGAGTGGGAATGTTTAAATTAGGCATGAGTAATACAAATGTAGGTTCTGCATGTATAAAATATTTGGCTTTAATACTCAGACGTTTTAGAAAATGTGTTCCTTGATGAACCATTTTGTTTAATTTCATGAGCAATAAATGAACCTATGGCACCTTCTCCTATTAGTTGGTATTATGTTTTTTTTTAAACTTTTAATCAACACTAAATAATACACAAAAGTCAGTAAAATACATTGACTTTAAAAGATTTTATATATATGTGCTCATAAAGAAATAGGAGGCATCATATGAGAAATTGGGTGACTCCAAAGCCCTCCAGCAGATTCTTCCATAAACCGTACCTGAGCATGGAAAGCAGTTGTTGCATGACATAATGTGATTGTGTGGAATGTCATTTATAAAAATGTATACCAAATTCCTCTCTCTCTCCCACACGCACACTTACCTATCTAACTCTAGACCTATTAACCTCTTAGGGGCTGGAGAAAAGAGATTTTCAGGAGAACTAGTTTTTACTCTGCCACCTAACCCTGGACAGCACACTTCCAAAGTCCACTCATCTGTGAAGAGACTTAAAGGAGATGTATGTCACAGAAACAGCTCTCCCCATTTTTGCTCCCCTGTAGCCTGGTGACCTTTAAGTGTGCATACAATGTATAGCACAAGCCAGAACTCTGCTAGTTGCCATGTTGACATGCCTCAGCTGTAATCTGAAGAGACCACATAAGGGTGAGAAATTATTTCAGTCTCCATGCCAATTTAGTCATTGTCCTGTCTGCTCAGAATGCGAACTAGGGCCTCTCTCCTGCCAACAACTGTGCATGAGTTTGCCTGTGCCCATGTGGGCCATTGATGGCCAAAGGTAGTGGTTTCTATGGTATGGGCACTTGTCAGCTGGGAACTGAATTGTGTTAAGAACAATTCAAGAGAGGTGTCACCATTGTAGTCAGCTCAGTGAAGGCTCAACGGGGATCTGTGATTAAAAAAAGCAAACAATGTTAGGTAATATAAGAAATTGGATGGTAAATTATATGGAGGCTTATGATGCCTTTATATAAATCAGCAGTATGGTCTCGAATGAAATATTGTGAGGAATGCTGGTCACTTCATCTCAAACAGGATTTTACAGAATTAGAGGGGGTTCAGGGAAGAGTGATGACAAAAATCAATAGATTGGAAAAATTCTACAAAAAGATTAAAAAAAGTTGGGATTCTTTCCATTAAAAAGGTGTGAATAGTGAGAAATAATAAAAGTATGCAAAATAGTGAATGGTTTAGAGAGAGAATTTCTGTTCTCCCTGTCTCATATCATTAAAAACAAAGAGAGCTTCAATGAAATTGAGAGGTAGAAAACTCAGCATTGATAAAAGAAAATACTTTTTCACACAAGGCATAATTAGAGTGTGGAATGCATTACCGCTGCAAGTCCAAGCTAAGAACTTAACAATAATCAAATAGGTATTGGAAACTTATATGGATAATTGACGATAAATGTGTGTAAAGAAGATTAAGCCTCATGCTTCAGGGTCTAAACCAATTTGCAACTATTAGAGAACAGGATGAAACTTTGTGTGTATGAACCCTACCGCAGGGTTCTTACAATTTCCTCTAAAATATCTTATATTGGCCATTGTTGGAGACAGGATAGTGGTCTAGATGGACCTTGGGTCTGATGCAATCTGGCAATTTCTATGAGTCTATTCATTTCTCAAAAGCAATCAAACAGACACCCGATGGTAATAATATGTAATCGTTACTCACCTTGGCTGCATTCAAGTTTGATCTAATAATAGGAAATTACGTTTCAGTGTTGCAAATTGCTTTTTTTTCCTGTGGCAGGACAATATTTTTGCAGAAGGCAAAAATGTACAAATGACACTCCTGAGAGGATAACACAGGTGTTGTTGTGGGTTCAAGCTGTAGAGCCAATGAGGGCTGGGTGGTCTGTGTGTATGGAAGACTGATACAGTAATGACTTACATTAATACTCATCAAACATCAGCCAGGAACACCAGATGGTCACCAGCTGGGAGACAAAACTCTTCATTTCTGAAAATGTGCATCCCTTGTAAAATATCTTAATCACTATCAGTCTTTGTAAACTCAATTTTAACAGTCTGCCGTGGTGACTGAGTATAACATTGCACAGTGTACTGAGCACAGGGAATTAGAGACAATGCTGCTAACATTAAGGTAAATCTAGTTAAGGCGTAACTGGGCAATCATATTTTCAAGGTCAATAATTTGTTTATGATTAAAATCACTACTGTAACTATGCACACAGGGATAAAAGTTCACTGTAGTTCCACACTCTATACACACCGATGTATGATGCAATTCTAGGCAGCATTGTGAAGTTTTATCAAGGGGTTATTCTGTCCTTTCTTATCATGGAGGAAAACTGCTAATATTTCCTTTATTCTTAACTACAACGCACAGTGGCTAACATGTTAGGAAAAACAAAGTAATCAGAAATTGGGTGGTGCGTTCCCCAAAGTAAAACAAAGCCTACAATGTAATAGTA
The DNA here is from genome assembly GCA_007922155.1 of Mesoclemmys tuberculata. Lineage (NCBI taxonomy): Eukaryota > Metazoa > Chordata > Testudines > Chelidae > Mesoclemmys > Mesoclemmys tuberculata. The sequence goes on from ML675605.1 coordinate 10,318,806, forward strand.
ACAAGCCATGTGATGGAAACACTAAAGCTTTGGAATGTTTTTGAAAATAGGGGGAAATTAGCTTAGAGAGACTTCTATTGTTGACACAAGAGATTTGAAGCTACATTCACTGTGGTAGTTCAGGAACAATCTGATGGTATAAAAGTAACAGGGTGACTTGATACAAAGGGCCAAATTCAGTTCTGCTACTGTTGGACCCAGCTTTGATAATTTAACAGAGATTTGCTTTGGTTTATGTCAGTGATGGTTTTGACTCATGGGATTCAGATACAGGAGTTTGCCAAATAATCAGAATGTGAGCATGTGGCTGAGCTGCTATGTGTAAGTTCAGTGTTTTTCCCTTTTCTCTCTTCCTGGCTGATATGTCATGACATTAGCGATAGCCATGAAGGGGGCAGCTTGCCCCTCTAATTATAAAACTGACGTTACAGCAATTGCAATCAAGAGAAGATGGGAGGGAAAAGAGTAAAATACATAAGAATTATGGGGCATTTTACTTTTCCCTGATCTGCTTGTGGAGGGTATGCTCAGCAAATAGATCTGTTTATACTAATGTGGAAGAAGAGGATTCAGCCACCCACATCTCCTCCTCCTCCTCTACAGAGAGCTCTCCACAGGGTCACAGGAACAGGGCAGTGGGATGGTTGTCCTTTCAGCCCAGAAGTGAATCTACTCAGGAGTTAATATCACCTGAGGGGAACCTCTCCAGGAAATGGGACCCCACTTTAAAGAAAAATTCCAGAATCAGTTGCTTTCAGGAGAAGCTCTGTGACCTAAATTCCACAGGTTAATTTCACACCGGAACCATACTGACAGGGAGCTGGGGTTGGAAAGCCCAAAAAGCACATGAGAACATGTCCCATGTCTTCCACATGGATGGCTCCTGACCTCAGTTCCCAATGGATCCACTGAGATCTAGCCAGACACAGGGGAATCTAGAAGGATTCTTGATTGACCCCTTACCCCTCCCGCTTTGTTCACAGAGGGCAAACTTTGTAGCTTCTTGGAAACATTCAGAGAACACATAGTATTTATCTGTGTTTTCCTTGTGGGGTGGTGCGATTGGGATCCATAAAAATAAGGCATGAGAAGAGACCTACAGCACTGGTTTAATAGATTTCAAATCTAGATTAGGTCATGAATGAGCAGAGTTTAGATATTTCAGTGTACTCAGCAGTAATTATGTAGCCCTATCACAACATGAACAGATAGTCTAATACAATTCAGAACAAGTGGCAGTTCTTGCTTATAAGAAGTCTGTTAATCGGGTGAAAAGTATTGCAGATGCAGACAGAGGTTTGTTGGTAAAACTGTGTGGCCAAGGAGCCCAAGCTTGAAACCTATCTGTGTCTCAAGGGTAAAAATTGTTTATTAACGAAGCAGAGTCAGACAGATAAAGGACCGCTTCCATCTAGTCATGTCCTTGGAAAAACTGCCTTTCATTTATGACCATTATAAGTGAATGCTAGATTACAATTTGTTTATCCATCATGGGTTTGAGCTACAATCCTGTTATAAAGAACTATTTCAATAATGTACAGTAATGATTCAAAACGCTGCACCCTTGTTCTGGACAATTAGGGACAAATGAATTCCTTCCTCAGTTTTTTATTTAGACCTTGCTCAGACAAGTTCCAGTTTACCTGAGTATGGATCTCAGGATATGGCCTTTAATATAAAATAGTGCACCATTAATTTTTATAAGGGGCTGATTTGCACTGTATTCATTCTGTTTTTCATTTTCAGCTGTAAACTTCAATGATTTCCATCAAGTTTTTTTAAAAAGGAAAATATAGTGCACTTCTCTTCCCACCCCTTTTCTGTATCTATAGAAAGACTTTTTGTAATTGTCTACTCCCCTTTTGCAACAAATAATTGTGCAACAGAAAATTAACATGTCCAGCAGTTCGAGTTTAACACAGATCATTTGGAAGTGGTATTTGTCTGAAAAGAAATTCATTGATTTGCTTCTCCTTTGATAATGATGATTGCAAAAGACCTGCTCACTTATGGTGCTGAGTGACTACCAGTCCTGATAAAGTCAACGTAAATTGAGGATACTTAGCATCTTGTTGAACTGGCTCCTCATTTGGCCTAAATTGGATTGAATAGGTGTGTGGTTACCCACCCGAAGCAGTTTCAGTCTTCATGCTCTAAATAGGTCCATGAATATATAGTATCTGCAACTAAAATTAACCAAACAGAAAAAAATAGATCTATGTTAAAGATTTTCTTTTTCCCCACTTTCTCTTTAAGAGTTATATAAGTATGAGAGATTGTAAAGTGGCTGCTAAGAGGCTAGTCCTGATCCCATTGATGTAACGGGAAAATCCTTTTCATTTCATTGGCACAAATTGGGCCTCAAGTTCTGATCTGTGCAGTTCTAGTGACACATACCTAGAGTTGAAATCCTCACCAACCAATCAGATTGTTTCTTTAGTACAGAGCACTTGTAAAAGATTGTAATAGACCATGTGCTTTGCACTTACTTATGGAATTGACAACAAAATTAATTGCATTCCCAGCTTCTCAGTTTCATACCTACCAAGAATTAATTGTTTAAATGCTATTGTAACGCTCTAGGCCAAATCAAATGGGATCCAGACACAACCACCAGGAACAGCAGCTTAGTAATAACATCATAGTGAGGATTCCACATTCAGAAAAAGCCTCTTGCTACTTAACCAACCAATAAAGCTGAAAGGAATCCCTTAATCTGGCTGGCTCAAAGTTGACACAAGATGCAGAAGAATAGTTAAATAGTATTTTGTAACTGGGACTTCCAAAGTGGCTCTGCCTTTACAGACCATATTCAACAGCATATGTCAGGCAGATGTTGCATTAAATTTGATGAGTGTGCATATGGTATTGATGCTCTGTAGATCATCAGAAAATTCTTGGAGTTAGTTAACCAGTTAGGTCCAAGTAATGTCTCTGAATATTCAATAAGTTTAATTCAGACTGATGCAGCATATGCAATTTGAACAATAATATTCTGTCTTAGGGTCCAAGTATCTAGAATGTCAACAATTACTTCATGTATTTCATTTTTGATGTCTCATGTAGTTACATTAATTAAATCCTATTTTCAACAACATTTTAGATGAGAGGGTTGACAAAACTGTTTAAAAATACTATAATGCACCTTTTATTTTAAAAAAAAGCAAGTCAAATGTTATAGCCATTTCCACTCTAAGGTCTTTTCCATGGTATTTTTTTTAATATCAGTGTGTCATTTTTAAATTTAATTTTAGAAATTTGTAATGTAATAATATGGAAAAGATCCCTGTTGCTGTGATCTTCTGGCAGACAGAACAGTAACAATTAGAACTGTGTAACAAATGTGTTTGTAGAAAATCTTGTAATGTACTAATCAGGGATGGCTCTCTGTAGCATGGCTTTCACTCTGGATTGTAGAAGGCAGCATAAGAAAATCCAGCATGGTGGGTTAGTTAATACATGGATTTGATTCACTTGTCACATGGAGCAACTCTTTCAAGCATTCCAGAGTTGCCTTAGTTTAGATTAAACAGAAAAATGTCATAAAACAATGTTAAAATGTGTTAGCTGTTAACTTATATATAAGTTAAATTATACAAAGGTCATGAAGAAATGCCTTGCTTTTAGCCAATTCTGTATTTTTCTATTATTATTTCATAGTTTTTGTGCTGTGGAATGTGAAATACAATAGGCACACATGGTAGTTTTCCTATTTTACTCTGCTCGTCATCTGGACAGGGCAATTTTAAGGCATCAAGTTGAAGCCCTTATTCAGGCAAAATTCCTGTGGGACTTCTTGGACAGTAACTTTACAAAGGATAATGGATACTACCCATCTAAGTTACTCCTATGGCCCTACCACAGAGTCTACTCACTGCTGATGGCTCCTCCTCCTGATTGCCCTGGGGATTAGCTCTGGCCAGGTTTTGCACTGCTCTCCTTTGGTGATGTTTCTCCTGCTGTCCTCTCATCCTGCAGCCTCTCTCACTCCAGGAACTGCAGCCTCCTTTTTGTGACTTAGCCCTCCGGCTGGGTCATCATACATGTCCCCCTTCCGGAGTACGCCAGATCTAACTTCCAACATCCTCTTCCCAGTAACCCCCTTCTGTTGCTAGCTTCCTAACTTATATAGGCCTCCCCTGCCTCTGCCCAGCTCAGCCTCATGAATGATTAATCAATCCCTGCTCCCTGGCTCTGGCTTCAGGGGCAGCCTGGGCAGTTAAGTGGGACTAATACACCCTCACACCCCACCACAGGCCTCCATTACCCATCGTATCTGAGCATCTGTGTGATGGGGTCTTACGATCTGTGTGATGGGGTCTTACGAAATTAAACGTATTTCTCTTCACAGCTATCATCTCCATTTTATAGATGAGGAACTGAGGCACAGAGGGACTAAGTGATTCACCTAACATCACACAGGAGACCAGTGGTAGAAAAGGGGATTGGTTGCAAGTCTCCTGAGTCTTCAGTTAGCTCCTGAACGACTGGACCATCCTTCTCCTCCTTCCTCTTTCACAAAACACAAAGATCCATGCTCAGGGCTAGATACTTTGCTGTGCCCAGCTTTCAGAGAGTGAGGGTACAAACAGAAAGCAGATTACAGCTCCCCAGTTCCTGGCCTGGCCGTGACCTGTTTAGAGAGCTGGGGCTCTGTAACATGCATCATCTGTCAATGCTCTGTAAGGCACTGTCCACCAGCAGTGGATTACAGGAATGCAATGTACTCTGGCCTCTTCCCTGCCATGTTCCTGACACACCCCTTCCAGCATCTGACTAGCCTTGATCTCCACCTCTTTGTACCCATAGGCCAGCTGATTGTGAGTGTGAGAGAGAAAACAACCAGAAACTCTTTAACAGAAGTAAAAAATACTTCTGCTCAGAATACTCAACAGATATTTTCCTTGTCTTTGTAGCAGGGAGAGCCTTTAGCTACCTCCATTCAACTCTTATAGCTTCACACCCTCTTCTAGAGGTATAATAATTAAAACAATGAAAAAATTCTAATAGAAATGCTTAGAGATAAGCGAATAATTCTCACAGTGAGTAACACACTTGACAAAACTATCCTCTTTCTCTGCTCATGCGAACTCTACAGGCTGATCACAATTTTCACGCATTTATATGTTATTTGGCTTTGCTCGATACATTCTTTTGCCAGTTTGTTTTCACTCTATAGAAAGCATCAGGAAGAATTTGCTATGAGTTCTTCAATTCACAATCTGAACTATGTTGGTTGATTATGGCTACTCACTTACAGTCCTGTGGGATTGTTTCCATTGAGTGTAACTTCTGCAAACATGAAAAAAACAAGAGAGAAAATTACTGAGGCATCAAACTTCACAGGGTGAGGTACACAAAAAGCAGAAGTTGAATTGAGAAAATTTCAGACCTTTTCTTTTCTGAGTAACATAGGCTTTGCCTGCAGCATAATTCTTAGAAAAAATAGGCTACTGAAAGATTTATTGGCAATGTATAGAGTGTACATTTAATTTCTTTTAGACACATTCCCATAAATTAATTGCATGTACATGTGGGGGCCCGGACTGACTAGGATACAGTTGGATTCTCTTTTAACTCTAACTGCCTTTGTGCAAGTGTTTTTAGAATCCCATCCTACCGTGCCTAGAAGCAGCCCATCCCATATAAAATATACCACTGCCAGTGCAAATACCTTTATTTAAAATTCTTTTTCTGTGAGTGTTTGTGCAAGCAAGACCCAAATATTCATGTAAAGCAAACATGTTCAAGTAAATACATCCAAAACAAATACATTTTCAAATATGTGCAAATACTTGTAGAACACTTTTTGTGGTATTTGCTGAGCTCTGTGTTTTCCTTATTGGATGAACAGTTGGCTTGCATGTTGCTTTTGAGGCCAAATTATTTGTAGTCAATATGAATTTTTTATATGACTAAATTTTTTATTAGTCTAAATACAAAATATTTATGTTCCATTACATATTTACAATCCTATTCATGAAAAAATAATGGTAATCTCAAACAGTAATTCCTTGGGGATTATTAAAAAGGCTTCACTGCATTCTGATTCTTCCAGTCTCTTTCTTGCAGGGCAGTTGGTTAGCAATGCATGCACATTTGTCACCTCTGGCTACAACACAAGTGACTACAGTGATGGATTAGCACTTTCTGTTGCTCAGAGTGTAATCTAACTTTTTTCTAGCCACTAGTAAGTACCCACTGGTAACTGTCTATGTCTACTGTTGCTGTGGAACTGGTGCTGAATTCTGCGATAGACAAATCTTCAAATATATGAAGTCTTCCATTGGCTATAGAGGCAACTTCATCCCTTCAGCAGGGTTATTGAAATCTTAGACCCTGAGGAAACAAAACATACAAACAAGTGTTTAACCAATTGAATAGTCATGTGACATCCATTGACTATTTGCATGCTTCAGGTTAAATGTATACTTACAGGCTTTTGCTGGATAGGGACCTTAATATACACTGATTCACAGAATTTGTCTACAGTGCAAAAAAAAATCCACTGCACTGAGCCTCAGAGCCCAAATCAATTGATTCAGGCTCCCCGGGCTAAAAATAGCAGTGTAAACATTTGAATTCAGATTGGAGCTCAGGCTCTGAAGCTCAGAGAAGGGGGAGGGTCTCAGAGCCCAAGATCTGCCTGAGTGGGAACATTTATTGAGTGTCACAGCATGAGCCATCACTGATACTTGGTATTGCAGGTTTTTCTTTACCATGTGCACATACCCTTAGTGTCCTAAGATCCTGACCAAAGGCCAAATGAAGACTCTCACTGACTTCAGTGGGCTTTGAATCAGCCCCAAATGATCCGACAGCCAAAGAGGGTATCATAACAAATGCGTCAAGTAGAAATGCGCATGTTGTTAAAATACACGAATTGCCCTTTTCTCCCTCTCCTTTGACTACTGGATAGTGCCCATTGCCTATTGTTTTGGATCTGTCCCTGAGTGATCAGAGTTTAGTAGTCTCAGCTTAACTTCCATGAACATTGAGCTACTGCACAAATGGGATTCCTTGTCCAGGAAACTAGAATAACAGGAAATTGCAGCTCAGGATTAAAGTATATTGGCAAAGAGAAGCTTGCACACACTGGGCTATATCCTCAGCTGGTGCAAAATGGCATAGCTCCATTGATTTCAGTTGAGCTATGACATTCACACACAATGAAGGCCTGATCCTGCCTACAGAACTATCATGTGCCTGGTTGGCAAACAAAAACAACCTTCTAACATCCTCACTATGAAACCAGAGGGATTCCCCTGCTCATTCAGGGCTGAGGTCCTGGACAGATGGAAAACACGTTATGAAAGCATGCTCACAACAGATCTGCTGATGACTGTTTAGAGCTATGGGACCTGGCAAACTGCACAGCTGCAGATCCCAGGGCAAACTTTGGTCTTCTGTTGCTTGAAGAAGTACAAAACACCATCCAAAAGATATGGAATGGACATGCTGCTGGACCTGATGGTGTTCCACTTGAGCTACTCAAAGGTGCCTTGGAACCAGTGAGTATCAGCCTACGTCATCTGTTTTTAAAAGTGTTGTCATCAGGCAAAGTACCAGCAGAATGGAAAGATGGCACCATAATGTCCCTGTATGAAAACAAAGGACCTCACACTGAGTGTGGCAACTAAAGGCCAGTCTTGTTGTTATTGGGAATGCTCTTTGCTTATGTTCTGCTTGATAGAATAGGGCTGCTCCTTAACAAACATCAGAGTCCACAGCAATTGGGCTTCACTGTAGGGCAGTCAACCATGGACACTGTCTTTACCCTTCAACTTCTGGCTGAGCTGTACTGGAAATGTAACAGCCCTCTTCCCATGACACTTATTGATAACAATGCATCTTTTGGTTCAATTAACAGATCAGCACTTTTGCTCACACCAAAAGGAGCTGGTGTTTCAAATGTTCTGCTAAATCTGGCACACGATCTCCACATTAGTATTGGTGAGAAAATGCATATTGGTTCAAAACTTTCACTGTGTTTCTACACAATGTCAGGTGTGTGGCAGGGATGCATTCTCATATTAGCACTATTCTGTTGAACTATTGCCTGGATATTTGGACTTGATGAGCCACACATTGGAAAGAAAGTTGGTCAAGAAGTTGACCAAGAAAGAAAGTTGACCAAGATTATACTGACATTACTGCCTTGCTTGTGATGAAGTCAGAAAATATCAGTCCCACTCTCCAAGGTGTCCAAGACATTGCCCTATGGGATTGAACATCTCATGACAGAAGAACAATGTCCAGAACTTTGGTACTGGGCTCCCAGAACCCTGGTGCAGGTGGAGTTAAGTAGTACCATGGAGAGCGTTAATGAGTTCATCTACCTAGGCTGCAATTAGAGCTCAAATATTTGCAACAAAAAGGATGTTCTTCAATGAATAAGTCACACAGCCTCCTGCATGAAGTCAATGTCTCACTTATGAATGCAATAACATCTTTGTGCTGAGACAAAGTTCAGCATCTATCAAACCTGAGTATTCCCTGTATTGTATGGGTCAGATCTGGACTCTCTTAGAGGCAGTCTTGGAGCAGCTAGAGGTATTCTATACGTACTATCAGATCCGAACCCTGAGCATAAAGTGTGAAATGTCAGAATGTCACAAAGATATGGACTTCCTCCAATCACGCAGTTTATTCAAAAGCAGCACTGCATGTTCTTTAGCCGTGCCGTCAGGATGGACACAAACACCACAGCACACTTTACTGTCAAACTCTCCATCAACACACCAAAGAGTGTGGCCCCACCTGTGGGGCTACCCCAGAGATTTGTGGATTCTCAGGAGAAAGCCAGATTTGGGAACTTTGCTACATGATGCCTGTTACATCAGCCTTGGTCACTCTGGCTAGCCAACTGTCCTTAATGGCCTTGTGTGATTGATTGTCCACTATATGTAGTTGTAGCCAGAGCAGTTTGAGTTCTCGCTTTTAAGAGCACCAAGCTTGGCAATACATGATATTTTGCACTCTAAAAATCTCAAAGATTTAATGGTAGATAAATATTATCATCCCCTTTTCACAGATTGATAAACTGAGTGTGGAATAGGTGAATGGCAAATCTTTAACTGCCTCTAGTTTTGCAACTGTAGTTGATCTCGAGTGCAATCAATTGTAGGCACAGGTGGTAGAATGAGATGTCTGTCTACCTTGTTTGAGGACACTGATGACAATTCCAGGGTGATTTAAGGCCCTTTGATAATTTGATCCTTCATGGCTTGCTCTATGCCACACAAAAAGCCAATGGCAGAATTGGGATTATTATCCAAACATCCAGTAGGCCATACTTCTTACCTTCTGAGAAACAATTCAGAAGCTCATTCCTGTGATTTGCAGACACTTTTCAGAAGACAAAAAAAGGCATTTATTTTTTCTGTATTGTGGCCTTCTTTTAAATGGAATTTAATACTTATGAATAGTTCATGGTTGAAAATTTAAAGTACTGCAAGATTAATTCTATGAGACACACAAGAGGCACAGAGACTGTATTGATTCTGTACTTCCCCACTAGAGTCCCCTAACTCTGCTTTAGTGGTTTTCCCTCTATGTGCCAGGGGGCAAATGAAACCAGTATTCAAACAGTGGCTGAGCATTAACAGTCCCTGAGCTCTGTAGTCCCTCAGTAATTTTGTTTAATTGCCACACAGACTTGTAAAGTTGCCTGAGCTCTACATTTTCCTCATATGCAAAACAACCATTTTTTCATAAAATGACTGAGACGTGCAATTTAAATCATAGGATTATAAATGCAAAGAAATAGATCCCAAATGAGAGTAAATGATTTCCACTAGTAGTATTTTATCCTTCATCATATGGATACAGGTTTGGATTTTCAAAAACACACAAGTGCTGTAGGATCACGATTCCCACTGACTTTTTAAATGGCATTTGTGCTTCTAAGTCACTTAGGAGCTTTTGAAAATCCCAACCATATTGTTTTGGCCTCCAGAGCCAAGTTCTATTCTGAGTTATACCCATGCAACGTCTATGAAGTCAATGCAATGGAACTCTCATCAATAAGAGTAAAACTCGTCCATGCCAGAGACAAAACCTTCACCTGCTGTGGTTCCCAGAATGAACTCCCCAGAAATGAAGGGCTACTCAAACCACACCACTTTCCATTTCAAATGCAAGGCACTTTTCTTTGGCCTTGCCTTCTGTAGTATAAACACATAGCAACAGATATATTTATTTAATGATAAAACCCCCTACCAAAGCAAGACACTCCAATGCATACGCTTTTTCTCTGTGGAGAAGGTGAGAACACATGACATGTGGCAGAGGTGTAGTCACATGGCCTACTGAAAAGTACTCAGATATTACAGTGATGAGCATGATATAAAAACCTACATAGAAGACAATAGATATGGTTGCATAGATACCTGTCTAAATGTAGACTGTCTTACTGTCTCGTGCTGCTCACTCTGAAATCAGTGGGAGTTTTACAATGGATTTCAGTGAACTGTATGAAACCCTTACTCAGTCCTAATCACCAATGCAAATAGCCATATGGAAGTCAGTGCGACTGTGTGTGAGTAATTGCTCACTAATATGAATAAAGACTTGCCTAGCCTTGTACATCTCCTAACTCACCACCCTACATCATAAGGAACATAAGAACAGCCATATTGGGTCTAATCAAACTAGTCCAGTATACTGTCTTCCAGCAGTGGCCAATGCCAGGTGCTTCAGAGGGAATGAACAGAACAGGTAATTGTCAAGTAATCCATTGCCATTGGTCATTCCCAGCCTCCAGCAAACAGCAATCCTGGCCTATACTGGCTAAAAGTCTTGATGGACCTATCCTCCATGAACTTATCTAGTTCTTTTTTTAACTTTCTCATAGTCTTGTCTTTCACAACATCCTCTGGCAAGGAGTTCCACAGGTTATTGTGTGTTGTGTGAAGAAATACTTCCTATTGTTCATTTTAAACCTGCTGTCTATTAATTTGATTGGATGAGCCCTAGTTTTTGTATTATGAGAAGGAGTAAATAACATTTTCTTATTTACTTTCTCCATACAAGTCATGATTTTATAGACCTCTGTCATATCTGCCCTTGTACTTTATACCATACCATACCATAATAAAATTTAACATCCCTATGGGAAAGGGAACACCAAAGCATCCCATCATAGTAGCATTTAATTTCAGAAAGGGAAACTACACAAAAATGACAAAGTTAGTTAAACAGAAATTAAAAGGTACAGTGCCAAAAGTGAAATCCATGCAAGCTGCATGGAAACTTTTTAAAGACATCATAAAAGAGGCTCAATTTAAATGTGTACCCCAAATTAAAAAACATAGGAAGAGGAACAAAAAAGTGCCACCATGGCTAAACTACAAAGTAAAAGAAGCAGTTAGAGGCAAAAAGGCATCCTTTAAAAAGTGGAAGTTAAATCCTTTTGAGGAAAGTAGAAAAGAGAATAAACTCTGGTAAGTGAAGTGTAAAAATATAATTAAGAAAACCGAAAAAGTATTTGAAGAACAGCTAGCCACAGATTCAAAAAGTAACAGCAATTTTTTTTTAAGAACATTAGAAGCAGGAACCAGTGGGGCCATCAGATGACTGGAATGCTAAAGGAGCAAGGAAGGAAGATAAGGCTATTGCGGAGAAACTAAATGAATTCTTTGCATTGGTCTTCATTGCTGAGGATGTGAGGGAGATTCCCAAACCTGAGGCATTCTTTTTAGATGACATCTGAGGAACTGTCCCAGATTGAGGTGTCATTAGAGGAAGTTTTGGAACAAATTGATAAATTAAACAATAAGAGTTCTGAAGGAACTCAAATGTGAAATTGCAGAACTACTAATTGTGGTATGTAACCTATCATGGAAATCAGCTTCTATACCAGATGACTGGAGGATAGAAACATAGAAACATAGACTCATAGGTCAGAAGGGACCAATATGATCATCTAGTCTGACCTCCTGCACAAGGCAGGCCACAAAACTCTACCCATACACATTTATAACAACCCCGAACCCATGACTGAGTTATTGAAATCCTCAAAAGTGAGATTTGAAGACCTCAAGCTGCAGGGAATACACCAGCAAGCGATGATAGCTAAGGTGCGATCAATTAAAAGGATCCAGAGGCAATCTCGGCAATTACAGGCAGTAAACCTAACTTCAGTACCAGGCAAATTGGTTGAAACTATAGTAAAGAATAGAATTATCAGACACATGGATGAATACAATTTGTTGAGGAAGAGTCAACATGGCTTATGTAAAGGGAAATCATGCCTCACCAATCTATTAGAATTCTCTGAGGAAGTCAACAAGCATGTGGACAAGGATGCTACGTGGATATAGTGTACTTAGATTTTCAGAAAGCCTTTGACAAGGTTCCTCACCAAAGGCTATTAAGCAAAGTAGACAGTCATGGGATTAGAAGGAAAGTCCTCTCCTGGATCAGTAACTGGCTATAAAACAGGAAACTAAGGGCAGAAATAAATTATCAGGTTTCAGAATGGAGAGAGGTAAATAGTGGTGTCCCCCTGGGGTCTGTACTGTGGCCAGTGCTGTTCAACATACTGAAACAAAGTGTAAACAGTGAGGTAGCAAAATGTGCAAATGATACAAAACTATTCAAGGTTGTTAAGTCCAAAGCAAGCTGCAAAGAAGTACAAAGGGATCTCACAAAACTGGGTGACTGGGCAACAAAACAGCAGATGAAATTGAATGCTGATAAATTGCAAAATAAATGCAGGTTGGAAAACATAATCCCAACTATATATATAAAATGATGGGGTCTAAATTAGCTGTTACCACCCATGAAAGCGATCTTGAAGTCATTGTCGATAGCTCTCTGAAAACACCCACTCAAAGAGCAGTGACAGTCAAAAACGCTAACAGAATGTAGGGAATCACTAGGAAAGGGATAGATAATAAAACAGAAAATATCGGATTGCCTCTTTATGAATCCATGGTATGCCCGCATCTTGAATACTGAGTGCAGATCTGGTCACCCCATCTCAAAAAGGATATATTGGAATTGAAATGGTACAGAAAAGGGCAACTAAAATGATTAAGGGTATGGAAAAAAGCTTCCATATGAGAAGAGATTAATACGACTAGGATTTTTCTTTGGAAAAGAGATGACTAAGGGGAGGATATGATAGAGGTCAATACAATCATGCAGGTAATATACAGGCAAAGAGATGATGTATGGCTATTTTTTATGGATGCAATGAAATTTAACGTACACTAATTGAAGTTATAGCTGTAACTTACTTTCTTAAATATAATTTATTTACTCTGGATATATTAGAGCTGGTCAAAATATTTCATTTTTTTGTGGGGGGAGGGGGAAGGGGTTTCTCATTTTCTTCTTTTTCAACCAGTCTTAGAATAAATATACCTGTTCCTCAAATGAGTAGTTCCATTACTAGAATTTATAAAAATGAATCCAAGAAATACATTTTGCCAAGCAAATAGCTTTCTGTTTCAAATTAGAGCTGCAGGACAGAAAGCAAAATAAAGGGTAGGGAAGTGCAGGTTAGGGGTGAGGAAAGAAAGCTTGAATTGAGTCTCTTCTGTAGCAAATTTCCCAAATCTTTTTACAACAGGTTTACAAAGTGTTTCTTCCCAGTCTGTTGTCAGTCCATGGATATTTTTGTTGTCTCTTTGAAAGCCTTTGTAATACAATATAAATGTTATGCTGAGATAACACAGAGAGAAAGCCCATATGGATGTATTCCTAGCTTTACAGCAACTTAGTCTTGAGTATGCGTTGCTTGGATACCAAAAATTCACTTAATCAGTCTGAAACTGGAACTATGTACACTGTTCACCTGAGAGACTTGCAGTAAAAGTGTAATCCTTTCTCTCTGCCTTCAGGGGAATGGCTCCAAGCTGCTTTTGTTCTGAACATGCACAGGAAGTTGAGTCATCATTGTTTAGCTCATGTCCTTGTGTGCTCAGAATCATGTGATTCTGCTTTTTTGGTAGTATCCTAATGAGATGGGAAAGTGGGATGGTTTGGTGGTGATTCTTTTGTGACAGAATAGTTTATGAAAGAGAACTATGATATAAAGAGGTAAGAATTATGTATAGAATGTCTCCAGGTAGTTTATAATCCCATATCTTATTCCCTCCTCTGAATTTCATAGTGCATTTTGTCTTCTGTATGTCCATAAATGCTACAAGGCAAGGACTATCGTTATATTTTTATCCTTTACATTACCAAGCACATAGTCATGTTTAATGAATAAGTACTAATGGGAATATAAAACTCATAAGTCTTTCTCAAGTCTGGAAGTGACCCAAGCTGATGGTTCAACCATCCATCTCGGTTCAAGGTAGAAGTATTGCATGTGAGTGGAAGAAATGGGAAAGAAGGTTCAGCAATGGCTTCACATAGGGTATGTGATTACGGGACTCCTCTGGAAATCTTTCAATTGACTTTAAAGGGTTTTGTATCAGGCCCACCACTGAATTCCATTGACATCACTGAAGTCACTCCTCACCTATGCTGGTGTGAGAAGAGAATCACGTGCATAATGCAGTCCCACTTTGAAAAGTGACTAAAAATGCTTCCAGGTTTCTCTCTGTCTCCATACTAAATGTCTTTAATTTATAAGTAAAAAAGTGTATTGTTTTTTAAAAAAGAATTTCTGATTGCCAGCTCTACAATCTACAACGTGGGATCTGGAGGTATGAACTGTGCTGTGAAAGTTATCGTGTAGTGCTATGAATACACACAAAGAATGGATTTATTAAGATAGGAGGAGATATTTCAGAATAGATTTCCACTTGAAGGGGTAATAGACAAACTCGACTAGCGGCTTTGAGATGGCTTTTAGGCCTTGATTAACTCTGATGAGAGCAAGCCTGTGCTCAGAAGCTTAGAGAAACCCCAAAAACAAAAGGCCACCTAATGGAATACATTTAGCTAATCTTCAGGCCTTGTATAATACCCATCCACCACTGTGTAATTTACACCCAAATCAGGTGAATTTGGCACTTCTAGTTTTACCAGTTAACTGTAGAATTCCGTAGTAGCATCAGGAGATCTTCTGGTATCTGTATAAACCCCTAGTGACATCCATGTGTGTGAGGATCCTGAATTCCCTTTTTGAACTACTATTCTGGTTACTATGGTTGGAGTATGCCCTTCTGAAAAACACAGACATTTAACCTGGCAGAAAAGTATAAAGTATATTCATGTCAGTGAAAACTGGTTTCAGATGGAGGCTTCATGCTGGGACATGGGGTTCTGGCTATTAGGCAACACTATGATTTGCTTATTAGATAAAAAAGAAATATGGAGCTGCTTCTCCATAGCCAACACAAAGCAGTAATTGGATACAGGGGGGAGGAGTCCACCTAGTTACTGGATGAAGTGGTGCTTTCCAGTTGCCTAGTCATATTCCTTCTGGCAGAGGCATAAAACTAGAGGGCTTCCGTAAGGATGCTACTGGTACAGATACAGTGCCTCATCCCCTACTCTTTGCCTGAGGTTGGCTGATTGGCATCTGGAGAGACAGTGAAGGAGTCAAATGGTCAAAATGGTCAGTTGGTTGCCTGGCCCTGCACTGGATATGCAGCTTGCTAATGGAGCTGTCAGCTGTAAACATTTTGAACACAGCAGGCCTACAGAACCTTCCCTTCAGAAACAAAAGGGAGGAGTCAGGGCCACACTAGAGGACTTCATGGTCTCACAGCTTTCTAAGAACTTGTTTGAGGATTCATGCTTCGAACCTTGTGCATTTTTCCCCCAGTCCTGCTTTAACATTGAAGTACTGGTGGGTGACAAAAGTCATCCTCTCAGTTGCCTCATGATGCAGCACAAGATGTTGCACTGGCTCTGGTTGGGTGTGTCATCCATGTGTACCTGAATGGGAGAATATTTGCCTGCTTAAGAATGGGCTAATTTTTTTCAGTACCTGAGTCCTGAAGAATTGCCATGTTTGGAAGGACATTGCATTGTGAAGGTAAAATCTCGTGGCCTGACTGTGGCTTTAAGCCATAGGCATGTTCATTGCCCTTTGAGGAGGTAGTGGGTGAGGACACTGCTGCGCTCACAGTCACTTTAGGGATGGCCAGCAATACCATTCTGGAAGTGCCTCTGTTTCCCATCTGGATGGTGTCCAGCTCCTGAATGGTGGTAAAAGTTGGGGGAAGGTTTCATGCACTTTTCTTTCTCTTCGCTGCACTTTGTACAAGGCTAGGAACAATCCAGTCCTTACAGCCCAATTAGGGTGACCAAATGTCCCAATATTAGGGGACTTTTTCTTATATAGGTGCTGATCGCCCTCCACCCCAGCGCAATTTTTCTCACATGCTACCCGGTTGCTCTAGTCCCAATGCTGTCTCCATTAAAATCAAAGCGTTTTGCCATAGTCACTGATCTCTGAGGCTGTGATCCAGCAAACTCTGAAGTGCATGCCTAACTTTGACTTCATTAACACACACACTGGGACATCTCAGATGAGTAAATAGTTTTCTGGGTTTGTGTTTTAAACACTGATCCTGCAAAAGATTTATTTGTGCTTTACTTTACCAATTGAAAGTAATCCCAATGAGATCAAAGGGACTACTCCATGTATAAAATTAAGCAGATGCATAAATCTTTGCAGGATTGGGGCCTTAGTTTGTAATATTACAGTTCATTTCTGTGGTCATTATGATGTGATTCCTGGGGGAAAAAGGATACTTTTTCTTGGCATGCAATCTTTCAAATTTCAAAACTGCACCACGCATAAAATTTAGCACTAAAGTGTCAATCATAGCAGCAGGGACTTTCACTGAAGAAGCAGAAGTTCTTATCAATCCAAGATTCATGAGGCAATTTCCTTTAGAGACTATTATATGGTAGGTGAAATGTCAAGGGAAGCTGTAATATTCTTCAAGGAAATTTTAGGAATATTACATACATACATGCTACTCTTAACCTTACCTTGAATATAAACCATGTGCATAAAATCTGATCATCATCATCTAATGTGTAGAGAGATTTTAAAATTGCATTTAAAAATTTGTGTTGTGAGATAAACATGCATTTGGGGAAACTGATATTGCCATTTAAAATATAGCTTTTGAATGAAAAAAACCCAAACTATTTCCCAAAGGGCAGCGTACTGTAGCTGTCACAGTATCACACGCTTTCTTTTGTTTTTTTATAATATATGTATTTTTAGGTCTATACTGTCCATCTAAAAAGAATATTGACTTGAATATAATACACTGTACTGTTTGTGCCCAAGGGATTTTAGTTGGTTGATTGATTGATTTATGCAGTTTTCCCTAAGATATTTTACCCTTTTGCATAAAGTTTGCATATATACAATGCTCAATATTAAAATGTCTGCAGCTACTATAAAGTAATGAATATTAACAAGGCAAGAAGATAGGCCCTTAGTGTGAAGTAAATTAAACAAGAAAACAACCTGAAAAAAACAATACATTTAAATCATAGGATGAATGAAAAGAATATTCTCATTATTCGCTATAGGTTGGACTTTCTTAATGGAGCTGCAGATTCTGAGAGCTTTTGAAAAACTGGCCTCTTCACTTAGGGTATCTCTACACTGCAATTTTACGCACCTTCCACCCACACCCTCATAACATTGAGTGTCAGAGCCCAGGTCAACTAACTGGGGCTCATGGGACTCAGACAGTGGAGCTAAAAATTTCAGTATAGAGATCTGGGCACGGGCTGGAGCCCAGCTCTAAGACCCACTGCTGTTACAGGGTTTCTCTTGTTGTGTTTTATTCCCTTTCCTTTAAGATTCTATCCAGTAAAAAGGACACATGACTCTGAAACACTTTAACTTCCTCTGATATCTCAGCTGGCAATGGGCAAATGGTTGATTTTTTTTCCATATTCAATAAATATAAGTAACGATAAAATTTGAGTGCCGCTTAGCAATTAGGCATGAAATCCTGGCCCCACTGATGTTAATAGCAGAGCTCTCACTGAATTCAGTGGGGCCAGGAATTCACCCTCTCAATTGATTATGATCCAGCTCCTGTGAGGTACTGAATGCCTTCATCTCCTATTGAATTCAATGGGATATCAGGTTGATGAGTGCCTTGATGAGCTCTTCCTCAGTACTCTAGGACATGGTATTATATCATACATACATTTCAGATTTAGGCCTTGATTCAACACAGCACTTAAGCACATGTGCAGTGTAGGCAGCTTCCATGATTATGTTGTGAGTCTTGCGATATTTGGTACATTCCTTAAAGCCCCAGCTCCTGGAGTCATGTATTGGTGTGAGAATCTCCACTTTTATTTCTTCTTTAAGTTCGTATCTAGCTCTCATGGTTGCAGAGAAAATCTGGAAAACTTGATTCCCAAAGGCTCAAACCCCAACTGAGAAATACAAAGAATCCCAAATGTATTACTTTCTAAAATCTCATGATTTTTGAATGCTTGGGTTGGCAATACTGTATGTATTGTAACTTTAAGCACGGGGTAGTCCCATTAAAGCATGTGTGGGTGCTGTGAGAAAGGAGGTGTAGGAGATATTTATATTCACTGCAGACTTGGTTTACACTCTCTTTGCACTGCCTGAGTAGGGGAAAGGGAGGGGAACAACACAGGAAATATGCCCTTGTAAGAACAAAATCATAACCAGAACCAGGTTAGCTTGCCAACTAGTCTAATCCTCTCTAAAACTGTTGAAAGAGGGGACTGAACAAGAACATAAAGGTTAAAAGAAATGTTTCCTAATTGAAAGTGTAACTAATCTAACATTTTCGATGAAACAGATAAATCCCAGTAATTTAGCTGTCATATAGGGTATACAATTATTGGCATCAGACTCCATTGCACAATTAGATTAGGACTTTGCTTCCTGCCTTATCCAGAATATTTGGTAATGAAGCAAACGACAATTCATCTTTGACCTCTTCCTGTTATAAAGAAGCCATACAAGTTAACTATTATACATATGGGTTAACTCTTTTTATGGGACATGGAAAAAGTCAGCTCCTATCTGCAGGACTTCTGCATTTTCCTCTAATGTTTTTTTTCTTCCACTCTCTTTGGTAACATTTTGGTTTTGCTGTTTTACTTCATTAAAGCAAAGCATGATTTTTCTGTCTACTCTTTCCCAGCTGTGATAAAACAATAACTAAGTAGTTGGCTCAGTGTGATAATCCAAACATGGATGAAGCAATAACTGTGTGTCAGTGCTATGGTGACAGAATCCTGTTTGGCCACATTTTCAATGTGCAGGTTGATAATTATTTAGTCTGGTTCACATCAACATATTTTGAAAGAAGCTAGATCTCGTCAGATGAGAATTCTGCTGGCATGGGGGAGCCAACACCTCCTTGAGCCCAGCACTGGGTTGGAGTGGTGAGGAGCAGCCGGACCAGTCCCAGCTACAGTCAATGGGCATGCAATCTTTCATGGACCATTGCCAGCTGGTATAAATTAGAGCAGCCCTCAAGTTGCACAAAGAGTCCAGGACTCATCCAAGAACTTGGCCCTATGTATTGTCTGCTATACCTCAGTCTATAAATTCAGGCTACATATTACAACATAGGGCACTTAGGAAAATACAGTGCCTCTTTGCACTGCTAATAAATTCTTAATAGCATTGGCCTTGGGCTTAGCCTGGAAGTTGTCAGCTTTATTTCTTTGCTGCTGCCTACTACACTTGCATACATGGTACCACAGTCATAGGAGGATGCTGGCCCGGTATGGGACTTGCCTCAACGTACTGTGGAATCATCATACTTTAGATTAGTGCTCTGTGTGTAAAATGCTGGGATTCGTATGTAGGATTTGGTTGCAATTTATAGAACACGCAGTTAACTTCTGAGCAGGCAGTACCTCATTGGCTGAAACGTCACTGATATAGTTGCTCAGCTCACACTGCAGGCCTTCACTTACAGTAAATAATGAAAATTCATTTAAAAGGGAGACAAGGCACTGGACTAAGATTCAGGGATTGTGACCTTGGACCAATAACACTTGTGGGACCTTCAGCTTTGGCCTGCTGGATGACATTGGGTAAGTCAGTTCTGCTTTCTGTACCTGAGTTTCTCCATCTGTAAAATAGGGATAACACCACTTCCTTCCTTTGTAAAGCACTTTGACTTCTAAGGATGAAAAGTGTTAGTGTTGTATAAGAGCTCGGAATGCTTAGTATGAAAAGCTATGACCCGGCAGAGGAAAGGATAACATTCAATCCTGTTCTAACTAGAACAGGATTAGATTATTATTAGTGATGCAGCCATGTAGTAAAATTCAGATCTGAGAATTGAATCCAGCTACCTCAAAAATTCAGGGTTGTTTGGGTAAAACTTCTTGATTTCTAACATATAGAGTGGGGAACAAGTCACTCTCTGATTGGGGCCTTTGGATGCTACTATAACATAGAGGTTTACAATAATGGTGACGATGATCCTGATCCATATTTGGAGTGTTAATGTTTTGGGATTCCCAAAAATCAGGGACTGCATCGAGGTTTTCGGTTGGGTTTATCTCTATTTATTACTCATTAGAAAGTATTTTTGTTAGGCTTTTAATTTTCATTAAAAGAGGAGACAGAAACTAGAATCACCTAAACATGCATTAGAACTTTCTGAATCACCTTGTACGAATTACCAGACTCATTCTGGTGTCTCGTTGTTTATTTGCTAACACGTTTTGCCTGGGTGAGTGTAATGGGTATTTTTTTCTCTGCAGAAAGCTTTGTGGTCAGTTTGATAAATGTCTAAATGTACATCTGTACCTAAGTTACTGCTTGCAAGTATTCATAAATATTTGTGCTTCTAAACATCTTTTTACCAATTATACTGTACTCTGAAGAATTATGATGCAGTAACTACAGGTATGTCAGTGTAACACAATTATTACTGCAGCATCTGTGTACTTTATCACAGCCGTTTACTAATAGTTGAAGCAGAGAACTAAACGAATAGCAATTTAAGTGACCCATCCTTTGTAATTTAAAGCTTCCTGAGTAAGGAAGTGGGGGAGCATTATTGTCTCCAGATTTAGGCCTGTTGAACACTTTCAGATTGTCAATGCAGGAACCTGAGGGAGGGTAGAAAATTTGAGTAAGCACGTTACCACTTCCTCTGGAGGAGTAACTGTTTCAGTGGTATTGCAGCCACTAAATGTCACAGCCACCTCTTTGGGTCCATCTCAGCATAACTCCGCAAGCTCATGTTTTTACAGTCTCTGACTCAGCTTTATGAGTAGCTTCTGTCCTTATTTTTTGTAATGCAGTAAGAAACTCAGCTATATATTAAGGTTCTTTATAAATAACTGTTTTCTACAGCGAATGCACAGTTTATTTACTTTTGGGTAATGATTTACAGTTGTTTGCACAGTTGGGCTTTTTAAAAAACAAAACCAAATCCAAATCAACAATCGCTGTGAAGAATTAGATTTAGGAGCCACTTGTCATATCTTATCCAGGAAAAAAAAAATCAAGTAGATGAACCAGTCTTTGATTATGAATATAGTCTCTTGCCCATCACAAGTAAGGAGATCAGTTCATATATTCAGTAGTAATAGCTGTCATTGAGGATCAGTTTGGACAATAAGGGTATTTTCTAGTGGCTGATCCAGGCAACCATCTGATGGGCATTTTATTCTGGAAGTCTTTGTGTTATGTTTTCCTTTAGAAAAATGTCTGATTGCACAAGTTAATTATGTTTTCTGATTCCTGTTCAGGGTTTTACCCAGTCCTCAGCAAGATGTTTGTCTGCATCTATGTTCTTCCTGCCATGTTATCGGATAATCCTGACAGGGTTTTCTGCAGTATATTTTATTTGTGAGACACAAGGTAAGCTGGTGTCATCCACTGGATAGAGGATGAGATGGGAACTGAGGAGACCTGGGGCAAAATACTGGACCCATTATATTAAGTGGTAGAAGTCCCATTGACTTCAGTGGATCTCAGCTTTGCTGTGTAGTCTTTGGCAACTCACTTCATCCATGGTGAAAAGGGGACACATAAATGGACACAAATCAGACATAAAAAATGGGAACATCCATAAACCAGTCAGAGAGCACTTCAATCTCCCAGGACACACTATAGCTGACCTGAAAGTTGCCATACTGCTACAAAAAAAAATTCAAAAACAGACTTCAAAGAGAAACTGCAGAGCTGGAATTCATATGTAAACTTGAAACAATCAGATTGGGTCTGAATTGGGACTTGGAATGGTTCTCATTACAAGAAGTAATTGTCACTGTTCACACATTCTCACCTTCTAATAAATGGTTGTGAATAGGCCTCAGCTATTCTATCATCCCCCATTGTTGTACCTTCCCCTTGACTATAAATATATATACACACACACACACCCCCATCTGATTTCAATTCCCTGCATCTGACGAAGTGGGTTACAGTCCACGAAAGCTTATGCCTGCAAACATTAAATTAGTTAGTCTTTAAAGTGTTACAGGACTCTTGTTTTCACTTCATCCATGCTTCAGTTTCCCTAGCAGTAAAATGGGAATAATGCTTGCCTTCCTTTTAAATGCTTTTGAGATCTATAAAACACTAAGCATTATTAATAATCAGAAACATAGCCTAGCCTCTGACATACAAAAACACCCATGTTACTTAGTCAATGTTCCCTCCTTCATAGATCTCGACAAAAAGACCACTGTTGTCTCTTTGACTTAACTGAAAAACACATATAGACTTAAACAATTATCAGAATTCCCCCTGCCTTTGCCCCTCTACCTCTTTTACAAGACATGTCCCTATAAATGATTGTATGGAGTGTGGGAGTTTGAATCACCATACGACCAGAAATCCAGCTGCATTATTTCAAACAATATTGCATTAGATAGAATGAACAAAAACAACTTTTCTTAATGTTTATTTAAAATGTATATTTAAAAATACTGTGGGAGTTACAGGAGGTTTGGGAATTTGGAATACTTTGTACAGAAAAGAGAAGAGCTGTCTTTTCTCTTTTCTGCTATTTTTTCTTACCCTCTCACTAAGAGGGTCTTGCTGGACTATGAAATACAAATACATTAAGCAGGATCCCTCCCTCCTCATCTCCCACTATTGGCTTCCTGCTGGTGCTAATAGTAATTACAGGGAGCAGCCATTGCAAGTAATAACATTAGGGAATGAAGACAATTTAGGCTGGGTCTACAATGACGGCGGCAAATCCACTGCCGTCAGATCAAGTGCTCTGGGTCGACTGAGCAGTCTGTATAGACCTGCTCAGTCGATCCAGCAATCGACACAGGAAAACCACCCTGGAAGTGGCTTAGTGCTGCGTTGAAGGGAGCGCTGTTCCCTTCAATGCAGCACAGTGTGGACGGCACGCGGAGCAGACACAGTGAAGTCAATGGGAGATACACAAGTGATTTATGTCTCTTGTGTATCTCCCGTCAACTGCCGCTGAATCCAGAAGGTAAGTGTAGACCGGGCCTTCGTTGGGTGGGTGTAGTCTGCTAGCCCTCTTCTGTTTAAGAAATTCTCATTTGCTTTGTATATCTCCTTGCTCTTCAAGGAATGTCAGGACCAGCAATCCCTTTTGACCTCTGTGGTGTGATAAATCCTAGCAGTTTTTGTTCACTTAATTTCTTTTTTAATATGCCTACACAATTGTATGGGACAGACAGGAAAGAATATATACCAATGATTTATATCATAGAAATTGTAGTAATTTTGACTTAATTCATCAAGAAAGTTATTTGCGTAACCTAGTAGGAAGCCAAGGACTGGAGGTGTAGAATGTGGGCCTTGCTCCAGGAAAGCATTTAAGCATGTGCATAATTTAAAGCAGGCGTGTAGTTCAATTGAAGGCAATGAATCCCTGTGAGTATCCCCAATGCCTTTAATGGAACTTACCCACTTAAAGTTATGCATGTGCTTAAGTATTTTGCTGGATCCTGGCCTATATTCCTTGTGAGATGAATAAGCATATAATTGACAATGAACTGAGAATTTTCATTTTTGAACACATTAGCTGCTCCAGTTTTTCTTCTCAAACTATAGCAAACACAGCAATTTTCCTTTTTCACCTTACACTTTTTCCTTAGTGCCTGTGCAGTCTGTTTTGAGCTATGAACACCTCCTTTTAACCTTACTTCCATTTCAACTCAGCAGGCACCACATTTTTTCTTGGTTCTCAGTATCTCATCTTATCAGACACCATACTTTTAAGCTGGCTCCCTGAATATGTACGAGTTATTTCATTAGGCTATCAGGGAGAAGTAAAAGCTTCCAGCTTTCCTACTTTCTCTTGTCTGCCAAATTGGCTTTCCTGGAGGGGGGAAAAAAAAGGCAAAAAGCCCTTATGGTGAGTCATCTAACTTCAGTCCTTCCCATACTCCTGTAGAAGTGTTACTTGCTATCTTTACTGTGCATGAAGATTCAACACTTCACCCTGCACTGCAAAAATTCCTAGACTCTTTGATAATACCCTATGCTTAAATAGAAAGTGTGCCTTACTGATGAACTGCACTCAGTTAAAGAATGCACACTGTCTTACCAGACTTGGTGTATATATAGCAGCTGTAGTTAAGACTAAAAATATACTGTAAGCAAACATAATTAGTAATATAACTTCCTATTTTAGTGAAGCAGTCTGGTGATCTAGTAATACAAGGAAAGGCTAAAAAATTACAGCTGCTTTCTGTTTCACCTTTCACTACTGTATGTTTTAGTTATAATTATTATCTATAACAACAACCACTGGTCCAGAGATGAACTACTTGTGTACCTCACTGTATTCTAAATTAAATAGAACAACTCCAGAATAATAATACCTAAATCTCACATGGAGCTTTTCATTCATAGATCACAAGGCAGTTCAATATCATTATATCTATTGTGGCAACCTGCCAGCTTCCTCCTGGTGGGTCTCACACTTTTACCTCTCTTCCTGGGCCAGGGCATCCCAGCTACCCCATCTTCCCTGGCTGTAGAGGAGCTTTGTCTTCTGGTCTGGGAGGGAACCTTCTCCTCCAGCTGCCACAAGCCTTCCGGCAGCTTCCTCCTGGTTTGTTCCCTCCTTCCCCTCTTGGGAAGGCAGGGTTTAAATACTCCTGGCATCGCCCTTCATTGGGTCCAGGTGTCTCTAATTGCCCTGCTGCAGTCTCTCCTCTGCCTGCAGGGCGAAGGGTCTTTAACCCTTTAGGGCCCACATACTGGCCCTCTGGCCTGACTTTACCACACTATTTAGAGATGGGGAATTTGAAGTACAAGAAGAGAAGCGACTTGCCGAAGATCCTACAGCAAAAGAATGGCAGAGCCAAGAATTGGCTAGTCCAGGATTCTGTCCATTAGGGTATATCATAATCCTTTGTGAAAAAAGAAAAAGAGTTGGGTGTCACTGTGCAATCAATAAAGATCTCTGCTCAACATGCAGCTGTGGTGAAAAATCAGGCAAGCTGAATAAGGAATGGAATGGAGAATAATACTGAAAATATTATGCCAGTGATTATAACCTCACTGAAATACTGTCTTCAGTTCTAACTGCCCTGTCTCAGAAAGGATATAGCAAAAATGTATCTGTTAACATATAATATATCTGTTAACTCTTGATTTTGGTTGAAGGTAAACAAGTCAAATTCTAATGTGGTTATGTGATTGGATAATAATACAGAGCCATTCATCTAATTAAATCACACTGCAAGGTGTATGGAATCTCACAAAGACACATACATTACCCCAAGGAAAGAAACCTTCATTTTATATTTCACTCTTTTATTTCAGTTGGTCTTCATCTCTCTCATGTTTCTCTCATGTAGTAGGATTATATTTAGCAGTCACTTTTGCATTATTTTTGTTGTGTAATTAAGCCCTCATTCCTATTTTTGTGTCCATAACTGCATAATCATAGAATCATAGGATATTAGGGTTGGAAGGGGCATCATTTAGTCCAACCCCCTGCTCAAAGCAGGACCAACCCCAACTACATCATTCCAGCCAGGGCTTTATCAAGCTGCAATTTAAAAACTTGTAAGGATGGAGATTCCACCACCTCAGTAGGTAACACATTCTAGTGCTTCTCCTACTGAAAACATTTTTCCTAATATCTGATCTAGACCTCCCCCACTGCAACGTGAGACCATTGTTCTTTGTTTTGTCATCTGCTACCACTGAGAATATCCTAGCTCCATTCTCCCTAGAACCCCTCTTCAGACAGTTGAAGGCTGCTATGAAATCCTCCCCTCACTCTTCTCTTCTGCAGACTAAACGAGCCTAGTTCCCTCAGCCTTTCCTCATAAGTCATGTGCTCCAGCTCCCTATCATTTTCATTCCCCTCTGCTGGACTCTCTCCAATTTGTCCACATCCTTTCCGTAGGGGCGAGCCCATAACTGGACACAGTACTCCAGACATGGTCTCACCAGTGTTGAATAAAGGGGAATAATCACTTCCCTCGAACTGCTGGCAATGCTCCTACTAATGCAGGTCAATATGCTGTTAGCCTTCTTGGCAACAAGGGCACACTAATGACTCATATCCTGCTTTTTGTCCACTGTAACCCACGCGTCCTTTTCTGCAGAACTTCTGCAGAAGTTGCTGGTGGGTCCCCAGTCTATAGCAGTGCAGGGATTCTTCCATCCTAAGTGCAGGACTCTGCACTTGTCCTTATTGAACTTCATCAGATTTTTTTTTTGTCCCAGTCCTTCAATTTGTCTAGGTCACTCTGTATCCTATCCCTACCCTCCAGGGTATCTACCACTCCCTCCAGCTAAATGTCATCTGCAAACTTGCTAAGGGTGCAAACCACCCCATCCTCCAGATCATTAATGAAGATTTTGAACAAAACCTTCCCCAGGACCAACCCCTGAGGCATTCCGCTTGTTGCTGGTTGCCAACTCCTGATCTTCCTTTACAAGAATTACAGTATTTCATATCTGTTTTCTCCTTCATTGTCTCCTCTATAACATTACCTCGGCTTCCAACTCTGTGCCAAATTCTGCCGATTCATACCATAACCGACCTTATTGGAGTCAGTAGGTCTGATTCCCATCTCACTCACACTTGTGTAGATCAGAAATAACTCCACTGAAGTCAGTAGATCTACACCAGGTTAAGAGAATATAGATTCTGGCACCATGGGATTACACAGGGTGTAAATCAGGCCAGGATATGTCCCTATGTCAAAATATTGTTTATGGTCTTTTACCTTTAAACATGGCCAACCCTACCTCAGCTTATCCATGATCTCCAAAATATCCTTCTGTTTGTTTTTTCCTTTACCCGTTTGCTGTTTTTTTTTAATTTTCGGTACCACAATTGTATCCCCATGCTTTGCTCTTTCTTTTCATTCTGTTCCACTTTCTTTGTGCATGTTTGTATTTCTCTTTCATGCTTTATTTAACGTGGCTAGAAGTACACATGTATCAGAAGTGTTTAGCTCGCTAGCTTGCTCATCATGCTGCAATGCAGGTTTCCAAAGACTCTCTGTCTAACCTGATTCTTCTTTTCATCTCTTCCCTTTGCACTGCAATTCTGAAGTAGACATAGTCCGTAATGTTAAATTCTCTTTTTTGTCCACTGCAATCTTGTCTTCCCCACACATTTATATTCAACATTGTTAGATTAATAACTAATTAATAAATAAAATCACACTATAATGCCACTAAAGGACGCTATAAGAAGATGTGTCCACTAGTAATTAGTCTGAGAACACTAACGCGTAACACAGAGGTTATTAAACATCCATCAGATGGTTACAGCTTCCATTCGCTGCCATATCAGGCCTGATTTGAACCAGGGGCCTAAAGTGAAATTCACCCCCTTTCAGAGCTCGACCATGTCACTTAAGTCCCACATAAGCCTAAATTTCACGCTAGAGAGGGGAGCCCATGACAAGTTCCCATGAGCCATGTCGTTCCCCATCTTTAACAATGCAGGATACAGCTGAGCAGCTATTCACAGTGCAACTATGTTAAGGGCTGGATCTGTAACTCCCCTCCCCTGTTTAATTTTTCAGTTAGGGATTTTTGTAATATTCACAAAACTATAAAGGAAATCCCCTGTCTTTAAGGAGGTTCCATGCAAAACCACATTTACACCCATTATAGGTTTGGCCCCAGTCTAGTTTCAACAGGTACTATAAATATATAATTCCTGCCATTTTGCACAGTGTTTTAAAGAAGCAAGACATTGTTCATGTGAATGGAGTGGGCATATTTTAACATGCAAAATGAATCCTCAGACTAAACTATTGCTCGGTTGAAAACTAAAGCTTTTTCCTTAAGTCATAATATCTTCCAAAGCCATAGAAAAAGCTTGCACTTTGGGGGGAATCCAGAGGTTTGATTCCAATAACTCTTAACTCCCTCTTCAGTATGTGTGTGCTTTTTTTTAAATTAAATATCTTTTAAAAATAATTCTGAATCACTGGCTGCATTATGAGTGGGTGGAGAAGCAGATCTTAACTCCACAGGAAAAAAAGATATAACAGATGCAAATCAGAGGGATTTTTTTTAATGTTTAGTGAACGGGGAGGCTGCAACCAATGCATTTTCAATAAGTCATGTGGATTTTAAATTGTACCAGTTGAAGTCTAGAGCATTAATATCATTCTTGTTTGCAAGATAATTTGTTTATTAACTTTAGGAGGTTTACTCCAGATGACAATTACTGAAAAAACAAGGCTTCTAACAGACTTTATTTCACAAATGTGTGTTTCAACATGTTATCATTTAGTTAAAATTAAACTTTCATTGCAACAAAGAAAAAAAATACTTGCCACAAGCAATAATTTAGCATTAGGGAAACAGATTATTTAACTACAGAAGTTTGCTTTTTTGCTTATTTTTACTTAACGGTTAATCAAATTAGGCGGCATCATTAGCAAGATCCAGTAAATAAGGTGTTTGTCTTAACAAAAATTCATTTAAAAACCTTCATCAGTTTTCTCCCTAATATCCTTTCTAAGCTATTTCCAAAGTGATTATCTTTTCAGTATCGGTGTCCTATGTACCCGTTTATTTATCTATAAGCAGATCCTTATTTGATTTCTCTTCTGTCTCCCAGATCACACTGATCCCCTCTCCTTCCTCCTCCTGAGATCTGGGCAGGAGGGTCTTCCATGAGCAGAAGCTGAGTTGGCAGGGGTAAAGTAGGGCTTTCATTTCTCTTCAGCACCACTCTCCACCTCCGCAGATCCTGCAGGATACTCTCCATGAAGTGCAGGGTGCATGCTGAGATAGGGAATATCATGAGAACAGGATAGGCAGCAGTGAGTCTGTCTTGGGAGGTAAACATTGTCCCCCTCTCCAATTCACATGATTTTGCAAGAAGAGATGAATATAGCCCCAGGCTGTAACTTTTCTTCAGGACACCCCCTGGCATCCACAAGGAACCCTGGTCAGAGAGGGTCGTCAGCAGTGTCGCTTCAATGGACAGCTGGAAGGGGCAAAACTGCGGCCGGGGTAGTGAGCATTTATGCAGATGGCTCTGGAATAACATGAGTTTGAGAGGATCTGCTAGGTTTGGGGAGAGCTTTTCTGTGAAATACAAAACCTTCTCTCTGCCGACGGGATGTCTCCATGAAGAACTTAGCGGTGTTTCTCTTGTAAAATGGGAGGAGATGATCTCCAGGATTTTCTTTCCTCTGCTTTCTTTTCCTCTCTCTTCCTCTGTGTCCTTCTCTCTTCTTATCTCTTGCTATCCCTATCAAATGCTGCTGCAAAATAAGATTATGGTGGGCATCTTGATTTGAATAGGATCAGGCTAGGATGAAGATTTTTAACGCAGGTCAGAAGCAAACAGGGAGCCAAGGTAGTAAATGGAGCACTGGAAAGGTGGGCTTTTAAGCTGCTGCATGCTTTAGAAGTTACATTCTTCACCTTCAGGTAGTGTGAACTGCCCTTGGTTAATCTGGAGGTGATAATGGTTCACAATGGCAAGGTCCTCATCAATGACAGTGAGGGACAGCCTCCTGGTCAGGTGGATAGGGCAGTATTCAATTCTCACCCTCCTTGCATCTGTTGTCTTGAATCCGCTCTCACACTGTTTTCCACACAAGTGTAACTGTTGGCTTTAATAGAGTTACTCCTAATTTACATTAATGTGAATGAAAAGAGCATTAGTCATTGTACATCTATGAGTCATAAAGACGACTCTAACTCTGCAGATTTACAGTCAGTCTGAATGTCCTCAAATAATGGTTATGTTGTGTCTTCGGAAACTTTCTCCATGTATTTCGCTCCTGCTCTCACTGCTTTGGGATTCAATTGGAGCCAGTTGCTCTTCAACCATTTGCTTTTTTCTTCAAGGCCTGGAGGCAGTGATGGTAATGGTGGTTGCATGTTTCTGCGGAGCTGCATGTCATCCTTTCTAGATTAGACAGAGCTGGTAGGGATTTTTTTAATGAAACCTTTGTCATTGGAAATGTCAGTTCATCAAAACCAAAACTGTTCATAAAAAAGGTTCATTTCCATTCCAATGAGTCTCCCAATCTGAACATTTTGGGGGGGAGTTTTTGTGGTTGAAATTATCAAAATGTCCCGTTTTGACATTTTCAAAACAAAATGTTTAATTTGTTATTCAAAATGTCTTTTAATTTAGAATTTTTGTTAAATTATGCACAAAAAGATGAATAAACTGTAAAATGTTGCAATGCAAATGAAACATTTTGAAATGATTGAAATGAAATGTTTTGCTTGTACCTATTTTGATTTTATTATTATTATTATTTTATTATCATTGGTTCATGAATGTTTTTGAGATTTTGACTTTGTCTTGTGTTGTGATGGGAAATATGTTGAAAACTCAAACTCTAGGTGAGGAGAAGAACAGGTACATCAAAGGATCTGCCAGTAAGCAGATCTTCTGGTTCTTCGTCCCCATGGAGAGAAGAGAACTATTGCTCTTTGGCTTGGGGAAAGAAGATTTTTACCCCACTCCCTGGCTGAGATTCACCATTCCCAGCTGAGTTACTCCAAACTTGGTACTGAGGAAACTGGCCCCTTAATGTGTGATTCTTGGCTACATCAGTGTTTCTGTGCTGTGTGTTCTCTTTGGCCTTTTCAAGGCACCCTGTGTGGGGCATACCGTATATGACTGTGCAATCATTTTCTGTTCTGCTTATCTGATTGGGTTAATTTTAAGCTATTTGTAGACAGCACAAAAAGAGACCAGATTAAAATCAATGTAGACAGTGTGTTCCTACACATGTCCTGTATTTATAGGTATTAGAAATGGGAATGAGTCATCCAGCAATACCGTTAAGTACTGACAAATGGTTGTCTAAGGCTCTGATAAGTAAAATCTTTTTGACTTATTGCATACCGTCTGTCTCCACATACTGCTGGCAAAGACAAAGGGACTGTTTTACTCTCTGCCTCCAAAAGGACAGAGGCTGCATACCTTGCTCAGGCACACTTTCCACTGAAATCTATGGGAGCTGTTGGGACAGGAGGACTAGGCTTGGGAAGTGGGGGGGAAATAAAGATATCTTCCAGTGTACTCACTACTTGCCCACATAAGTGTAAATGTTTGGGTGTTTTTGTTTGCTCTCTAGTTACAATGATATTTTTAAAACCCTGTGCGTGGTGTTCCAGCTTTTCTAAAATACACACAGTGCTTTATCTTCCAAATCATTCTGGGTTTACAAGATTTTAACAGTTAGGAACTGAACAATAAAACACAGAATAGCGACAATTATAGTGAAAAGGATAATAAAATGTCATCAGAAGACAACAGAACATGCTATCTTTATTGTTGTTTTTCTGAGACAAATTTCTTGGTAACTCTGGTTGTTTATCCAGAGGGTCCAAGTTAAAACCATTTTTATGACAGAGCAAGCGCAATTTGATACAATAATAAAAACAGAAAAATAACATAGTATTTAAGTGATACCAGTATGTGAGTTAATAGCAAATCTTGTGCTTGGACATGCAAGATTGCTTTTGAGAAAATAAAACATGCTTAAAAAAAAAAAAGTTGAATTATGAACCCTGAATGTGTTCCTGTTAAAGTCAATGGCAACATTTTCATTGACTCAGCTGGGAACAGAATTGAGCTTTGTTATGATCTACCAACTTTGTGTGAGTAATGTTTCCCTCTAATAGCTGTCCCACAGAAAGGATATGGGACCTGCCTCTCCATTTTGCTGTAGCAGACCCCTTTTTATTCAAGAGGGAGAAAGCTGTGTTTTTGGAGTTGAGCAATCTGAGTTTGAGGCCCAGAAAGAGGGAGAGACTACACTACACTATCTAGTAACTGTGCCTAGATTTGCACATTATTCTTTCCTTTCCTTGGTCGGCCCCAACCACTTAACTCTTCAAAGAACACTAAAGAGAACAGAGAATCTGCATGAAAATTTGCTGTGTGGAATCAGCAAGCTTACCTTTTTACTGAGAGCCAAATTCCACCAATTTTTACACATATTGGGTAGTTCCTTACCAGATAAGTGGTCTCATTGAAGGCAGTGGAACTGATTATGTTATAAGGTGCTACTCAGGATGAATGGTGTTCACAGAATCAGGCCCTGAGCAAGGGAAGATAGCATATGGGATGCTCTGTAGTCTAATCACAGTTTACATTTTGTTCATTTCCTCTTGCAGAAATCTTCTTGATCCCTCTTTTTTAGGGACAAGTGCCTGAGATATTTTTCTTTGTGTTTATAATGTTTGTATCAAAGAGATTAGGAAGGGTTGGCATTGGTTTGAGTCAGGCACTGTGTGAGTGTAGGCAGCCAATGTGTAAACATCCCCTTGCAACTCTGCCAAAGCACTTCACTGCAATACCCCTGTTGTTCTAGTACTGGGCTACCCCCAAGCAGAAACAGCAAGGTGTGCTGTAGTTTGGATGTCACTCAATGGGATTAAGATGAGTCTAGAAAACTCTTTTCATTGCAGCATTAGATAGGATTCAGGTTTGGGTCATCAAAGATGAAAAGGTAAGGCCTGATCCTGCCATCCTCCTCACTGAAGGAGTAGCCCTGGCTCCCATTGGTCTCTCTGAGTGCACCCCATCAGGTGTCAGGCTTCATGCTTTTACTTATCCCTGGGTGGAACTCTGCATTCCCCTTTTTACCCCCAAGAATGGGGCCCCTCTGAGAACAATAACCTGTGTATCAACCATTTGTAGTGCACAGCATATTTCCTGACCCTTGCCTTCCCTAATATGAACATATGGCAACGTGTGTGTGTATACTTATATATGTGTGTGGGGGTGTGCGTGCGTGTATTTATAGATATAAAATCCACAACAAAATGCTCCACTGCACTCATTTCTCCTCGTGGGGAGATGATGAGAGAACAAACACATGATGCTCAGGCACGATGGTGATGAGTGCAGCATAAGAACCTATAGAGAATAGAAAAGAAAAGAATAAGTGGTAGTTGGGAAGTTATCTTCAAATATCTACCCAGTTGTATATTTTGGTCCCCCATGTTCTGGTTCCTAAGAAAGATTCTGGGAAAAGTTACAGGAAGAAATCCTTCATAAACATGAGCATGTGTTTTCTCCCCAAGCATGTTGCATAGGCTGGACTAAGTCTTCAAAGTATCTTTGTCTTGCGTTTGTAAATTTGGATTAGTGATTGTTTTACAGACTCCCACTCTGTGTAGCATACCATCCCCTGTATGTAATGTGCACTGCTTCCCAACCATTCATATTCAGGATTCAAAAAATAGAAATGGACAAATGAAGTTGGCCCTAGGGAACTAAAAGATGAGATGTTGCACGTTTGGCCTCTGGAAATCCGAGCTTTTGGAACAAATGTTCGGTGGATGCTGATAGATTTTAAATGATTTATTTCTACATCCAGAAAAATCCTTCTGCAAGGGTCATGTCCACACCTTCTGGTGTACCCTACATTCCTCTATTCACTATCACCCTCAATTTATATTCTTCCCTGTTATCTCTTTTTCTACCCAAGAACCACATATGGAGGAGAGTGTCTATGCCTGGATCTCTGGAGCACAATTCCCTTCCTCTGAGTCCCAAGAAGGGCCATCCATGTGGTCAGGGATCCATGTTTAAGGAGGAAAATGATCAGCACTGGATGTGGGCAGGCTAATAGAGATGCACATCTTTGTCCCATTGCCTCTACCTACCATCAACCCTGCAGGGTGTTTGCTTAAAGGCAATAACCTCTCTCAGGCTGTGTGCCTTTTTAAGCAGAATCTCTTTGCATTTTCAAACTTCCCCCTTTTGGGGCCGATGGCGAGGGATTCCCTGTGGCAAATGAAGACGTTCCCTTACAGCGTGGGGAGCAGAGTGACCCGAGGCTAAGTCTCAATACCGCAAGAGCTACAGCGTGGCAATACAGAGGCTGCTGTTCTCCTGAAAATCCTTTAGTGGATTTCCAAAATCTGCAGGGATTTTGTGGGGAACTACAGACTGGGGGGTTGAATCTCCTGTTCATTTTATAAGGGTGGGGTGGAGAAGCGCCACCCATCTTGATGAGAACTCTTGATGAGAAAGATGGAGGAGCTTTCATCCTTCTGGTCTGCCTGACATAGTTTTTTTTTTTTTTCCATGGGCAGGGCTGATCTGACCTACCACCAATCTGAGAGATAGAATTGCTAAATAACCGCTAATATTCATGGCCAGAGACCTATAACTAATTCAAAAAATATTGAGCCTGCTAGTTTCCCATAGAGCCACGTGCAGAGACCCAGAGACATCACTATGACTAAGCTGATATGTTATATGCAATGAGATATGACATGTCCAAACAATGCCCATGAACAGGTACTTGGGAGCTTAGGAAGCTTGCCTAAAAGTTCAGTTCCATACTTTGCTACACACTTTCTATGTGACCTTGGGCAAGTCACTCAGCCTCTTGGTGCCTTAGTCCCCCGTCTGTAAAAAGGTGGTAATAACACTTCCCTACCTCCCAGAGGTGTTGTGAAGCAGAACACATTAAAAATTGTGAAAAGCTACAGTAATGGGAACCACATAAACACTTTATTCAGGCTCAAATGAGCAGGTCCATGAAAATAAAGTATTGTTTCCCCTCTCCCTGCTGTCAGTGTTGGTTTCTGTTGAATGGTAGCAGAATTCCAGGAACTTGATGAATTGTTTCAAGGGGATGAAAAATCACTGAAGTGGAATCTCAGTATAGTTTAAGTGCAGATTATTTTGTTCACACCCACACTGACAATTCTGAAACAAGATGGTCAAGCAGCATGAAGGGCAATTCCCCTTCTGTCCCCCTTCAGAATTCTGAGCCTAACATGAATGCCTGGTTCCAAGAGAGCAGCTCTGCCTCAAGCATTGACCATAATCGGAGAATAAGGAAGAGAGAAAAATCTCCCACTGCTTCCATTCCAGAACCTTGCATGGCCCAAACTAAATAATGCACTCTGCCTTCCAAGACTAAAACATGCTCCACAGGCTAAAAGTGTGGAAGACTGTGGCTACATCTACGCTTGGCACTGGGGGGGTGATTCCTAGCTAGAGCAGACATATTCATGCCAACTCTCATCGAGCTAGTGTATGTATGGGGTGCGGGTGGGTGTGTGCTCAGGGTGGCTAGCCTGTTCCATCACAGCTGCATGACTAATTTTAACATGTTAGTTTGATGAAGGCTAGTGTGAGTATGTCTACAGGAGCTGGGATTGCACCCCCAGCTCCAAGTGTAGATGTAGACCATGTGCAACGTGCCACTCAGTGACAGCCCTCATAGCAAGAGTTTCTGAATCACGTGTCATGAATGAGAAATCCATGTGGTGATTGTGGAATCTGTGTGTTTTTATCAAAAGGCAGCCCTCTTGCTTCCCTTCGTCGTTTATTCATTTGCTTAGCTTATCATTTTAACCAGGAGCTGATGCTGGACTACTTGATGCTGTCTGTCAAGACTACTCCCGCTATAGTGCTTTTGTAAGAGGCTGCTGCTCTACGAGCTTCTTTAAGGATACTTTTGCTTTTATCAAAGTGCATCTCAGATCACTGCTGCAATGAGTGGACACATACTGTACACAATGCTCTGACAATGATGCCCAGCTTTTTTGCTTTCATCTCCATCTTCCTGGTCCCCCTTAGCCATGGAACTCATTCCTGGTCTGCCAAACTGCTACTGTCTCCTCATTCACTTCCCTACTTTCCCACCTTCCTTTCTGCTGTGATGCCCACAAGGAGTGAGCCAGTAATTATTTTTTGAGAAAGGGCAACAACACATACTTTTAACTGACCCGGCAAAATGTGTGCTTGCCTAAAATGAGTAAGTGTGTGATCTTGTTCCTGCAAACCTTTTCCTTGCTACTGTTTGTTAACCTCGCTCATCATGTCATATCTAATATTAGATCGTAAGCTCTTCCTCTAAAGCATCTTGCATAATTTTGGGAGCTGTAAAAATAATATGTAAATAACAATCCAAGCTATGCAAAACATTGTTCTCCATTTGCTGCCCACCTTCCTCCTCCCCACACTGCAGAATCCCACACTAATCTCATTTCTTTGTCCTTCTTACTTATCAAGCATATTGAAATGTCAGCTTCTCCTGTACTTTTTGTAAGCTGATTGTGGGATTTCACTTCTTCACCTTAGCCGCCACAGTGATGCAGATATTCATGAAGGACGCACTTCCTGCAGGACATGTGACCAGTAGAGGGTGCTTTCCAATCAGAATGTAAGTTCAGCAGGGCAAGTTGCTGTAGTGCTCACAAACACTTCTTTTAGTCACTCTTACTATCAGGGTACCCGTTCCACAGCAAAAATTCCCATTGGCTTCAGTGGGCTTTGCATCAGGGCCTCAATTCATAACTTTGATATTAAAATGGTGGTAAGATATAGTAAAGTCAGATCAGTCCAAGATAAAGTGTAAGTCAATGTTCTCCCAGGACAGGAAATCTGAACCTGGTGGTCATGAAGAGGTGTCACTTGGTTACAACTATCCTGCCCTTCCCATTATTGCTAATGGTTGTGGGGTCCTGGTAGATAGAAGGATGGTGTCAGAGGGGTCCTTCTATGGAAAAGGTTAGGAGGCACAAGGTCCTTCTTTTTTAAAAAAAAAAAAAAAGTCAGCTACTTAAACCACATCGTGGTATTGATCAGATGTAATGTAGTCCTGTCAAACTTGAGGAAACTTCTGATTAGGAACTGAATAGTTTGGTTTGGGCTCATCTCTAATTGATGTGGGTTATTCGGAATGGTTACTAGTTAGTGTCTATTTGAGGGAGAGGGGACTGAAGTGTCTGTGTGGTGTAGGCAAGTTTTCTTTCCGCAGAGATGCTGGGAATAGGAAAAATGACTGCATGTAATGCTTAAACTTTAGCCTTTCTTTGAGAAAGGGTGCAAAGTAGAGCTTTTATGTGTTAATGGGGTTGAGGATATACGGGCCCTTTGCTTTGGCTCCCTATACCATTTTTTCACTAAGCAGTCTTCAGCAAACACTAATTGGAACATTATTAGTTACCCAATTTAACCACAGAAGCTCTTATTTACACTTGCATAAATTAGTCTTATCTATATAATATTTGAAATACAAAACTAAGGGAGGCAGACCAAGTTCAGACCAAGAGGGAGTTACTGGCTGTGTTTTCAGGGTAACAAAATGCCTAATATCACTGGAGTAGAGTACAGTTTGCTGAAGAGAAATATTTTTCTAACACATGCAAGCTACCTCATACAACTACCTATGGGTTTGACAGAAAGGAGATGCAATCAACAAACCGTTGCATGTGACAGGGTTTTTGAGTAAATAGCATTGAAGGTGGTTGCCCTTTATCACCAGTTGATGAACCTGACAGCTGTCTGTCACACTACAGTATAAATTATGTGCAGAAAAGGAATGTATTGTTTTTATCATGGACTAGATCTTCTGCTGCACTAAATCAGCATAGCTCCATTGACTCAAACAAGGCTATGGAGATACATGTCTTCTGTGGATCTGGCCTATGGTATACAAGCTAGTTACTGATCCTATCCTAATTAATTCATATTTAATGGATTTTTAGTTAATATAATTTATTTTCCTTCCTTTTAAACAATGGGTTGTCTGTCTTTGACTGCAACAAGCCTTTTATGTGACTCTGTTGGGTGGCTTTTGTGACTCTTTTCTAAGGCCCAGTCTACACTTACCTTTCGGATTCGGCAGCAGTCGATGGGAGATACGCAAGTGCTGTAAGTCACATTCTTATCTCCCGACAACTTCGCTGCGTCTGTTCCACGCACCGTCCACACTGTGCTGAAGGGAACAGCGTTCCCTTCGACGCAGCGCTATGCCGCTTATCGGGGTGGCTTTCCTGTGTCGATTGCTGGATCGACTGAGCGGGTCTACACAGACCGCTCAGTCAATCCAGAGCAATCAACTTGATGACGGCAAATTTGTTGCCGTCAGTGTAGACCCTGCCTAAGGTTCAGCAAGGTGCATACTACATTACCTATATATTATCAAACTGTCATATAGCATGTGGGATTTATTTTTATGGGCAAGATATCAACTAACACAATCTATTGTGCTGTATGTTTGCGTGTGTTTTTTATGTTGTTTGCTTCAAGCTCGTATCTTACAGCCCATTGAAATGGGCCATGGGCTTCAATGAAAGCTGCCAGTTTGAAACAGAAAGAAGGTATTATTTTTCAAGCAAAGGAAGTTAGCAACTGGTCTGTATTATGGAATTAAGCTACGGTTCTGATCTTGATCTCTGAAGTCATCAAAGGGTTTTGCTCAAGCTATTTCAGGAACTGTCTCTCCTGCCATAATTGGTAACACTAACTGCTTTCATAACCAAATGCAAAAGTCACATATTTGACTTCTCTATCCCATCATAAAAAGTAAGTAAATTGCAAAAAAGCATGTGGGAGAGGGGGAGAGAAACTCGAAATAGGCAGACATCTAACAACTGCTGCCCCCAAACCCACCCTCCCCAACAAAAAACCCAGAAGAGCATCACTAATTTGTGAAGGACTCAGACACCACAGCCGTGAGCCTGTTTTGACAATTAGGGAGGAAATTCATTCCTGACATCGGTGGAATTACACCGATTAATATCAAAATGTGAATTTGATCCACAGAATTTTACTATTACATTTGGCTTTGCATTTGATACAACAAACCAAATTCCACCTACTTTTTCATGCTTACAATCCCACTGGGAATGAGTTGATGTGAAACAGAATGAGGCTTGCATTCTATTTACATTTTGACTTGCTAAACCACTACTTCTTCATGACACCTGGGCACAGGTTTATCTCTTCTGTTTTTAAGTTCTTCTTTTTAATGCTCATGTCCTGCAATGTGAAGAGATGCATCAGATATGCTGGTTTTATTCATGTTTTCCTCATCACATATTAATGATGCGGAACACTTGCAGATGCCATTTAGACTCCTGTAGTTATCTTTCATATTTTGAAATTATACATCGAAGTCTCACCTGCTCACTCCTATTCTACTTAATCAGGTTCTGTACTAAGGAGTTGGTTTTGCTCCCATAAAAGTCAATGAGAATTCTGCCATTGACTTCAACATGAGCAGAATTATGCCCTAAATAATAATTGTCCCACAATTCTTTGTTTCCTTCCATGTCTCTTTCATGAAAGTATTTCTTCTTCTGATTGGTAGTGGTCTTTATTCTGTGTTTAAACTTCACATCAGATGTCATCACTTTCTTCAATAGCCTTAGAATGGTGTGAATGCTTTTTCTTTACTTTATATATGAATCCTCCAAGTTTCAGAAAATGTTAAGAGGTGGCTTCTTGAGATTTCAGTCTTTAGAGAAACCTGACAGATATTGAATACCTTAGTCTCCATGTACTGCAGATTCTGTGGCAAGAGACATGACCCAGTTAGCTTTGCCATCTTTAAAACATATGGACCAAACGTCTGCACTCTTATACCCAGGCAGTTCCAAGCCACAATCCAAAATGTTCAAACTTAAGAACCTAAAGCCACTTGTAGGCACTTACATAAAATGACTGGATTTTCCGAGGTGCCAAACACCAGTAGGAATTGTGGCTGCTCAGCATCTCTGAAAATCAGACCACTTACATAGGTCTGGTCTACACTGCAACTGCCGGTTGATAGGAGAGACACAAGCTACATAACAGAACTGTGTCTCTGCATCGATAGGAGACACCCTCTGGTCGATGCAGCCTTACTCCTTTTGGGAGGTGGGGTGGATTAATGGCATCAACCAGATAGCACTTCCCGGATCGACTGAGCGGGTATTCACAGCCCACTCAATCGATCCTCCTGCATTGACCCCTGCAGCCCCGACAGCGTAGACATACCCTTAGAGCCTCAGTGAAGTCACTGGAAACTGCATGAACTCACTGACTTTCAGTATCAGGACATTAAGTGCCTAAAATTAGGCATCTCTGTTTGAAAATATTAGCCCAAATCTCCAGAACTACATGGCTGCAACTGAGTATAGAATTTAGTCTGTGAGGTTCATGTACTCATTACCACTTGGGAATGATTTACGCAGGTAGACTTTAATAACAGTAGTGGGAGTTAACCACATCTATCTCCCATGTATCTGTGTGAAAAACAGACACCCATCCTCCCAGGAGCTTTCCTTTTAACTTTTTATTTAATGAATGTTGTAATATGCAATAACATTTTGTTACAGAGAGCAATGACACATCCTGTACCAGAAGAGATATAAACACTGACATCAGAAGAGAGAAAGATCTTTGTTCATCTGTTCTAAAAACAAATATCCACATTTTTTCTCCCATTGCTTGAAAAATAATTCTGTGCTCCAATACATCCACAATGGGGGGAGGAGTGGAGTGGATTTGGCCTGGAAGCCAAAATCAACAATTTCCACATGTTGCACCAGAAACTAGAAAATAGTAATAAGCTA
The DNA here is from genome assembly GCA_007922155.1 of Mesoclemmys tuberculata. NCBI lineage: Eukaryota > Metazoa > Chordata > Testudines > Chelidae > Mesoclemmys > Mesoclemmys tuberculata. The sequence continues at coordinate 10,359,493 of ML675605.1, forward strand.
AGTCTCCATTCCCAAGTTCTCATGCACTTATAAGGGTTTGAATCCCAAGTGTTCTCACAGATTGAAATTGTGCTGCTACCAGGATAAAAGATTAGATGAACCTGTTGCTTAACCTCTTTTTTCCCACACCCAAAACTGAGGAAATAGAATAAATCACTAGTAAAGAGCAGGATGCTTGCTAGTTACTCTATTCTTAAGAACCCAACGCTGCAGATTTTCATTCTTTTTTTTTTCTGTAAAGCCTTTGCATTATTTTTATGTCTCCAAAAATAAACTGTGTGTGACTGCACCAGGCTCAGAGATTTCCTAGCTCCAGACCAACACTTCTTCACTGCCATCCTTTTCCAGAAGAGTAAAGCCCCCACTTTGGGTCGGGCTTCTTAATCCCAAATCAAGGAAAATGAGCACTTTTCCTCCTTGATATTTCAGAGGTCTGATTTTTCTGGGTCTCCATCAGTATTTTCATGTTGTCCCTGAAATCCACAGAGCTGAGAATCACAGAATCTCTCCCTTCTTTAAAATATTATTGGATATGTTTATTAATATTTTATTGGGCTGTGCTTTCCTATAGGCTTGTTATATAACTGCAGTTTTTCACAAGAGTACCCAACTTATATGTCAGCTAACTTTAACAAAATAGGGAAAAGATGGATAGGGGCAGGTTGTCTTTGCCATCTTCTTCCTCTGCTAAATTCAGTATTTGTGTATCATCTTTCCTGAGTTTTATTCAATAGCTAAAGGGTTTGTCTTGCTAGCACAGTAAGACGGTTGTCTGTCCAAGGCTGTTCTCTATGTGATTCCAGCTGATACTGCATCCATTCAGTTTTGCTGTCACAGTTCTGGACTTTGGTGGCAAGCAGGTCACGTTTTGCATCCAGGTTATTCAGATGTCAGGTTCATCTTCTGCAGAAAGCTATGCCCAAGCCTTTCCTGAATGCTATTCTGAGCTGCATTCAGCATAGGAGGCCTCAGGGTAGAGGCACATGGGTGTTGCAGGCTTCATGCTGACTGACATTCATTTTGCTTTTTAACATTGAAACCAAAACAGATGTCCCCCAAGAATTTCACTCAAGCATCCCAAAATTAGGGGCTGATCCATAGACCATTAAAATCATTTGCAGCCTTTTCATTGACTTCACTGAGCTTTGGCTCTCACAATGAGCAAGTAATTTAGCGGTGGGACAAATCTCTGATTTAAATCCAGTAGCTGTTAAAAATCATTAAAAATTGTATTTTATTTGACTACCTAAAATGGCTGTCACCCTCACTCTCCAGCAGACAGACCCCATGGCAATGTGCTCCCCATTCCCATTGTCCACACCACCCTTTCTCTCTTGAGAGGGATGCAGATAGGAGAGTGTTTGTCGTTCATTGAAGGCACGTAGGAAACATGGCTATTTGGATTCACATTTACTCTTTGCCAAACACCAATTCTAAGTAGTAGGTACATTGGGGTGAAATTCACTCACGCAGAGAAGGCCAGCACAAAGTGATGTATCTGGCGCTGTTGTTCAAGTCAGATTCATGCATGTGCCAAATGGGAAGGTCTTGGATGGAAACCAACTAGAACTAAAATATTATAGAAACATTTAAAAGTAACTAAAGGTTTTTCTGTACATAATCTCATCCTACTGTTAAGGTCAATCTTTGGTGATTTATACTAGTACCTAAGGCCTCAGACCATTATAAAAGTGGGGGACAAGTCATAGTACTCTGAAACATGACACCCCCAATTCTAGCCATGATGACTCATGAGAAACCAAAACTTGTACTTGTCACTGATCCAGCTGTAAATGCTGCCTGTGCTGCTCCACCAAACAGTGACATTTCGGGGAAAGAAATAAAACTTCGGGGAAAGACTGTGAGATTTCTCTGGCTGGTTATATTAAAAAACATATATCGTAGCTGAAGATGGCAGGGCACCTCCCTTAGCTTCGCAGAGGCCCTAATTAGAGTGTAAGCTGTTTGGGGCAAAGACCATCTTTATGTTCTGTGTTTGTACAGCACCTAGTGCAATGATACCCCGGGCACTCCTGCAGTAGAAATGATGGAGTACCTATATGGCTTCCATTATTATAGTACCTGAGCATCTCACAGTCTTTAGCAAGTTTCTCTCTGCAGCATCTCCATAACATATGGAAGTGCTCCTGATTAACTTCATGGGAAACTGAGGCACAGAGCTACTAAGTGTTTTGTCTAAGATCCCACAGGAAGCCTGTGGCAGAGTACAGAACTGAAGTCCCATCTCCTGAGCTAGCACCTTAACCACTGGACCATCTCAGCCAGCACTTGTACTTTACAGTGCAGTTTATTCAGAGACCATTGATCTGAGCACCAATCTTTGCATATTCTGTCTGTTAGACTGAAAGAGATGTTTGCAGTTGGAAAGCATTATTTTTATTCCAAAATCTGTTTGGTCTTCCTGCTTTAGAGTAATTTGCCTTTTTCTGGTGACGTGCTAGAAATAGTTGCTCTGAAGAAAACTGTCAGGAAGCCAAAAATTGCCAGATTCTCTTTGGAGGCAGAAAACATAGTTGTTCACCCAGTTCTATTTCTATCCAAACTTTTAAAGTCTTGGCTACTTCAAAGAAAAGTACTAAATAAGACTGCTAATAGGTTATCTCAGTGAAAGAAAAGGCTCACGACAAGTAAGCTTTCTTTCTTTCTTTTGCTTTAGAACATTTTAATTGTGTTCCAATTATTTCAGCATATTTGATATACATCCAATATGTATTTCTACAGTCTGCAGGAAAATGATTTTCCAAGGCCTTATACAATATAGTGAGTCATAACTGAGAGCAGCTCTTCCTCCCCCCAAACAAGCATGAGTCACCAAGTGGTACAATCTCTCACGCTACAATGCAAAATGAAATTCACCTGGTTGCAGAAGCCAGTACAAAGTTAACATAAAAGTTGTATCTGAGGGTTTGCCGCCTGAGTGGCCATACGGCTGCCAATACAGCCCCTGCGTTCTATGGAAAAAGTCTCCATGCCAATCCATCAGAGGCTAATGTGGAATGCCATATTATACAGATCCATTTGCCCCAGTACCCCATGCAATTGGAAGACAGAGACTGCGGCTGCTGTTCCAGCCCAGGTATGCACCTTGGTCCTTGGTAATGGGGGTGGATTTCACCTTCCCAGCTATTCTGTATCCATCTACACAGAGTCCAGATACTTGGGCTCTATGCAAATGGAGTGGCTTCCAACTTCATTAAATAACACCTCACTTTACAGTTGCTTCCTTTTACATTTCAGATAGCATAGGCCATGTTCTGCCATAACTTAACTTACAGCGGGGTTCAATTACTTCAGAATGGTCGCACTAGCATGAGAGCAGATTATGAGCATAGTTTATAACTATGCATAAACAAAGCTTCTACTCTATTCCTCATATAGACATACTACCTCAGTTCAAGTCCCCTTGATGCTGGATGCCTTAAGGTTTGTGTGTGCAGGGGAGGAGTGGGGAATCTATTGCCTACTGCCCTGGAAAAATAGAACAGTTTTCTTTTCAAAGGAAGACTGTATTTCTTGTTTTGTAGTACAGATATTTTTGTCTTTGAATGCTGACTGCAGTGGTCTTGTTAACAAAACAAAACATGACTCTGCTAAGTTCTCTTAGTGTAGAATTCCAAATACATCCCAGGCAGATGTGCATTTTATTGCACTAAATCTTTGGACCAAATCCTGAAGTCCTCACTAAGATTTTAGGCCCCAATCCTTCTCTCACTGAAGGGAAGGTCGAAACACACATTGATCTCTATGGTGCATGATCAGACCCTTAGTGAGTTCTTATTCAGGCAAAACTCCCATTGACTCAGAGTATTTGAAAAAATAAGAGCTGAGCAAAAGCAAGACAGGACTTCACGATTTGGACTTTTTTTCAGAAATATATTAAAAATTTCAAAACTGCAAGAAACTGCATCTGGTATTTTTAAATTTTGCAGGGAATTGAAATCCCCAGACTCTCAATCTTCCCTTCTCTCCTTTACAGCATAAAATATAATTCTCTTCCTGGCTGATTCTAAATTTAAATGTTGGCATGTCGTCGTCATCGGTCCCTCAAGTCTAGGATTACGTCTGTCAGGTTTGGTGGGTGTTCAGATGACTAAGGAGCCCGATTTTGGATGCACACTTTCTTCAGCAATGGGGACATGCTGTTGTGCAGGGAAGTGGAATTCACAGCCCCGGGTTAGTCTCCTCCTTTCTCTGCCATCGCCATTCCGACTTGGTGTCAAGTCGCTGGCCCTTGAAATGATGAACCTTGATGAACTATGTGGCACCACACTGAACGGTCAGCAGCTTTCTCCTTCCCATTGTTAATGTCCATGCCTCTGTGCTTGAGGGTGACCTTAAGCGTGTGTTTATACCATTTCCATTGGCCGTCCTTTAAGCATTGGCCAACAGAGAGCTGGGATAAGAAAACCTGCTGAGGGAAGCAATTCTTGGGCATCTGGACACAATGCCCTGTCCGTTAGAGTTGATTCCTCAAGAGCAAGGCTTCAGAGCTGGTGGACACAGCTTCATGGAGGAGGCTCGTGCTAGTCCCGTGGTCCTCCCATTTGATTCCCAAGATTTGATGCAGACATCATTGGTGAAAGCTCTCAAAGGTCTTGATGTGTCATCGGTAGACAGTCCCGGTTTTGCTGCAGTAGAGGAGGGTGGTCTGTACGACGGCCTTATAAACCATCGACTTCTGAAGGCCTCTGTTTTTGAAGTCACGTTGTCTCAGCTTGAAGAAGGTGGCACTGGCACAGTTGACCAGAGCGGGACTTCTTCATCGATGAAAGCCCATAGAGAGAGATGGCTGCCAAGATATAGGAAGTGCTCCACGTACTCCATTTATGTAGATGGTGCAAGGGATGTTCAGCTGGCATGTTGGCATGTACCAAGGTGGAAGTTGTGCATCAGCCCTGCTATCACTTTGAGTTTTGTTGTACCAGTGGAACAATGTGGTAAGACCATGGGGTGAAGGTGGAGATGCTGGAACATACTCAAGATGCTATCTTTCAGGTAAAACTGGATTAGATTCACCTCACTTCCTCAAAAAGACTTCTGACTCCTGCTAGAGTTAACTTAATTATCTGACCTCGTATAGAGTATCTGCTACACCTTCCTGTCTCATGATTCTCTTCTAGTCCCCCATGACATCTTGCTTGGGGTACCCAGAATTTTGAGCCACTGTGCTACCCCTTTCTGCCTCATCAAGTGAGAGTTTTGCTGTTGCTAAGCTGTCTGTCAGCTTCCTGACATACCAGCCTGTTTGTCTTGCTAGTAAACTCTTCAGGACTCTGCCAGGCCAAACCTTGCCTTGCAGTTAACAATCAGTGAACCCCAATTTCTTAGTTCCCAAGAGATGTGTTTTTGCAGTGTCCAATCCATTTAATTATAACACTCATAGAAATGTTCATGGTTAACTACGCCAATGGGACACTATGGGGTAACGCCTAGACCAATAAGAGATTTTGCCACCCTGCCCTGTAACTCAGTGCTTATGTGCTGTGCAGCCTTGGCTCTGATGCCAGCAGCCTTCTCACACCACTATGGCCTAACTCTGGTTTCCACCAGCCTGATTAACTCCTTGCAATGTGACACCTTCCAGTCCAGAATCTCCCCAGAATTGTCTCCCATACAGTGTTCAGTCCCTCTCACTGGATACTCATAGAAGTTGTTAAATTTTCTGCCTCCAGTGAGAGAGAGCACACACCAGCCTGGTAATTTAGCTAAAGTCTTCACCCTTCAGTGTACTACACAGCACCAAGATGGTTTTGTAGTAAAACAAGAATAAGTTTATTAACAAGAAAGTAATATTTAAATTGTAATAAGTAAGACTAGAAGAGATAGAGATATGGCTAGAAGTGAAACAAAATAAAACATGATTCCTAGTGACAAACTTAATTTCAGCAAGCTACAACCTTTGTCTAAGCAGGTTTCTCACCTATATCCAGGTTCAGCTAGTCCTTGTTTTCAGGCCACGAGGACTGGCTTTTCATGAGCTCATAGAGTGCTGCTTCCCTTCATTACCGATGACAAAATGGCTTTTTGCTTTTGCTTTCCAAAACTTGTTGTTTTGGCCCCAGTAGCAGGATGACCTCCTGCTGTTTTTCCCTTCCTGATGGCTTCTCTTCCCCCTGCTGATTTGCATGTAAATGGGTCTTTCATTGTTTTGATTACATAATGCTTAATTTACATTGGAGACATGTAGAATAGCTACCTTCCCTCCTGTCAGGGAAAAAACCTATTTCTCCCATTGTTTGGTCACAAACTTTAAAACATAATATCAGTGCATATCCATAATTCCTCATATAAAGTGTTCGTGCATATATTCCACAATGAGATTAATCACCAGTGTCATCACCTTTCATCAAAGACCTTATTTGATACCCTGTTATAGCATAGTGTTATTGTATACAGTAAGAGTAATAGAAATAGGGTGTAATTTAATAGTAGGGACTAATAAGAATTTTTGCTATAAACTGGGGAAGCATCGGTTGAAAGTGACAGAGTAGAAGGAGGACCTGTGTGATCACAGGATGACTATGAGACACCATTGTGATGTGGCCATGAAAATAGTTAATGCGGTCTTAGGATACATCAGGTGAATTACTTCCAGTAGACATATGGAGGTGTTAGTACCATTATACAAGGCACTAGTGAGACCTCATTTGGAATACTGTGTGCAGTTCTGGTCTCCCATGTTTCAGAAAGATGAATTCAAACTGAAGCAGGTGCAGAGAAGGGCTACTAGGATGATCCAAGGAATGGAAAACTTGCCTTATGAGAGGAGACTCAAAGAGCTTGGCTTGTTTAGCTTAACCAAAGAAAGCTGAGGGGAGATATGATTGCTCTCTATAAGTGCCTCAAAGGGATAAATATCATGGAGGGAGAGGAGTTATTTAAGTTCAGCACTTATGTGGACACAAGAACAAATAGATATAAACTGGCCATGAGAAAGTTTACATTTGAAATTAGACAGAAGTGTGAAGTTCTGGAATAGCCTTCGAAGAGGAGCAGTGGATGCAGAGCACCTAGCTGGCTTCAAGACTGAGCTTGATAAGTTTATGGAGGGGATGGTATGATGGGACAACCTAATTTGACAATTAACTGATATTTGACTACTGGCGGTATATATGCCCAATGGCCTGTGACGGGATGTGAAATGGGGTGGGTTCTGAGTTATTACAAGAGATTTCTTTCCAGGTGTCTGGCTGGTGACCACATGATCAGGTTTTTGCTATCGCCATATTTAGGGTCAGGAAGGAACTTTCCCCCAGGACAGATTGGCAGAGGTCCTGGAATTTTTCACCTTCCTCTGCAGCATGGGGCATGGATCACTTGCTGGTGGATTCTCTATACCTTGAAGTCTTTAAACCATTATTTGAGGACTTCAGTAACTCAGTCATAGGTTAGGGTTCTATTACAGGAGTGAAGGGGTGAGGTACCGTGGCCTGTATTTTGCAGGAGGTCAGACTAGATGATCATAATGGTGCCTTCTGACCTTGAAGTCTATGAGTTCATTTAGTTACTTATTCCTTGGGCTTGCCCCCTGTGGTGTCTGGACTGATGCTGTTTTTCATGTCAAAGTGGATAAGATTCAGCTCACTTCCTCAAAAAGGTCTTGACTACTGCTTGAGTTAAGTTAATTATCAGGCCTCCTAGGGAGTATCTGCTACTCCTTTTTTAGTCTTCCTTGAGTCACGTTATTTCACATCTGTGACTGTACATTCCAGTTCTGTACAGCTGTTTGCTTGGAAATGGAAGTCTGTAGTGCTACTACTCTTGTACTCCCTGGTGGTTTCTTTGAGATATTCATATCTGTCTACGTATATTTATAATTATATAATGGTAGCTATGTATAACTCTAGCTACATAAATGTGACATCTGTTTAGGTATGTAATGATATAGATTGGGCTGGCCAAACCATGGCTCATGAGCCACATGCGGCTCTTTTATAATTAAAGTGCGGCTTGTGGAGCCCCATATCCCCTTGTTCTTTGCCTACCCAGACTGGGGTGGGGAGCTCAGAGCTTTTGCCCTGCAGCAGGGTTGTGGGTGTAGAGGATTCTACCCAGCGGGGCAGGGGAGAGTCTCAGGGGGTCAGTAAGTTTGGCCACCCCTGATATAGATAAATGTTCTTGGGCTGAACATCTTTTTTATAAGTCTATCTATAAGAAATCAAAGAGGAAATGACCGGTGGTATCACAGCAGATCTACATTTTCTTCTCTTTCTGTAAATTTGCTCTCCTGTTATGTAATGGGGGCTAAGTACATACAGTTTAAATATATTTCAGTTTGATGAAAGATTTCATCCTCATCTTGGGAACGCAAATGCAGATGTCTGTAGTAATGACCTATTTTGTGTTTACCTTCAGACTACAAAAGTCAGTCTAAACCTATGAGTCCAGCATTAATAAAATGACAGAGCTAGCATAATTTAATGTTAAAACTGTTGAGGTACTATGACAGCTGTAGCTTGTAAATATAATTAATCATTTTGCTATTAAGGCTGTTTAGAGCTGCATGAAAGCAATTCTCAACCTTTGTAATTGATTATGTCACCAGTTCCACTCCAGCACTTTCAATAGGTAGTGTATATTGATTAAAAACAGAGCCTCAAAGGCTGTCGCACCGGCTGATGCTATCCTGGCATGATTTGCCCTTTGGAAAGACATCGGCTTGATGTTCACGTTTACGGGGCAAAGTCACACCAGATTTCCTGCCTGTCTGGTCACAAGCTGGGAAATGCACTTCTCATCAAGCTATCACGACACATTTAAAGAAAGAAATATAATATTTTGGCTTCTTTTAACACTCAGATTGTTCATCTGCTCATGAGACGACATCCCCCAGTGCTCCCCATGAGCAGTCTCTCTTGTCACCATCAAAGAGAGGCAGGAATGCAGGGCCTTGTGCAAGTGTTGCAGGTGGTTGTACCGGCCTCTCTGCACTGAGCAGCTCTGGGCCCAGCCTATTTTTATTGCCAGCAGAAAGCAAGAAATAACATTGGAAATGGGTGGAAGAAATGTGAAAAGCTAGCAAACTTCCATTAGCAAAAGCTATGTATGAATGTATTTTTTAACTGCAAAAGGTTAAAATGCCTATACTATATTAAATAAGAGCTCGTGAAATTATTTTTCTTTCTGTGTCCCATTGAAAAGATACAAGTGGGAGAATGAATGTGCTTTTTGTTGCTTGTCTCATACAGCCGGGGGCAAATTAAACTGGCTTTCCTAATCACATAGACACAAAGGAGTTTCCCAAACAAGAAAACCACCTAAATTACTCTCTCTGTCTCTCAAATATTTTCTTTCTTGCATGTTCTGATAAGTAGGAGTTTCAACTGCATTTTGTATGATTTGTCCAAAGTAGAGTGGGGTGCAGGGTGCAGAGGAGGAGAGAACAACTGGGGACAACTTTAGGGTCTAATCTTATGCCATCTGAATTGTATCTGAGCCATTCAGAACATCTCTGATTCTGATTTATATTCCTGAAAGATTGCATTCATTATCTGATAAGCTTTAGTTAGTAGCTGAGTTAAGTAAGTGCTTAATCTAGAAAGGTGCTCAGCACTCCTGATCCAGTATTAAGTATGTGAATTAGCCCACTTCAATGGGACTGAACAGATACTTAAAATGAAGCACATGCTTAAGTGTTTTGCTGGATTGGGACCGGAATGTTCAGCAATTTGCAGGATGGAGCTGTAAATTAGTCTGTTCATGTTTAAAAAACAAAACAAAACAAAACCCTACTATCTTACCGAGTAGGAGAATAATCTCATTCTGATTTTTGCTGGGGAATTCTTCAAGGTGGCAATTAAGGATTTAAAATCAGATGTGCTGTTTTGGTTGCCAGTTTCTGTATGTGCTTCCAGAACACACCCTGGACTGTTTCTTTGACATACTTCCAGAAGCAACACTATATTATAGGCAAAACACATAGAAAGAGAGATTGGTAACATATGTAACTCAAGCCAAAAGTCAGCAGATTTAAAATGTCAGGAATTTAGATGAAGCAACAGAGCTGGGAAAGAAAAATTTTACACCAGCGCCTCTTGGTACTATATCTGGGTTTCTGGTTGTTTCCTTTGTTACTTACCTTTTCCAAAGCCCATGATAAGAGGCCATTATTTGTTTATTTATTTTTGTAGCACTTAGGAGCACCAGATGTGGGCAAGATCCCATTGTGTTGGGTGCTGTACAAATACAACAAAAAGACCAGTCTGCATTATGCAACTGCGATTAAAAAGAAGCTGTAAGTCTAACAAGAAATTAACATTTATGAATATTACTAGAACAGATGGATGTTATAAAGAGAGTTTAACTGAGTAAGTCTTCCATTCGGAATCACCGTTGTAAAACATGTCTAGATGGTTTAGCTGCAAATGTTTCACAATCAGCATGTTTAATTAAAAAGTAGCACAGTATCAGTATGCTAGATCAATATTTCTATGCTTGTGTCAGTGAGCATTTCCATTATAAGGCTATAAGTGCTTGTGATATTATGTGAACTTTACAAAACCACTTGCATAACGTTGGAGAGAAAGGACGAATAAAGTGCTCCCTGCATACAGCCTGCCTCATTGGTCAGTCTCTCAGTCTGATAGTAATTATTTCCCCTGCCAGATTAAATTATCTCTGCCCAGGATTCAGCGGCAAGGCACATCTTGGGGGGGAAAAGGGGGACTTTAGATTAAAACCATAAGACTATTCGGTGTTTAAGAATTCTGATCTGGGAGCTGAGAACATCATTTTATCCGGGTATAAAAATTAGGACCATGATCCTTATTGCGAAATGTGAAGAAAAGATAGTTCCTTTCCACATGATGACACGCTGCTTTGTTGTCTAGACATGATATATTTTCTGGTGTGCGGTTTGATCTAGCAGAATGTAGAGTATTAAGTAATCCTGTGATATTATCTGATCCTTTCTCTTTCATACCTGCCTTGAGTCTCTCTCATTAGCTGTTAGGAAGAAAACATTCAGGCTTGGTAGCTGGTAGTACTCAGGGTGTTTTAATACGTGTATTAAGTAATGGAAATGCAACTACTGGAGACACAGCTTTCAGAATCTTTACCCTTATATATCAGAGATAAGACTGGACATCATAGTCGGAGGAAATTGGACAGATATCATAGTCTCATTCAGGTTTCTATATCTATATATGCCATCTGAGTTCAGATACAGAAAGTCTCTTGTCAGAAAGCCAGATTCATTTGAGCACGTTTATCTGGAGTGAGTGTCCCAGAGCAGATTTAAGATGGGGGAAGAACTATATTGTGCAGGCTATCCTATTGCACTTTGGACTTAAGATGAATTTTTGTCCCGTGTGGCAAGTGGAGTACAAAACATTGTAATTCTTTGAAATTTCCTGTGGACCGGGAATCCGGAAAAAAATTATTTTGGAAGCACCAACACATGTGTGCCTGTCCCAGAGCCATTGACCCTGGAACATCTGGCATCCTAGGGTTGGGACAGTCTGCATGGCAGGGTTGTGTTGGAGCTAGGGACCCTGGAAAACCCAAGATTTATAGCAGCCTAGTGAACTAGAAGGTTTCCCAGGGAAACCTATCTGGCAGGCAGGGTTCCATCAGAACCTTGCCTTTGATTTGCTGAAAGTTCATTAAACTCAGGATATTTCATATTTAATGGATTGGCATTTTCTGAAAAAACTGTTCTGTTGGAAAATTTCTAACCAGCTGCACTTCTGAACACCCACTAGTCCTTACCAAAAGCTGATCCATACAGAACAGCATGAATAAAATTACAGGCATGGAGCCTCCATCTGCACATCTTCTTACTGATGCAGAGAAAGGAAGGGCACGGCTCACAGCTCACTCTGTGAGTCTGCATGGATCACCCTTCCTTTCACAGGAAGGAGTTGTGCAATCAGAGACTCCAATCCTCCTTCCCTTGAGGCTCTCCAGGTAATCCAGGTTCTTCCCACACAACATCCTCCCACCATTTCAATGAGCTGCCACACGCCTGGTTGGTTTGCTGCCAAATGCCCGACTGCACCTTGTCAGTCTTGCAAGTTAGAAAAAACAGCGCCTCTGGAACTAGCATTCCTAGTTCCAGAACAAATATCTGAGGTCATCTCTCAAGGTTGGCAGCACACATTAACAATCTCAACTCTGTCACAACAGCATATGTTAAACCGGTGATTTCCTGAAGGGATAAAAGAAACGTTGCTGCCTATTGTTTGGGAGTAGGAATGGCTTCAGGTATCAATGGCTAATGAGAAAAAAGAGGCTCAATTGTGTCCTAAAAGGCAAAGCCCTGTTTTAGGCATGGGACGGTGCTGTTCTTCCATAGGGGGACCACTGGGACTTCCTGAAGCGAAGGCAATGTTGCTTTCTCTTCTCACGCACCCATTGTGGAAGTACAGAAGGAGCAGTTTCTGTGCTCCTTTGAGTTTAAGGACTGCAGTTGTTCTTGACACTTGCATTGCCTGTGCAAATGGAGGAAGGCTTGTTACACCTTTATCCTTCACTGCACTCTACACTCAAGTAAGGGCCAAGCACAAACTGATCCAAAATGAGATCATAGTTACCATAATATAATTAAATTTAACATCCTTTGGGGAGGCGGGGGGGAGGGAGGAGGGCGGAGGGAATACTAAAGAAGCCCACCATAGTAGTATTTCAGTTCATAAAAGGGAACTACACAAAAATGAGGAAGCTAATTAAATGGAAATTAAAAGGTACAGTCACAAGAGTGAAATGCCTGCAAGTAGCATGGAAACTTTTAAAAAATACCGTAAGAGAGGCTCAAATTAAATCAAATTAAAAGTAGTAGTAAGAGGACCAAAAAATGCCACCATGCCTAAACAACAGATTAAAAGAAGCAGTTAGAAGCAAAAAGTCATGCTTTAGAAATTGGAAGTCAAATCTGACTGAGAAAAAAGAAAGTCGGTGAAAAAATGAAATTAGGAAGGTCAAAAAAGAATTTGAACAGCAATTAGAAAAAAAACTAACAGCAAAAATACTTTTTGAGTACACCAAAAGAAGGAAACCTGCTAAACAGTCACTGGGGCCACTGGATGATCAAAGTGATAAAGGAGCACTCAAGGAAAATAAGGCCACTGTGAAGAAACTAAACAAATTCTTTGCAATGGTCTTCATTGCAGAGGATGTGAGGGAGATTCCCACACCTGAGCCCTTCTTTTTAGGTGACGAATCTGAGGAACTGTCCCAGATTGAGGTGTTGATAGAGGAGATTTTGGAACATATTGATAAATTAAACAGTAATAAATCACCAGGACCAGATGATATTCACCCAAGACTTACGAAGGAACTCCAATATGAAATTGCAAAGCTACTAACTGCAGCATGTAACCTATCACTTAAATCAGCATCTGTATCGGTTGACTGGAGTATAGCTAATGTGATGCTAATTTTTAAAAAAAGGCTCAAGAGGTCATCCTGACAATTACAGACCTGTAGCCTAACTTCAGTACGAGGAAAAGTGGTTAAAATTACAGTAAGGTACAGAAATATCAGACATATAGATAAACATGATTTCTTGGGGAAGAGTCAACGTAAAGGGAAATCATGCCACACCAATCTATTAGAATTATTTCAAGGGGTCAACAAGCATGTGGACAAGGGTGATTCAGTGGATATAGTGTACTTGGACTTTCAGAAAGCCTTTAACAAGGTCCTTCACCAAAGGCTCTTAAGCAAAATAAGCAGTCATGGGATAAGAGGGAAGGTCCTCTCCTCAAACAGTAACTGGTTAAAGGATAGGAAACAAAGGGTAGGAATTCAGTTTTCACAATAGAAAATGGTAAATAGCAGGGTCCCCCAGAGATGTGTACTGGGACCAGTGTTATTCAACATATTCATAAATGATCTGGAAAAAGAGGTACATAGTGAGGTGGCAAAATTTGCAGATGTTATTCAATTGCTAAATCCAAAGCTGACTGCGAAGAGTTAAAAGGCAATCTCACAAAACTTGTGATTGGGCAACAAAGTGGCAGAAGAAAGTCAATGCTGATAAATGCAAAGTAATGCACATCAGAAAACCTAATTCCAACTATGCATACAAAATGATGGGCTCTAAATTGACTATTAGCACTCAAGAAAGAGATCTTGGAGTCATCATGGATAGTTCTCTGAAAACATTTGCTCAATGTGCAGTGACAGTCTAAAAAACTAACAGAACATTAGGAACCATTAGGAAATGGATAGATAATAAGACAGAAAGTATAAGGCCACTATATAATTCCCTGGTACACCCACACCTTGAGTAATGCATGCAGTTCTGGTCACCCCATCTCAAAAAAGATATATTGAAAATGGAAAAGGTACAGAGAAGGGCAACAAACATGATTAAGGCTATGGAAAAATTTCCATATGAGGAGAGATTAAAGAGACTGGAATAATTCAGATGGGAAACGGGGTGACTATAAAGGGATATGCTAGAGGTCTATAAAATCATGGATGGTGTGGAGAAAATGAATAAGGAAATGTTATTTACCCCTTCACATAACACAAGAACCAGGGGTTATCAAATGATATTAATAGGCAGGAGGTTTAAAACAAACAAAAGGAAGTGCTACTTCATGCAATGCACAGTCATCCTGTGGTATTCATTGCCAGGGGATGTGAAGACCAAAAGTATAACTGGATTCACAAAAGAATTAGATAAGTTCATGGACAAAGGTCCATCAATGACTATTAGCCAAGATGATCAGGAGGCAACCCCATGCTCTGGGTGTCCCTAAGCCTCCAACTGCCAGATGCTCGTACTGAACAACAGGGGATGGATCATTTGATGATTGCCCCAGTCTGTTTGAAGCCTCTTGCATTGGCCACTGTCAGAAATCAGGATACTTGTCTAGATGGACCATTGGTCTGACTAAGTATGGACGTTCTTATGTTCTTAGGAGGTGTTGATAGTTAGAAATCCAATGCACTGTCTCCATTCATACAGATTTCAGTACACACTCTCAATGTGAATGTGCAGTATCACGTGCAGGCTAGGCACCACAGTGCTGTCTTAATATATTGGACCATATTCTCCTCCTGTGTAAATTGCCGCAGCCCCAGCATCACTCATTTCCATGGAGCTGCATCATTTTGTATCTGCAGAGAATTTGACCAGGACCAGCTCCTATTGCCACTGAATGTTATTTAAAAGAAAAAAAAAAAAGAAAGAAATTCAGCGATCACAAATATATCCAAGTGACCTTAAAGTTATGACAGTGGGAAGCACAGGCATGATTTGAAGGATGGTAACAAATTAGCAGCACTCTGGCAGAGACAGAAATATTTACTACTTTTGCTGGAATTCTATGGATTTAACTCATCCAAAGTTACAAATTGCTTGTGGCAGTAGCACACAACTTCAAACATGCTAACGTTGAAGTCACCAGTACTTACATAAAATTTTTTTTCAAGAAACATGCTAATGTTGCAATGGGGAAATTATATCCTACGATACCTGGAAAGAGCCCAGTCCTGTAATCCATTACTCATGTCAAGTAGATCTCACTTTACTGAAAAAATCCCACTGACTTCAATAGAATTACTCATATGAATAAGGATTATCCTAAGTTAGCATGGTATGCAGGATCTAACCGTCAAATTGAAAAGGAAATCAAGAAAACGGTAGCTCAGAATATGAGGTTAATTCACAAAAGGTTAAATTCTTTGCAAGAAGCTTAAAAGGATGAAAATAGAGCTGATCTCTGAACAAAACGTCAAGAGTAAATTGAACCTGCGAGATCCTGAAATAGAAAGCTCTGGGGCTGGCTCTGAATTTACATTTACAGGTAGATTGAAAGGGAAGAAATACTTTCCACTGAAAGTAGAACAGGAGAACAAGGCTACAGTATGGAGCTTGAGATTTCTTGGCATTGCTGAGAAATTTAAAATGGCAGTTTGAAGCTCCCATAACTAAATGGATTGTGGGTTTACTTGGAATAGAGACTTTACAAAGTCCTTTTTGACTGTCATCTGCTAATCATTTGACTGCTGGCAAACAGAACACGCCTCCAGTTGCCCTGATAATATGTGAAAGGCTGGAAATGAGAAATTCCACCCGTAAGGCTGCCAGAATGACTGAAAACTTGATGTATAAAGGATCAAAGGCTGGAATATTTGCCAGATGATCCCCTGTTTCTTCTGAAAAAAAGAAAGATTCCAAGATGTTTCACCACATTTGCAGAGCAAGGGGATTCAGTTTGCGATTTGCTATACTGCTAGAATAAGACCTAAATTTGCTGGTAAGAAACATTTTCAGATTGCTTAGATGTGGAAACTTTTACTATAAGTAAAAAACTCACAAACATCAGAAATTACAGATATTTGGCCATCTCAAGAGGATACAGATTGAAACCATTTTGCCTGGTATATTGTTTTAGGTATTAATAGAGCTATTATTAGAATGATGATGTTCAGAGCAAGACTGTGTTTGAATAAATCCTTTAACTGTATGGTTGGACCATGCAGCAGTTTGAGGTGCACATACAGAAATGATACTTCTAGTGAATCTTTTTAGCATTAAAATTTTTAAAAAGTCAGTACTGTACCTCTGAACATCTCTGAAATGACAAACCATTTTAAACAGATAGAGGGACAAATTTTTCTTATTTTCAGTATCAAGCTATGAAGAACTTATAAAGAAGTTAGAAATCTCTCACAAGGTGATAATTTTTCACTGGTGTTTGTAAAGTGAATTTAATGCTCTCAGATCAGTTCTTAGGAATCAGCATCCAAATAAAAAAAAAGCATCATCACCATCAACAGTAACTTTCAAATTTATTCTGTTTTAATAAAGGGGCCACGGACTGAATGGCCATGGAGAAGGAACTAGATCTTCACCCCGGAGGTAGCACCAGGATTCAACCAGGTAGGGTTGAATACAAGGCAGTGTAAGGAAGCCTGCACCAATGCCTATGGTGTACCTCTTTTGTTGATAAAAAGACTACTTTGGTCTGTAGTACTGGTAATTTGGCACCAAGAAAATCATGAAACAAGTACTGCACTAGAATCCTTTTAGCAGACCAACACAAAGTACTAGAAAAGAAAGATGCCCGGCAATAGCTTGTTAGCTGGGTTATGCGACTTAGTAAAGTATGCTATTGTTAAACACACATGCAGCCACACCCACACACACACCTGTATTAAAAAAACAATATTAAGGTTGCAAAAGCAAGCACTCAAAAGTTATAAAAATTAGAATTAAAGTTGCCTTTGCCTGTACAACCTTAATTCAGCCCCTTTGTGCCTATGAATCATTGTTCAATGTGTGGCCCATTGCCATATTAACTGCACAGTATTCAAAGCCTGCTCAGAAGACAGAATTATTCATTTCCTGATGGGCTTTTCTATGGTGCTTATCACTATAGTATCTGTTGGGTCATCAGCAGGGCTGGAACGTTTAGATCCACCACACAGACTTCTGCCATTTGAGCTAAGGCAGTAACTGATAGTAATAGTTGGCCAACATCTTCTGCGTGGACTAGCGCTAGAATGGGATGAATCACCCACCTTGAAAAAGAGACTTGCTGACAGAAGTTGTATGGTAAGACACGGTACCATTAGGTACTGATTTCCATTGTAGGCACACTGGAGGTAAATGTTCTCTAGTGGTCACTGATTCTTTTGTCATTTTCCCCCAAGCGTTATCCCTTTGGCCCCCTCCCCTTCCCTCCAATCAGTCCCTATCCTGTCTTTTCCCCACCCTTGCTCTTTGTTCTAGTTTCATGCTCTTGGCCTATCCAATCCAGTCTTCAGGCTTCTCATTCCAGTCACTTTGCCCATACAGTCCCATCAGATCTGTCTCCCTTCCCCCACCCAGCTCCTTCACCCTGACAGTACCGGATCCCCAGTCACAGTGTCCTTTCTCTCCCAATCCCAATATCCCCCACTAGCTCCACATCTGAGTCTTTTTGCCACCCATTGACTCCCAGTCTCCCCTCCATTGTTTACCTCCCTAGCTCTCAGTCCCAGTCTCCTTGCCCAGCCAGTCCCAGTATTTCTCAACCCAACTCCCAATTTTTCTCCGACTCACTCCCCTTGCCAGCCTCCAGTCCCAGCGTCCCCTGCAGTCTCCATATCCCGATCTACTCCTCAGCACTTCTCTTGTTCCACCCTGCATTTGAATCCTCCTCTACACTGCCTGGCTGTCAGCAAAGGGAGCACTGAGAGCCCTGAAAAAAGTTTTGCTGCTCTTAGTTCTAGTGCCATGTGATTTTTCAAAGGCTTATTTTTAACTTGGTCAAGTTTGGGTGGATTTTCAGAGGAGCAGCAAAAGGTGTGTCCCTCATGCAAAGGTCACTCTCCTATCATAATCCAAGCACTTCTCCAAAGAGTGGGGGAGCTACAGCTCCTCAAAGAAAAGTTCACCAGAATTTTTAACATGGGTCAAACAACATAGTTTACCCTAATGTCATTTTTGGAAATGGCTGAACAGTTCTGGCTGAAATTTTCCATAAAGAATCAGCCTGAGGCAGGATCCTAGTAGGGAGAAGTTTAGCCAAAATGGTTAAAGTTATAAGTGACTGCAAACAGGTCGTTTTAATTGGGAAGGGATGGAGGAGTATTTAATTACTTTAATTATAGACAGCATTACTACCATAGTAACTCTATGATGCTACTCAGTGTATCCTGGGTATCAGAATCTGTCCCATAATATTTATGTTATAATGAACGAGATATTGAGAAGGGTTACTTTTCTGTTGTTTTCTGCTACCAGCCCTGCCTCTAATTCAATTTTTACAATGTATATTTAAAAATGTGAAAATGCAACTGATAGCTGCACACTTATGATTGGAAATTACTATTGTTCACTTGGTAACTTCACTCTTCTTTGAAAACATGGGAAAAATGAATGAAGAATGCTGATAGCCAGCCAGCAGGAAATACAAAAATAAATCTAAATTGATGACAACGTTTTGTGGCTATATGGCTTCCTTCTGCTACAAATTATCCAAACTCATTAGCATGGAATTCTAAATTCCAGTAATGATCTCATACCCTTTGTTTGACCTTCCACTACTGGTGACCTACTGTACATCACGTCCCAATGGTAATGCCAAGCCAAGTATATAAAGAGGGACAGGGACTCTGCAAATCAGTTACTGCTAGCAGCACCTCTCCAAGTATTAAATGAAAGCTGCCAGTGCAGTCACTTGCAACTCTTTGGTCTTAAAATAAGTGTAGGTCATGCCCTCTCTTTCTATTCTCCTAAAGAGGGTAACAGTTGTTTTCATAGTTATTCCCAGGAGTCCATTAGCAAATCTGAAAATCTCGATGTTGGGGCCTTAGGAAAGATATCAACTGACATTCCTGAGAAGTGTGTCACCAGTGAGACCCAGTGTGTTTGCCACAATGAACTCATGTCTCCTGGGGTGCTGATATTTAAAGACTGTTATCATGAGCTGCCTGGTGTCGCTATATTTCTTCTGCTGTTTTTTAAATAGAGATCCTTTCCAACATATCAAGGGGTGTAATGTCACCTTTAGAAGTCAATGTGTTGTATAGTATGTTCTGTACACTGAAGTTTTTGCTGAATCTTGTGCCATCAGAAACCCTCCATGAGCAACAAGTGGATTGTAAAGCATAGCACTGGTACCAGTATTTCTCTTAGCATTCATGGATCCTTGATATAAGCCTGGCATATACTTGTGTCCCCTCTCGTGTTTAATAGAAAAAATGTCTTTTTATTTTATTTATTTATTTTTTTAAACTAGAGTAGAGGTGTCAAACCCTGGAGTACTGGCTAAATCTCAGTTCAGGTGATTAAACTTCACTTTTTCGTTTCAGGTAGCGATTTTTTTTTCACTTCCTATCTTAAACTGTTGTGTAGCGCTGCTGTTAAACATTAAGTGGGCATAAAGCTGAGGGACATGTGGGAGTCTGTGTTCTTTCAATGACAGGTGGCCTTCCAGGGGTATTAAAACTCAAACATTGTACAAATTGTTGCAGTTAATATACACATGATCTCCTTTGTAGAAATGATAAATGCATTTGCAAACTGTGAGACTTCTTAACTTTGGTATCATAATCATTGTAGTGGTTCTTTTTTCCTAGTCTAGAAAATGTCACAGGAGCTTCTAGCAGATTAGCCTAGTAGTTTATTAGTAATTTAATTTACTGTGCAAACAAATTTAATGTATGTATTGCATATATAAATGCATTTACTATGCTTTTTTGTGTGACATGTGGCAGTCATTTTTCTGTTTTGTTATTCCAGGCATTTGGGGGATTAAGTCCAAACACTTTCCATTTGTAGAACACTAATGATACTAAAAGTCTCTTAATATTTTATAAAGCGATTTTTTTCTGGCAGGTTTGCACACTGAGATGCATACACACAAAAAGGGGGTTATGGCATGTTAGCAAATTGTAGTTAAAAGATTATTTCAATTAATCATGATTTACAAGGAAGAGAGCTAAGGAAATCTAAAAATAATGTTTTTAAGTTATTACTCTACATCCTGTTGCAAAACAAATTCTCTCATTACATAGTTTGTGTGAGTCTGGTCAAGTTTTAAATAACACACATGCTGGGCCTGACTGTCCACTCACTTAATCCAGTTTTGATTCCTGATCCTCAATTGACCACTGATTGTAATCAACATAAGGGGTATCAGAATCCGAGCCACTGTAAATTACAAGATTAAAAGAAGTCTAAAACGAGTACCCCACTGTTATGTTCTGTGCTTCAGTGTAAGTAACCCTATCCAGTGTTTAAAATGTCTTACAACATATCAGCCACACATCACAGCTGGCTGATCATGGCTCACATTGTTTTGCCTTACCACAAAGTTTCATTTCTCATATTTCAGTGATGCAGGGTCTGAGCAAAATCAAATAAAGGCCAGATTATCTCCTCTATGTGGGAGGCACAGAACAGCGAGGTGTTACCTCTTTTGCATTGCTTTTTCCCTTATCCGGCCTACACAGAATCCTCTCCACTGGATTCTGGATCTGTAAGAGAAGAGGAAGGGAGGGACAAGGGGTTTGGACTGAGGGTGGTGGTGGTGTTTGTACAGCCTACATAAGGAAGCATTTACTTAGGCTATGTCTACAGTACTACTTATGTTGATATAACGTATTTCGCTCAGGGGTCTGAATGAACCACCCCCTGAGCCATGCCATCACTTCCCTCTCCATCTTCACCGTGGAACTGGAGAACTTCGCAAAAGTTGAAGGGGCACTTGCGGGCAGGATAGTTCCAAAGAAGCTGAGCAGCTGTGTCGCTGTGAGGAGAACCCTCCGTATGTTGATTCCCCAGGCCCTGCTGATTTTGGAGACTGAAAACTTTGGTAGTTGCCAGAGAATATTGCAAAGAAATTATAATAAACCTAGCAACTTACAATTGGAAAGAGTAGATGTGGTCAGAAAAAATAGTACAAAGGGACCTAGAGAAGCTAGAAAAAAATCATCTCAGAGGACATAATCCCAACCACAGATATTCTGGGAGAGGGAGAAGCCAGGAGAATGGCAATGACCACAAAAGTAGGCTTGAAGAGGAATGGGTAGAGCTGAAGTCAATAAGTCAGGAGTAATTTAAGATTGTTGCTTCCTTAAACAGGAGAATGGGTTCCTCTCCCAAATGGTTAATGGGCCTGATCCTGCATTATTGAAGTTGATGGGAGTTTTGCCATTGACTTTAAAGGGAGAAGGATTTTGCCCATAGACAGGGAAAAAGAAGTGACCAATAACCCCCTCACAATCAAATATGGTTTTTAGTGCATTTGAATAAACACCGTGATTAAATACAGAGCAAATTGCCAGTGAAATGCATTGAATGGTATTATCCTAAAATATATAAAAATAGCAACTGTGAATCAGGAGAAGTTCAAAGAGCAGGTAAAGAAAGCCTTATTGGGCAATGAGATTTGGAACATGCTGAGACTATTTCACCAATGCCCAAGAACAGAAAAACAATTTGCAAACTAACAGCAATTCAAATGGGATGTTTAAAAGCCAGACCCAAATGAATAAATAGATAACCTGCGAGGTGAGATGTGTTACTGAGTAAAGTTACACATTAAGAAACATGCACACAACAAAGGGATTGTTGTATGTTAAATAAATGTCGTTTAAAGATTATTTCAATTAATCATGATTTACAATGAAGTGATCTAAGGCACAGGCCACATCAAACTGAAACACATGGGACAGGGGATAGAGAAGGGGGCTGATAATCGGAAAATGCTAAGCATCTGCTCTCTTAAAATCAGCAGTCAAAATTGAAGCAATTAACATCGCTGATAACTTTTGAAAATCTTGGGCTGTTGGGGAAATTTTCTCCTCATTTACATCCATGTAAACTTTAACTTTATTGAAATTAACAGAGCTGCAAAAGTGTAAATGAGGGCAGATTTTGACTCTCTGTGTGTGGGGGGAGTGGAGGCGTTCATATTGGTCCCTCACCTAGTAGCTATAAAACTGGGGCTGTGGGGGTGGGAAGGTTGAACTATGTGTTTCCCAAAGAAAATTCCTGGAAAATCTGAAACTTGTTTTCAGTAGGATGGTATTTCTTCAAAGGAGTTACGCAATCTTTGCTCAGTGGTAACACTACATACTGAAATCCGCAAAGTTTCACTCTAAAAGTAACTTTCACTTCATTTGCCAAAGACTTAATTTAACTATTTTAGAATGAAATGCACATCTTTCTGTGTGGGCAAGCTGAACTGCAAAACTGCTGTAATGAGGTCCAGGCACTCAGCTTGCTCTCCGCACCTAACTGTGTTTCCTTTGAATCCCACAGCTCACAAGCACTCTCTAGCAATGTGAATTTTTGAAGTGACTGTAATCATCTGCATGACTCATGATCCTGTTCCCATTGAAATCTATAGGTGTTTTGCCATTGATTTCAATGGGAGCAGCTTCAGCCTTTTGGCCACTACAGTCAGGATAAGCTCTGTACATTCATGGGTATGTTTAGTTGGGAAAAGAGGACATTAAAGGGGGCTATGATAGTGGTCTTCAAATACTTGAAAGGCTGCCATAAAGAAGATGAAAAAAAATTGTTCTTTCTTGCCACAGAGGGCAGGACAAGAGGCAATGGGTTCAAACAGCATAGCGGATTTATATTAAATCTCAGGAAAAGCTTCCTAATTGTAAAAACAGTGAGACAATTGAACAGCCTACCTAGGAAGGTTCTGGGATAGGCTACCTTCACTGGAGGTTTTCAAAAGGAAGCTGGATAGCCATCTGTCTTGGATGGTTTAGACACAACAAACCCTGTATTTTGCAGGCGGTTAGATTAGATGGCCTCTGAAGTCCCTTCTAACCCTGTGATTCTGTTCTACATCTTATTTTCCTGTTGTTTATCTCTATTTCAAGAAGCAAAGATTTCCCCTAAGGTCTGGAATCCTGCCACACATTTTTCTGGTTGCAGTTCCTGAATCTTGACCCATTTCACTCTCTTTCAAATGTAGAAGTAATAACATTAGCAAATTGCACTAGGCGGAGTTCTCATCAGACAGGACACATCCTGTTAATGTGAGTTGGGTCTGTAATGGATAGCTTTGCACTGCAAATAATGATTCTCATTTAGCATATCTCCTGCAACTAGCTTTGTCATCCATTGCACAACAAACCAGAGAAATTGTAGTTCAGACTAGGCTGAAGAGTGTACATTTTTCATATACCCTGATTTGTATAATTAGGGTTAACAATAGACTGATTAAAATCTAACTTAATCCAGCTTCATTACTCACTTTTTCTCCACAAAACAAACTGCAAGTTTTAGAGTAAATTATTTATTATTAAGCATCTATATGACAGCAACACCCAAAGGCCCAAATCATGTTTGGGGCTCCATTGGACTGGGCACCATCAAACACAGATAAGGTTTACAATTGAAAAAATGAGTGATCATAACACTCTGCACTTCTATAGCTACTTTCATCAGAGGAGCTGCCAGGGTATTAAAAATATCAATTAATTGTGAGATTGATTAACTGCACCCTGGTGAGAGGAATTTGAATTATGTGGTACCCCTTTTCAAGGGCCCAATTTTTTTTGCAGGGCCATCTAGTGAGCAGCCTCTCTTTGTATAAGGGAAGGATTCACAGCTGTATTGCATTTCGCAGGATAGTAGCATGTAGTTCTGTGACTCAAGCAATAGATGTCAAGAGATAGCTGTGAATTTCATTTTTCTGAGTGGTAATAGGGCTTTATTCTTTATTTTTAAATATACACTGTTGTTTGGCATTGTGCAGGTGTTCTTTGCTGGAGGGGCCACCCGTTTGTGTGGTGAGTCATCTTCATTCAGCCGTGTGATTTGCTAAAGCTAAGCCTGACAACGGGGCAAAATAGATGGTGGATTTTGCAATGGGGACATGTTTAGATGGTGGCAAAGAGGCGATATTAACAAAAAGGCTGTTGTTTTAAATGGTGATAAAAGAGCCCTGTTGTGTTTCCCTCTACCACAGCATTTCCCTCATTTTATAAAACCATATCTATATTGCGAGAGGGAGGGAAGGTTTTAAAAACACCTGAGATAAACAAGGGCTGCTACAGACACCTGCTGATTTACTTATAATAAACTTTCTACTGACTGGTAGAAAAAAAGGGTTGTTTTTTTTTTCTTTTGCAATAGAATCTGCCCACATGCTACTAAAATGAATCATACTCAGTTGATGACAGGCCTAGATTCCTGTTCCAATCACTTCTGTGGCCAGGCATATAACATTTTCTCATAGCTCCGCATTGCGTTCTCATTTCAGTAATTGCTCTCTCATTTCAGTGAATTGTCATTTTCCTCCCTCTTAGAACTTGATGTGCACCTCAGGAAGTTGCCCAAGTGAACAAAAAGGTAGTTATATGTACACAAGGGACTGACTAAAATGCAAAGGCTCAAAGTGGCTAAGTAAAGCATGATACACACATTCTCCTCGCTAAGACCAAAGTTCTACTGCCAGTGAGATCTAGAGGTAGAGTGATCAGAAGCAGAACAGGAAAGCTAGTCTAAATCCTCTTGTGCCCATGTAGCTCTTGCTGTGGGACAAAGGATGCATATATGCCTTGACCCCTCAATAGCTGTAGCACTGTCTTTTCTGGGATTAGTTTTAAGTGGGTTTTGCCTGTTCAATTTAGAGTCTTTGCTTGGCTGTTCACACATAATATGGGCTTTTTAATTATTCACCAATCTGAATTACACATAAAATTCTCCTAACCAGGAGTACCAGTATCTGCAGCACATTCATGTTGGACAGGCTCAAAAGAAACAATCCACAACAGATTATTTTAAAGATAAAAAAGGCAAAAGGTCATATAACTGCTATTCTGTGGAACCCCAGTCAGGTCAAGTTGGCAGAGGATGTCATGTTCACAAAAAAACAAAACACTGTGTTGCATGTGTTATGCATGTGAGTGAAATAGAAGGTGTCATTCACTCTGGCAATAATACAGAGGTCATAGTTTCTCTGGGGAACAGTGAAACATTGATGTAGGTGAAACCATGGGAGAGGAATAGAGGGGACACTAGCTCACAATTCTTATTATTCTATTGATGATTCTTTGATTTGCATGGATTTCTTGCACTGAACCACTTCCAACATTTTTTCCGTGTGTCTTTAGGTGTGTCAACACAGCAGTCGCACCCTGTGACGGAAACTCGTGTAGATCTAACCAAGCTAGCTAGTTTGGGTCCTGGAGCAATGGAGCTGTGGCAGTGAGTGCTGCAGCATGGGCTAGCTGTGCAAGTGATTTCCAAGGGTTCTGGGTGCACTTGTACAGCCCATACTCAAGGGCATGCTGCTTGGGTTCACTGCCCGGGAATCTGAGCTAGCTAGATTAAAGCTAACTTCTGTGTGTCTTCAGAAGCTGCAAACACACCCAGTGACAGCACTATAATCAGATCCTGAATTTGATGTTCACAGGTCTAATATGGTGCTGGCACCGGAGACATTGATACTGAGAACATCCCAGTGGTATTAACATGAGATGTTATTGATAGTCTTGTATCTATATCCACTCTACTGAGGCTTAGTTATCTATTTTAGTAGCTGATACCATGTTCATCACAGTCGTCTCTAAACCCTGTACAAAAGTATAGCCACAAAGCCAAAATGTAATTATTACATGTATTTATTTGTACTGATGGGACAAGGGACACATCATGTTAGGCACTGTACAAACACATAACAAAGAGACAGTCCATGCCCGAGAAGCTTGCAAACTAAGTACAAGACAAGAGACATGGGTAGAACAAACGGACAAGGGGAGCAGAAGGAAACAATAAAACAATGATGAGCATAAAAAGCTGAGCATAAAAAGCTGTGCTCTCAGCATAACAGCTGCCTAACCTGCCTTTCAACACCCTTTCCATAAACGTAGCCTAAAGGTTTCCATTCCATTCTATCTTATTTTTTTCTTCCCTGTCTCTTTCCCTCATCTCCTTTATTACCATCTCTTAATTTAGTTCCCACTTCCAGGAGGTGTTTTTATTGCAGAAACTACTGTGAAGACATTTTGTCCAGAAGATGGTAAGGTTACAGGTCATTCCCATCTTCATGGCTATGGCTTAGCTGCTGAGAAACTTCTGCCACCTGCATGAATCTCACTTTTATCACTGTTGCACTCTTTTGATGTATATAGTTGTTATGCAGGTCCTAGTTGCACAGAGAGAGCCAATCCTTAACACATCCACTTGAGGGCTTTGAAAAATAGAGGTGGGATCTTCAGTTTGACCTGGAATTGGATACAGTGCCAGTGCAGGCATTGGAACATTGGATGATATGCTCCTGTCGACACATGTCACAGCCTTGTTGGAGATTCTTGAAAAGTAATCATTCCATTCCCAGTAGAACCCCAGAGCATTTGTGCAGCTGAGTCTGGGGGATCATGGTCACTGTGACATAGTCTGTCTTGAATGGGCGCAGCCTTCTGGCCACCTGAAGGAAGGAGTAGACTCTTAGACATGAAGGCCAGAAGGGAGCATTGTGGTCATCTAATCTGACCTCCTGCACATTGCTGGCCACAGAATATTGCCTCCCTCCTCCTGTAATAGACCCCTAACCTCTGGCTGATGACTGAAGTCTTCGAATCATGATATAAAGATTACAAGTTACAGAGAATCCACCGTTTACACTAGTTTAAATCTGCAGGTGACCTGTGCCCCATGCTGCAGAGGAAGGCATTCCTCCCTCCCCCAGGGTCTCCGCTTATCTGACCCGGGGGAAAAAATTGTTCCTGACCCCAAATCAGAGGATCAATGGGACCCAGAGCATGTGGGCAAGCCACCAGCCAGATATTTGAGAAAGAATTCTCTGTAGTAATTCAGAGTCTTCCCCATCTAGTATCTTATCACTGGCCATTGGGGATATTTGCTACTAGGAGTCACAGATGGACCATATGCCATTGTGGGCAGTCTCATCACACCAAACCCTCCATAAACTCATCAAGCTCAGTCTTGAAGCCAGTTAGGTTTTTTGCCTCTGCTGCTCCCCTTGGAAGACTGTTCCAGAACTTCACTCCTCTGATGGTTAGAAACCTTCATCTAATTTCAAGCCTAAACTTGTTGATGATCAGTTTATATCCATTTATTCTTGTGTCAACATTGGTGTTTAATTTAAATAACTCCTTGCCCTCCATGGTATTTATCCTTCTGATGTATTTATAGAGAGCAGTCATATCTCCCCTCAGCCTTCATTTGGTTAGGCTAAACAAGCCAAGTCTTTGAGTCTTCTCTCTTAAGGTAGGTTTTCCATTCTTCCGATCATCCTAGTAGCCCTTCTCTGCACCTGTTCCAATTTGAATTAATCTTTCGTTAACATAGGAAACCAGAATGGCACACAGTATGCCAGGTGAGGTCTCACCAGTGCCTTGTCTAATAGTACTAACACTTCCCTATGTTTATTGGAAATACCTTGCCCAATGCATCCTAAGATCTCATTAGCTTTTTTCACAGCTTCATCATGTTGGCTGCCCATAGTCATCCTGTGATCAATTAATACACAAGGTATTTCTCCTCCTCTGTTGCTTCCAACCGATATGTCCCCAGTTTAAAGTAAAAATTCTTGTTGCTTCTCCCTAAGTGCTTGACCTTGTACTTTGCACTATTAAATTTCATCCCATTTTTATTATTCCAGTTTTCAGGGTCATCCAGACCTTCTTGTATGATGCTCTTGTCCTCAACCATATTGGCAAATACCTCCCAACTTTGTGTCATCTGCAAATTTTATTTGCGTACCTTTTGTGCCAAGGTCATTAATGAAAATGTTCAATGAGATTGGTTCCATGACAGATCCCTGAAGAACTCCACTAGTAATCTTCCTCCAGCATGATAGTTCACCTTTCAGTGTATAGTATCTCCTTTAAACAGTTCCTTATCCACCTTTCAATTATCATATTAATCCCCATCGTCTCTGATTTAACTAATAATTTCCCATGTGGAACTGTATCAAATGCCTTACTGAAATTCAAGTAGATTAGATCTACTGCATTTCCTCTGTCTAAAAAATCAATTATTTAGCTTTTCAAAGAAGGACATCACGTTGGTCTGGCACAAGCTACCTTTTGTAAAACCATGTTGTATTTTATCCCAATTACCATTTACCTCTATGTCCTTAACTTTCTTTTTCAAAATGTGTTCCAAGACCTTGCATACAATTAAGGTCAAACTAACAGGCCTGGAGTTCTCAGATCACATTTTTTCCCTTCTTCAAAATAGTTATATTAGCAACTCTCCAATCATAAAGTGTGGCCCCTGAGTTTATAGATTCATTAAAAATCCTTGCCTTTGGGCTTGCAATTTCATGTGCCACTTCATTTGGTATTTTTGGATGAAGATTTTCTGGGTCCCCCCAAGTTTGGTCCCATTAAGCTGTTTGAGTTTGATTTCCACCTTGGATGTGGTAATATCTACTTCCATATCCTCATTTCCATTAGCCACCCTGCCACTACCCCTAAGCTACTTATTACCCATATTAAAACTGAAGGAAACTATTCTTTTAGGTGTTGGGCCATACCTAGATTATGTTTAATCTCCACCCCATTCCCAGTGCTTAGTGTTCCCACTTCTTCTTTCCTAGTTTCCTTTTTGATTCATAGGGCTATAGAACCTTTAACTATTGATTTTAATTTTCCTGCAAGGTTGAACTCTGCTTGGGTTTTGGAAGTTCTCATTTTTCCCCTATACTTTCTAACCTCCAAAAGGTAGCTTTCCTTGTTGATCCATTCCTTGTAGGAAAAAAGATTTCTATTAGACAATGTGAGATGAGTCCAGAAGAGTGGTTGTAGAGAGTTCATAGGGACCTTGAGGCTGCATACCATATTATAGAGCAGGTCAAAAAAATTTTGACAAAACATTTTTCATTGGAATTTGCCAACTTGTTGAAACCTTTAGGACGATGTCTGTTCTGACAAAATTCCACCAGAAACACAGCACATTTTCAACAGAATGCTGCCTGCCAGCAGGTTTTGTGCCAGGTGGTTTCCTTGGCAGCCTGCCTGGCAGGCTGTCAAGAAGTCAAGAGCCTGAAAGCCCTGGAAGACCTCGCAGCCTGAGCTACCAGGGTCTCTGGTGATCTGTCAGGGCTTCAAGGACCCCTGATATGAACTGACCCAGAGTCATACCTCTGAGTAGAGCTGTGTGGAGACCTGGAATTCCTTTTCAGAGAATTTCAAAATTTTTAGTTTTCATTCTGAATTTGGATGAAACCAAATTCTGAAAATTTGAAATTCTCCATTAAATGGAATTACTGTTCTCCGCTCAGCTCTACGATATTGACAGTTGAAAAGTAAACAGCCTAGAAGTACGTATTATGGGGTTTGCCAATTCATCAAAAACTTTCACTCTACCAACATTTCCCACCAGCATCACCACAGCTCTGCCAAAGTTTAGCTGTGGACTGTTTCTCTTCATACATCTGCTATCCTCTCCTAGGCATTAAAACAGCTATGGGATCATGCTGTTTGCACTTGATGTTAAGCTGAATATCATCCATGTTCTGCTGTCATTTAGAGTCATAGTCTTTCCCGGTCTCTCCCAGAGGTTTTAGACATCTGCTGAATAGGCTAGTGAGGGGACTGATTCTCCCCCCCCCCCCCCCGAGTTCTCCCCACTCACAGTTTTCTATGCAATAGTCAGGAGATGGTGTAACTGGGCACAAGAAAGCTTTTGCTATAGTATAATACACACACAGACACACACTTGCACCTTCCTTTGCTTTGATATAGTAGGCACTGGGTTGTTATGACATGATGTGTTATGTCACAAAGGTAGTAAGTAAATTACAGTGTTAAAAAAATGTTCCATTTGTATATGATCAGACTGATGTTTTGACAATCATATTATAACTTCAACTTGTAATATTAAAATAGGTCCCCTTAAAACCCTGCCTTCCCTCACAGTCCATCAAAATGCAAGAAAAAATTATATTTTAGTTGTCATCTTAATAGTAGATATTATTATGGGAGAAAAGAGCTAATATCAACTGCTTTTAATTTAAAGAAGATTTCTTTTACATGAGAAAGCATTTTTACCAATTTGATGGGAAGTTACCAAGGCCCTGCCAAGGGGTTTCAATTATGCTTAAAAAATATAAATCCTAGGAGTCCTGAAATTACAGGGTATGAATAGAGAGATGTTAAATGTTTTACAAGTGAAGAAAAATTAGTGCATTTTGGCTATCCCCCTGTTGGTTTGGAAACAAAGCTGTTCTTTAGAAGCCTTTGTTGTATATAAAAGGTACTTTCTTCTGAAGAAGTTTGCAAAAATAGGAAAGCACTTTCATAGAATTTTGTGAAAATGACACACAAATACTTAGAATGTGGAAAATAAAACTGGAATCAGACCTTCACCCAGGACCCTACTAACTAAGAGAATTTGAGACTACACCCCACTGCAAGAAGTCATGTTTGTCAGAATAACCATGGGACTATGCTGGGTGGGATTTAACTCTAGTCATAAATGGGTGTTACATGATTTGCCCATTACCTTGTAGTGCACTCATTTATTAGTGTTACTTTCCAGTGGGGGTGGGGTGGGTGGTTGTAATTCTATCAATGTACTGCTTGTCAATCGTGTTTTCATATGGAGCTTTACTTCTACCTTCAGCAAGTCCCCTCCCAATGGAGCTACCCTGCCAGGACCTAAGTTTCCCAGGGATGGGTTTCTCCAGCCCCAGACTCAGATAAACACCCACATATACACACATACATTCACAGATTAACAGAGCATCTCTGAGCAGACTGGGTCAATCAGCACTCTGACGCTGACCACCTTATATGTCCCTGTGTGTCAAACAGCACTTCCACGCTGCCACCTTTTTGTTCCCCTGGACTCAGCAGGCTAGGCAGAGCAGCACTTCTAAATTGCCAACCTTATATGCCCCTGGACACAGCAGGCTGGGTGGAGCAGCACTTCCAAGCTGTGCCCCTTACATGCCACAGGTTCAGCACACTGTTATCCCCACCTTCACTCTACAATTGTTCTAGTAGTAATCCCCTTGATGAGCAAATCCACAGGATTGTTGGGTGCTACAGGGCCTTTAGTTTAGGTAAGAGAAGCATTGCTGCATAGCAAAATAGGGAAGCCAAGAACACACAAGAGTAAATGAAGTTTGGAGAAAGTCTGGCAACCAGCTTGATTATAAAAGTTATTTTATTGCCAGGTATATAAAACTTATTATACTAATAGTAGTAGCCATACAACAAGGAGAGAAAAACAAACAAACAGTTACAATATTACATTATTTCACATGAGGTATTGGGTAAATCTAATCCAAGTTTAATTACTAGTCAGGTTTAGAAATGTATATCTGGACTAAGCGAGAGAAAGAAGGAGAGAGATCAAATCAGGTCTGAAGGGAAAAAGTGGGCTTAACTAGAGAAAAGAGAGAGAGAGTTGGGGTCCCACCACTCATTGCAGCTTGAACTGGTCAAAGGTTCCCAGTAGACAGGCTGTTCAGCTTAGGGACAGAGAGCTTGAGACAGTCAGAGCCCCCGACAAGATCACTCAGGAAAAGGTGAAGTCCCAGTGGAACTGATGCAGCTTTTGGATCCAGGCATCAGAATAGAGTTTTGAACTTGGATAGAGGTTTTTGTAGGTAAGAAACAATGGTTCAAGGGAGATCACTATTTGTTTATGGGTAAATGATGACTCAAGGGAATAGACCACAGTTATTTTGTTTGGGCTGGACAATAGTAACTGTTGATTCCTGGCTATAGGCAGTGTTCCATCAAAGGTGCTCACAATGCAATCCA
The DNA here is from genome assembly GCA_007922155.1 of Mesoclemmys tuberculata. Taxonomy (NCBI): domain Eukaryota; kingdom Metazoa; phylum Chordata; order Testudines; family Chelidae; genus Mesoclemmys; species Mesoclemmys tuberculata. The sequence goes on from ML675605.1 coordinate 10,391,674, forward strand.
GCATATTAAGTATTTAGATGTCAATAGAGGGTTTATTACCAGAATTGGTCTGATAACTGCTGAGCTGGGGGTGTGGAGGCGTGGGTTCATTAACATTGGGAGCAGAGATCCCCCATCATGCAGTGCTTTCCTGTTTCCCTGGTCCCAGAGTTCAGTGTGGTCCGTGCCTTGGACTTCATTCTGTACGCTAATGGAGATGCCTCCTTCTCACATCTTCAATGCTAATGAGGCTAGGGGAGTTGCCTTAATCCTGTCACCGTTGTCCTGAGGGGTTTAGGTGTGTCTCCCACTGCCTTTTTATTGCTCTCTGTAAGTCTTTCTTCTGATCAGCTCTGGTTCAAGCAGCGGCTGTGGGGGTGGGGGAGTCAGACAGGCTGGGTACTGCACCCTGGTTCCCCAAGAACACAAAGTTGACAGGTAACATGGGACACATGCTAGAGTTGATATTTGGGTTGAGATTTGAGGCGGGGGAAGTGACGGTCACCTCCTTGTCCTGTACCAAATATTTCCTCCTTCAATTTGAGATTGGGTGCACCCCATCCTCATTCAGGGGAAGAACCACAAGAGTGTCATTTAACCCCAGAGATATTTCAGTAGGAGGTGCATTGATTCAGTATCCTCTCTCTACATAGTGGGTTAAATTGTGCTGTATTAGTGTAAGATAAATAAACATAGAGGTGGAACCTCTCCTCGAACAAGAACAGATCAGCTTTAGGAAGGGATAAGAAACCACAGATGCCATGTATGTAATTTGGCAAAAGATAGAGAAGCAGCTAGAGTACCAACAGGACAGCTTCTAGGCTTTTATAGACTAGGAAAGGCATGCAGTAATGTGGGTACAAGGACGCTCACATCAGTGATGAGAAAATGTAGAGTGTTTGAGGATTTAAGAGTTATGGTGAATGTCCTATTTAGATCACCTAAACCAGTGATCACAACACATTTCAGAATGAAAAGTCGCTTTGAAGGGAAACCAGGGGTTGGCCCTAAATCTGCTGCTGTTTATTAAATTAATGAGCTATTTCAAAAGAAAGATCTCAATGGGAAAAGATGAGACGCTGCAATATCCAGAAGATACAGCAAGAAGACCTAGAGGAACTAGTAAACCAGTTGTATGACCAGCTAAGCTGGTAGGAGGGTGAAAATAAGCTTGACTAAGACTAAAGTCATGAGGTCAGTAGCGGTGCCACAGGGAAACTGGACATTGATATTAGTGGAGTGAGAGTAAACTAGACTGCCCAGTTCAAGTACCTTGGGATCTGAGTAATAAGCTGCAGTTCAGAGTTGGAGAGTGCTGGGTTGTTTAAGACAAGTGTATGCCACAGAGACTGAAAACCCAACTATATACCAGAATGGTGTGCCCCCTCCATACTGTGTGGTGCAGAAGCCTGGGCAATAAAGAGACGGTGGGTTCAAAGCCTACAGGTGTTTGTGAGGTGAGTTGTCTTTGCGCAGTAAGGGGAGTTGCTTGGAGAGACAGATTTCATAATAAAATCATGAGGTTGGAAGTCAAAGTCCACTATATGGATGACAAAGTCCAAGAAGTGTGACTTAATTGATTTGGACACACATAGAGAATGAATGAAAGGGACCTGGTGAAGATAGGATGGCAGGGGGTGGGAAAGAGAAGCTGAGGAAGCATTGAATGGATAGCATCAAAGACAGTGGTAAGCAGTGCATGCCGACCGAACCCCATTTGATGAAATAAGGGGAAGAAGAAGAGAGATTATAGAGCTTTTATGGCTATTACAATAGGCCAGATTTTCAGTAGCTTGGTTCATTTTATGTAGATTGAATTTGTAGTATATTGTGGTACTGTGTCTTTAAAATAAGTCATGCATAATTATCAGAGGGCCCCCAAATTCAGAGGTCTCTTGCATGATGCAGGCACGCTCAGGGTCCATGGGGTATTTGACATAGTCTGCAAGCCTCAGAAGCTTGGAGGTTTGCTTTAAGGAAAGTAACCAAAAGTTTAGGTATTAATTCAAAGGCTTTTTATGGTATCCATTTCCAGGATATGTGTATCTTTAAATCAGAAGTGAGAATTTACCTAGGAATGGTTAGATGTTTCTCAGGGTAAGCCTACTCTTAGAGCTGGAAATGCCATTCCCAGCTTTAGTAGACATGCCTGTGCTAGCTTGCATCGAGCTACCGTGTTAAAAGCAGAGTGTAGGTGTGGCAGCATGGTCGTCAGAATGGATTAGTGGCCCTGGGTTCACACCTACCTGAAACTGTAGGCCTCAGCCCATCGTGCTGTCATGACTATGCTCTATTTTTATCATGCCATCTCAGTCAGCCAACATGAGTATGTCACTGTGAGCTGGGAATAACACCCCCATCTGCAAGTGTTGATAACCTCAGAGACTCAGTCCTGCATTCTTTACATTCCTTCAACTTCCATTAAAGTCAGTGGGAGCTGTAGATGATCAGGCCTAAACTGTGTCAGCACCCAAAGTTAGAAGCCATTTTGAAAATTTGACCATGTGTCTTTCCCCAGGTCACAAAGAAGTGGAATTAGAACTCAGTTATTCCTGTTCCCTAATCTTGTACTCGGTTCACTAGACCGTGATGCCTCCCAGTTAACATTTAATACCATTTAACATGGCAAAACTATTAAAAATAAACCTGACAAACTAAAGTAATCTGAGAGATGTGTTAGACCCTGAATCTTTTAGACCCTGATCCTGTAATTTTTTCCATGCAGGACTCCACTCATGTGGAACAAATTGCAAAAGCCATATTAATTAATTTGAAAGCTGCAGGATCCTATAAGTAGTACAACTCTTTAGTATTCTAAGATCATATTTTGTTCCATTATCTGTACTTTTCCTTCAGAATCCAATATATTATGGTCCTGACACATGGTGGTCATCTGTCATTTCCATTCATCAGTCTTTCTAACTCGTTAGGCCCAAGTGCATTGAAGCAATCAAGAACATTTTTTAGGTCTAGGGTTGAGCACATGTTTAAGTGTTTTACTGAATTGGGGCATTGGTTCTTACCTTATTCATTTAGTGGTTCAGAATAAACAAAGCTCAATAATCCGTAACTATTTGGGAGATAGAGCATAGAGACCTTGGCCTACTTTTATATCCAGGGTATAACAGACAAGTTGCTCAATCTCAAGTTATTTTTTCAAAGGTCAGTGTGCATCCTTTAATTCTGTAAACATCCTGATGTAAAAACAAAGAAATGCTTTGGAATTCAAATCTGAGTTAGTATGTTTCTGGGATCGCCCATCTAGTTATTAAGAAGCTTTATCTTCAGAATACTTGGATTATCTAACAAAAAGTTTAGTGCTAATTTGGTTCTGTCAAACAATCATTTTTATGCATTGTATCTTCCTATCACTTTAGGATTTATTATAAATCCCAGGAAAACATATATATGCCAATAATCAGAATAACTGCAGAAAATTTCAGCAAAATCTCTGGGGATCTGTGTTTTAAGTTCTACAGCATCAATTGAACTTTCTACTGTGGCTTCCTTATCTTCTCCCAACATTGTCAGCTCTACCTAGTAGAATATAAATGTATAATTAAGAGGAGCACCACAGATGCTGCATCGTACAGTATCTGGGAGAAACAACAAAGACAGAGGAGACATGAAAGGATAATTTTGCTTATACAAAATAGCAGCCTGAAAAATAAAACCGGGAAAACAAACAAGCAGATGGAGAAAGGAAAGACTGCAAGACACAGCTGTTAGAATTATTTAGATATCCAGATGCAAAGCAGTTTAAGGGTGGGGACCTGGGGGTTGGGAGGGGAGGGCATAGTTAGAATTGACAGAAGCATTCTATGAATGTTATGGTGTATATTGAGAATGCGATTTTCAGAGGAGCCTACAAGGGTTAGGTGACCAATGCCCTGTGAATTTCAATGAGAAATTTAGGCTTATCTAAAAATCCCAGCCTCAGTTTCTGGGCTCCTTATAAAATGGGACTTATTAGTATCCACACAGGCACACAAGAATGAAAGTAGAAAAAAAGGTACTAAAGAGTCATTAAAAAAGGTTTTTCAATGGCTGTTCCTCCCCTTCTCCCTGGCTAAATTAAAAATAATGCTTTATAATAATTTGTTAGAGTAGATAAAACTGTTTTCCAAAGAGGTTATTATTCGTAATGATGACAATTCATACTTATGCCATATAGTGCTTTTCATCTAAGAGTTAAAGTCCTTTGTGAATATTAAATAAGCATCACTCTGTTCTTCAGTGCTAAGAAGTAGATGATGCTTTTGGTCTATCTTTAGTCCAAAAGGCTGCCCCCTCCTACTTTGCCCAGTATGAGTTAAACAAGGGAAGGGATGTGGTGCTTCTTTTGCTTTTTGCATCAGTCTCAAATGTTGACGTTCTGCCCCCAACATTTGATATAGTAGAACGCGTTCAACTAAAATGAGTCCTGGAATGGAATTTGTATTACTGCCTCATTCACATTGCTGAACTTCAGATTCCCTACCTAACGGAGCTCATGCCCACCTTCTCGCACATAGAGAAGTATGACCACATCAGCTTAAACTCAAACAAGTCAATTGACTCTTCATTCATTTCAGGATCCAATTCAAAGCTACCATTCCATTAAAAGAATTCTCTAGGGACATACTACAGCTGCCCTGTTTTACTGTACTTCTCCCTGAATTCCCTTAGTTCATCTAGCACTTTGCCCCTTCTTTGTCCCTCCATGTCATCTGGCTACCACTTGTGCTATGGCCTTCTTCTCTTGGCTCCTGCCAACTGGAGACAAAAGGGCCTATGGTCTGCTTCTGCTCCCACATGACTATTGTTACATGGAATAAATCACATTTAAAACAAGCCTTAAACTTACTGCATTCCCCACACAAGGATTTCAGAGGTTAAATAAATAAGAAGTGGATGTAACTAAGACTGAGCAATCTAGAGCTCTCTGAACTGGAGACAAATGATAGCACTGAACCTGAATACGTGTATTGTAATAGTTGGCATTTCTTTATAGGGAAAAACTACAAAGCAACAGGAGTATGACTTTCACAAATGGTGATTTTGTAACCAAAGCAAAAAACATATCCAGACAGTGAAAATGGGGTTTTTGTTACTGCTCAGGAGTAGTACCCTCATATATGTCAAAAGACATGAAGACTGCCTCAATGGGAGTTCTGTTTCTAGTTCAAGGATAGTTTGGATGGGAGTTCTGCGGACTCATCGTTCATTTTTTTGCACACCAAAATTCTACATTTACTTCACCTACAATGTGAAGTTTTCAGACTTCTTAGGAATGCTTTGCACAGTCCTACTAACGATGTTCTGGGCCTAGTTACAGTCCTGATTCTGACTGCAGGTGGATCTCTGAGTATGTAAAGAACACAGGATAAAACCCTAAAAGCCTGATCAAGCCCTTGGGTCCTTTTCCTCACATGACAGGGGCTGATTCACCACCGTGTGTGGTCAGTTTTCCAATAGAATGACTCCAACAAAGTTAGTGGACTCACACTATCATAAAATGGGTGTGGAGGAATGTAGGATTAACTTGATAGGACTACTTTTATGAGGAATGGTTGCGGAATCAGGCCCTTATTCTGTAAATTCAGTGCCAATGTTTTCAACCTTGCTGTATCCAATGACAATATCTTGAACATTTAAGCCCTCTAGAGGTAGTTGCAGCAATGATTTTTTTTTTGTTATGAAATGAATCATACTTTCATGCTTATAGGGAAACTGTTGCACAAAGGAAAGGAGTGACTACGAACTGTGTTCTTTTTAACTCGCCTCAAAGAATTAAGGCTAATACCAAAAAGCCTCTGAACAAGGAGCCAATGATTATACCATTTGCTGCATGGAGAGAACAAACCCACTGGGAACCAAAAACATATATTGAGCAAAGTTGCTTTGAAATACCTGTTTTGTTTTGGTTTTTTCAATTGGAAATTCTGAAAAACCCTCACAGATCCCACATCTTTTTGTGCTGTATTTCCTGTCAGTGCTATAGCAAACCTTCTTGGCTATCAAACAAGATTTCTTTGTTGCAGTGAAACTTTGTGCATGATTCATTTTTTTTCTTAGAAAAAGCTTCAAGCCAAATATTGTTTTCAGAGCCTTTTCTTCCTACAGTCTCTCCCCTTCCCAAATCCCTCTTCCTGAGGAACATCCTTGTTCATAGTAGCCTACTGTAAACAAAGGAAAGATGATATCAAAGTAATTGCTTAAAATATAATTGATGACAGACTTCTTGCACAACACTTTTATCAATGCCTTTGCATGCACACAGCACATTTGCACACTGTTAGGACTGCTTGGAAACCAAACATCCATTAAAGAAAAGGAACATAAAGCAAAACATAATACAGCATAAGAATTTAAAACACTAAATAAACATTACATGATTTTTCTAGTATATTGTATGTATCTCCGAGCCTAAACTAGCAGTAACCCTGGATCATGCATTTTGTATCTTGTCAGCATTTCCATCCACATGCCATCACCCACTTTTGGTGTGTTTTCCCCAGAATGTCCTGAGGTTTGTTTTGGGGCTGCCTGACTATTGATTAATGTGAAATCTGTTTAGTCTTGATTCATCCCTGCAACACTGTTTTGTCATACAATTTTTGTCTGTTTCCATTCACATGTTTTGTATTGAAATAGGTATTTCTCCCTATACCTACTGTTCTTGTATCTTAGGAAGTTGCCCATCACCCATCTGCTCTGCTCTTCTTCAGTAACCCCCTGATCCATTTCTTATATGAGATTCTTCAGGTTTTTTCCCACTGTGGTCTTTACCCATTGTTCTCCCTGCTGTGTGAAAGCATGATTCTGTATGCACAAAAGCCTCAAAGAGCAATGGCAGCAGCATGCTTTGTCTGCCATAACTGGAGGCAAGAATGTATCTGCCCTGTTTGTGAATTTCTTGGCACCCTATATGGCTCATGAGCCATCACCCTCTGCCAGATATATGCCAGACTCAGATCTTGTCTACACACAAAATTTAACCGCTTTAACTATATTGATATAGTTAAAGTGGAACAATCCTTTGCTGGTGTGAACATAGTTATACTGGAATAAAGGTTCTTATACCAGTACAGCCTATTCTCTGAAGTTTGGGGAAGTAAATTATACCAGTAGTAGACACCTTTATACCAGTATTTCAACTTCCACACTGGCACAGAATGCTAAACCATATTACCGTTCAACCACTAGGTGGCACCATGTGTAACATATTCAATAAAACACACAACAGCCATTCTGGGCAGTATATTAAAGGATCTGACAGTGAACGTATCTCTGGTTATTCCTCTGTGAAGGGAGCTCGGTAGCCAGTCCATATCTGTTACAAGAGCCTGCCCTGTAACCTACCTTTGTAGAAGGTGTACATGACATGGTGCCAGAAATGAGCTAGCGTCAGAGGAGAACAGAAACAGAAGGAAAACAGCAACAAATGTTGCAGACAGAAAAGGAAAAAAGCGGGATCTCAACATGCCACTTTTCAATGCCCCAGAGAACTTCAGCTTTGAAAAACCTTCACAATAGACAGACTGGAAGTAGTATTTTGCAAGATTTCACATTTGAAATAAACTCTACAAAGAAAATGGAGACCTCCAGCTATGCTCTTTAATTTATGAAGAAGCAGGCAGAGCATATCTTTAAGTCTTTTACCTTTACTGACATCAGTCACAAAGATGACTATGAAAGATGTTAGGCGATGTTTGATGTATACTTTATACCTCTGAGAAATGTGGCTTGTGAAAAAGCATGTTTCCACCAGAGAATTCAGGAACCCAGAGAAAATGCTGAATCTTTTATAAGAGCTTTTCATACATTGGCTAAAAATTGTGATTTTGGGACTGCAAAATTTGAAAATATAAGAGATAGGCTGGCTATTGGCTTTTACAGCACTACAACTAAAAACAGACTTAACCCTATGCACAACTATTCAAATATCAAAACAGAAAATCCTAGAGCAACTTGCCAAACTAGAAAAACCTGGAATTAGCTTAGAAAATGTAAATAGAATCATGAGTGCTAAAAATTATTACTATAAAAGCAATTATGCTAGGAAGAAATTCCAGGCAAAAACCAAAGCCTTTCAGCTCAAAAGGAAAAGATGTGGAAAATACATAGCCCAAGAAATGATGCATGGCCAGTCAAAGGTGCAAGGTGTAACAAATGATCAAAATATGGACATTTTGCAGCTGTTTGACATACCAAGGCAGTCAGGGAGTTGACTATAATTACAGACAATCAAGAGCCTTGTTCTGGCATCTATAACATGTGAAAAGACAGAGACTGCCTGAAGAACGAAAATGATCATTCATGGATAGATAATTGACTTTAAAATAGACTCAAGAGTAGATGTCAAATTCATTTCAACCCTTCCCTGAAATCACCTGGCACAGCTCTGACGGTATTCCGAACTGCATGGCCCAGTTTACCACAGAAACTGTTTACCACAGAAACAGCATACAAAGACAGAAGCTTTACATTCAGAATGAATGTGATCAAAGCATCAAAGACCAACAAACTTCTCAGCTGCTGTGTGGCAGCTATGATGGGCCTAGTGAGAAAGGTAGACCTCCTCGATGGAGTATTTGACGACATTGGACTTTTGAAAGGAGATCCTATACAAATAAATTTAAGAGACAATACTGAACCACACAGCAATACAAACCTCTGTACCAGACAGACCTTGGAAGAGACTAGCTGCTAGTTTACGTAAATTCAGAGGACACAATTACCTAGTCATAATGGCCTATTTTCCCAGATGTATAGAAATAATGTACTTGAAAGACATAATGTATTGCAGTGTTATAAAAAAACTGAGTACTTTTGCTCACTTTGGTATTCAAGAACAAGTGATGGACAACAGACCACAATTCACTGCAGCATAATTTAAGTCATTCTGAATGAAACACAATTTTGATCACGTTACTAGCAGCCTATATAACCCATAAGCAAATGGAAATGCAGAGAGAGCTGTACAAACAGTCAAGAAAATCCTCTTCTGAGCTACAGATCAACACCAATATCAGCTACTCGATACAGTCCACCACAACTTCTGATGGGACAACAATTCAAAACTACTGTTCCAACTTTGAAAAAGAATCTATCTCCAAAGTGGCTAGACAAGAAGAGGGTAGGCAAATTGGATAAAAAGGCAAAAATAACGTCTGAACACTTTTATAAAAGACAACACTCAGAGAAATACTGGGTCTAGAACCCAGTGACAATATTCACATCAAATTGGATGGAAAAAAAGTACGGACAGTTGCAGCTGTTTTAAAGAAAAAATAAATCCGTTCCCAGACCATATATGATTGAGACAAACTGGAGAGTTCAACAGAAACCACTGACATCTACAGTTCATTCCACAGAATGAACAATCAAGAGAAAAAACTCTACAGATGGTGGACACAGAACAAGAAGATTCAAAAGATTCCAAACTGACTGCAGCAAGTTGTTGCAAATAATGAACATCCAGATGATCATGTTTGAGTCATGTAACTGGAAAATCAGTGCAACTCAGCAACACTGATATAATGTTTCATATTTAACTTTAAAGATAGCATGGTAGTACACATTTTGTTAATGGTAGGAATGTAAAATGTGAAGGGGATAGATGAAGGAATGCTAAACTGTTTTATACATTTAGCCACTAGGTGGCACAGTGATTAACAGTTAACAGCCAATCCTGGCAGTACATTAAAGGAACTTATCGAAAATTTATCTCTCATGTTTCTCTTTGTGAAGGAAGCTCTAAGGCCAGTCTGTATCTGGTACAAGAGCCTGACCTGAAACCTACCATGTACAAGATGTACATGCTACACATTAGGGATAAAATTATATTAGTAAAAAACAAAAATCACACCATTAACAGAAATAGTTATACCAAAATTATACTATACTATTATATCATACCAAAATATAACAAAAATTGGGTAGATCAAGCCTCAGAAACCTTTCCAGTCTATAAGGAGCCACCTGCTTAATCAAGCCACATTTTTTTAAGGAAACACCATCTAGGGGAGTTCTTTCTACAGTTTGTGATCTCCTCAAAGGAAAAGATGCAGTAGAAAAAGCAACTAAAAGGAAATAAGAAGAAAATAAAATAAAACATTCTTTCACACACAGGAGCAGATTCTGATTTCAATTACACTAGTGTAAATTTGGAAAAACTCTAGTGAAGTGGTTGCAGTTACATTAGAGTAAAATGGGTGTGAGAGGAGAATCAGGTCCAAAGATTCCTGAAAGCAAAACACTATATATATTGCAGTGTGTTCCCTCTAGCACCTATTGGATTGTAGAAATATAGGACTAGATTCTCCTCCCACTTACACCAGATTTAGTTTGGTTAATTTCACTTTGTTCAAATGGAGTTAAACCAGGGTGAGAGCAGAATCAGATCTATTCACTTTAAACTAATGTGGTTTCAAAACTGCCATCATAATCTAGACAATCCAGTTTTTCTCTTCTGCAATGGGAATATACCAGTCATCTGGTTAGAATTCCATGGTTGTGGTAAAAAAGATACTGGCCTGCAAAATCTTTTGTGCCCACTATAAATTAAGAAACAATGACACATGCCGAGATAAAATGTCCAGAAACCGTTAATAACTGCTTCCTGGAGAAGCTAGTCCTGGAATCCACAAGGGGAAAGGCAATTCTTTAATTAGTCCTAAATGGAGCACAGGATCTGGTCCAAGAGGTGAATGTAGCTGAACTGCTTAGTAATAACTACCATTATATAATTATATTTAATACCAAAGAAACCCACCACAGTGGCAGTTAACTTCGAAAATGGGAACTACATAAAAATGAGGAAACCAGTTAAACAGAAGTTAAAAGGAGCAGTCACATGACTGAAGTGCCTGCAAGCTGCATGAAAACTATTTAAAAACATCATAACAGGGGCTCAAACTAAATGTATCCCCCAAATAAAAATTTTTTTAAAAAAACCAATAAGAGGACCAAAACAATGCCACCATGGCTAAGCAACAAAGTAAAGAGTCAGTTAGAAGCAAAAAGGCATCCATTAAAATTGGTAGCCGGGTATTACTGAGGAAAATAGAAGGGAGCATAAACTCCAGCAAAACAAGTGTAAAAGTATAATTAAAGGAGCCAAGAAAGAATCTGAAGAACAACTTAGTAAAATCCACAAAAACTAACAGCAATATTTTTTAAAGAACATCAGAAGCAGAAAACCTGCAAAACAATTACTGGGGCCACTGGACTATCAATGTGCTAAAGGAGTACACAAGAAAGACATGATCATAGTGGAGAAGCTAAATGAATTCTTTTCATTAGTCTTCATTACAAAGAGTGTGAGGATGATTCCCAGAGCCATGCCATTCTTTTTAGGTGACAAAGTTGAGGAACTGTCCCAGACTTAGGTGTCAATAGAGGTAGCTTTAGAACAAAATTGATAAACAATAATAAGTCACCAGACCCAGATGATATTCACCCAAGAGTTCTGAAAGAACTCAAATATGAAAATGTGGTATATAAATCAGCTTCTGTACCAGAGGACTGGAGGCTTGCTAATGTAATGCATAAGAAAGGCTCCAGAGGTGATCCAGGCACTTACAGGCTGATAAGCCTAGCTTCAGGTAGGCAAACTGGTTGAAATTGTACTAAAGAGTGGAATTATCAGACACGTAAATTAACACAATATGTTGGAGAAGAGTCAACACAACTTTTGTAAAGGAAGATCATGTCTCATCCATCTATTAGAATTCTCTGTGGAGGTCAACAGGCATGTGGATATGGTGAGCTAGTTGATATAGTGTACATGGACTTGTAACAGACTTTGGTAAAGCCTGTAGTGTATGTGTGCCCCGAGGCCATTTCATGAGTAATTGCATACCAGCATAGAGAAAGCTCAGGCAACAGAGACAGTTATTACCAAAACCAAGCTGTTCCCGAAAGTTTAGCAATCAGGAATGGAAACTTGTCAGCAGATAAGACCTGTTGACTGTTTAGAAACAGAATCTGCTGCAGCAAAAAGCCTGCTCAGCAACAGCAAGTCACCCCAAGGCATGTAACTTGCCACAGGGGGGCAAAAGTCTCCTGACAGGCGTGGGACTTACTAGTTGGACAGTAGCCAAAACGTCACAATTGGTTTAAGCAAGCAACACGCTGGGGTGGAGATATAAGGTGGTCAGAAGAGTGGCAAATTGGATGAGCGACGTGTCAGGAGTGCACCAGAATCACACTGTATAGAAGGTCTGATCAACCATCTCGCCTCTCCCCAACTCGCTGCTCAAAAAAGTAAGATAGGGCATTAGGGCTTATAACCTGGGTGTGAATGTGATAGAGGTTCCACCTGGACGAAAACTCGGGAACGTAACATAAAGATTAAGGAAATTTGACCATAAACTATTTATTGTTTTTGTTGCAGCTGAGTTCATTCATCTATGTGGTAAGTATTAATCAAATGTTGTTTAGTTGTAAGGTATAGTTATAAGTCTTTAAGTATATGTTTGGTGTATTTGTGTTAGTATCATTAGTTGTTTAAGTCATAAGTTTTAGGTGTTAAGTTTTGAGTTTAAGGAATTGTAAAAAGATAAGGGGAGACAACTTGTGATAGAGAAAACCCCCCCAATAAATAGTGGATTTGAACTGAACAGAGAACGTGTGTCATTGTATGAATGAATGATAGATTTATGAACTGTTGACCAGGTCTTGGACTAGGACAGGTTCTAGCTGCCCTCATCCATCCACAAGTTGATCGGGTGAATAGCAAGGGGGGACCTCTCTGGACCTAGTGACCCAACAGGCAGGCGGAGTATGTGGACTGAAAGGTCAATTCCTTTTTCTTCCAAACATGAGCCCCTGCAGCTCCGTTGCTCAACAGAGCTCCTGTGACAGCAGGGGAGTGACCCCCCCGTGTCTGTCTGTCTGCCTTTCCACCCCCCTCCCACTAAATAAGCATTCCATTATCGGATTAATTCACCCCATCGGTATCACAGGCTAAATAGAAACCTGGGTAAGTTGTATGACTGTATGTATAAGTGTGCTTTGAGAAATTAATCCCGTTAGGAAAATCCAACTGTCTCAAGCAAGGGATAAGAAAAGAAGAACCCACAGCAGGCCATAAAACTGTCACCAAGCCATAAACGGAAGTAAACCTGATAAAATGATTTCCCCGCTCTCTTCTCCAACATCCCCCCACCCTCCCATCTGAAGCAAGGAATGCACAGGAACCAAGACAGGAGTTTGTTTTAACCCCTTGTCACCAAGGACTTTCAGAAAGCCTTTGACAATGTCCCTCACCAAAGGCTCTTATGCAAAGTAATCAGTCATGGGATAAGAGGGAAAGTTCTCTCATGGATCAGTAACTGGTTAAAAATCAGGAAACAAAGGATAAGAATAAATGGTCAGCTTTCAGAATGGAAAGTGGTAAATAGCAGAGTCTCCCAATGACCTGCACTGGGACCTATGCTGTTCAACATATTCATAAATGATCTGGAAAAGGGTGTGAATGGGGAACTGGCAAAGTTTCCAAACAATACTAAATTACTCAACATGGTTAATTCCAAAGCTGACTGTGAAGAGTTACAAAAGAATCTCACAAAACTGGGTGATTGGGCAACAAAATGGCAGATGAAATTCAGTGTTGATAAGTGCCAAGTAATGCACATTGGAAAACATAATCCCAACTATACATACAAAATGATGGTATCTTAATTTAGTTGTTACTACTTAAGAAAGAGATCTTGGAATCATTGTGGATTTTCTCTGAGAACATCTGCTCAATGTAAAGTAGCAATAAAAAATGCTAACAGAATTTTAGGAAGCATTAGGAAAGATTAGCATAAGATAGAAAATATAATACAACTATATAAATCCATGGTACTCCCACACATTGAATATTGCATGTAGTTTTGCCCAATCTCGGAAAATATATATTAAAACTTAAAAAGGTACAGAGAAGGGTAACAAACATAATTAAGGGCATGGAACAGTTTCCATGTGAGCTCTGTATTTAAAAAGCTCAACTGTTTTGTACACATAATGTTTGTCATTCAAGGCGTTACAGGCAACTTCTGTAGTAGACTTGCCAACTTGTATGCTCTTGCAAGATCAGGAAAGCAGGGAGGCAGAACAGGAAATAGCTGAATTATGGGATATGTGTGTATTTCCTACAGGAAATGTACAGTCTGAATACTGGAGATGTGCAGGCAATGATAACAACATATAGCACAGGCACACCCATTATTTTTGGAAAGGAGTAATAAATCATGTGCATCATCCCAATCTGTGGTGCTGATGGTTGCCTTTTGAAGCTTCTTGCTCTTTCAGAGAAATGGACTGAATACTGTAGGTAGAGGGATTTAGAATAACATTCATTGTCTGTGCTACTGAAAATCTGATGTTTTCATGCCCAAGAGTGGTTCTAAGCAAGGCAGGTCCTGCCTTGCTCTGAGAAATGGGGGCTGGACACTGGCTCCTTGACACTGCCTGCAGCCTCTTGTGCCAAGCTCTACAGAGAATGTTAATCAGGAATGCATGTCTCTCTGTAACAGGCCAATGTGGTTTAACTCTGACCTAGAAGGACCATCTTTTGGGTGACCATTCAGCCCTTGACCTCCTGCTGAGACAGCTCATGATGAGGATGGTTTTGTGATCTGGAACCCTATGTGTTAGAGGAGTATCACCAACTCATGAGACATAAGCAACTGCAGAGCTCAATAAACCTTGAATACGGGAAAAAACAAATAATCAGAAGTCATAGAGTCATAGACTCCAAGGACAGAAGGGACCATTGTGATCATCTAGTATGACCTCCTGTTGAACACAGACCACACCACTTTCCCAAATAATTTATAGAGAATATCTTTTAGAAAAACATCCAATCTTGATTTAAAAATTGTTAGTGATGGAGAATCCACCATGACCCTTGGGAAATTGTTCCAATGGTTAATTACCCTCACTGTCAAAAACTTACACCTTATTTCCAATCTGAATTTGTCTAGCTTCAAATTCCAGCCCTTGATCATGTTATACCTTTGTCTGCTAGATTGAAGAGCCCATTATTAAATATTTGTACCCTGTGTGGATACTTATAGACTGCGATCAAGTCACCTCCTAACCTTCTCTTTGCTAAACTAAATAGACTGAGCTCTTTGAGTCTATCATTATAAAATATGTTTTCTAATCCTTTAACCATTCTTGTGGCTCTTCTCTGAAACTCTCCAATTTATCAACATCCTTTACCAACGTCCTGAGTCTAGTAAGAGGGGACAAGACTCGAGAGAGCTAGAGGCTGTGTGGCAGCAGAAGCAGGAGGTTGGAGGCAGCATCTTTGGAGTTGTGTACAGAGGGACGGCCAACTAGCATGCAGCTTGAGTGCTGGGACTAAAAGCTGTGAGCTGGATGGGGAAGTGCTCTGGAGCTTACTAGGGGCCAGCAGTAGCTGTAGAAGGAAAGAGGGCAGTGACCTAAAAGTGAGTGTAAGTGAACATGTGAAGCTAGAATTGCCAACCCCAACTGTTCAAAATCTTGAGTTAGACCTCAGGAATCATTAGATTGATGTAAAAACTCAACACATTTTTTAAAAGTAGGTTTTATGGCTTTTTTTTTGTCTTCTTGTTTTTGAGCCTATAGGCTCAATGTTTTCCAGCTTTATTTCACAACCACAAAGGCTAGATACTGACTTAAAAATATATAAGATTCTTATATGACTCCAGGAGCTGGATCGTTAAGAGAACACAAAATTTTGTGATAAAGTTGCAAGAATTGGCAACACTGAGGCAGCGTAGAAGGGGGTCAATGGAATTCCACTGCCTGTACACTGCCCATAGAAGCTTAATTAGGAATTCTTAGTAAGTGTGGAAGGCAATTGTACCAAGGGTATTTGTGTATTTTATGACAACCTTATTAAAATATAATTGATTTCTCAAAATGTGACAACCCACTAAAGGCCCCAGTGGAGCCTGGTGCTTGAATATCCTACAGTGCTTGTCTGTGATCTCATTGTGCACAGAGAAAGCTAGAAGAGTCTGGTGTACCACAGTATTCAGTGACACCTTACAGAGGGGCAACAAGACATTGCAGCTCTCATAAGTCTTTTTTCATAATTAATTTACTGGGGAATTAACACAATGAAAACTGCTTCTGTGTATATATCCAGAGCAAATACAGTATCTAATAACACAGTACAATATAATGCTGTATAAATCTTTTAAATCTCATTTGATAACAAGTGTGCTACATAGTCATGCTCAGCATTACTTGAGGAATGAATTCCAAGTGCAAAATCATATTCCTTCAACTGAGCTACAGAAGTTCAGAGGATTAGATTGTAGTTTAATCTATTTACAGCTAAGTTAATATGTACATCCATTAAATTTGCTTGATACAAATGCCAAGCATGACTCACTAGATCCATAATTTGTATTTTATTAAACCTTGTCAAAATACAATTTATGGCTAAACCAAAGAGAGCCCTGAGACACTAAATAAGGAATCTTTTGTAGGTGTTATATGACAGATGCTAGTCTGGGTTTGTTTCTTTTTCTACAATCTAGATTTTTGCATAAGAATAAGGACTCTGATTTCAACTAATTGATACGTGCATATTACTCTGTCATGTCAATCTTCTCTGTGGCAGGGCAGATGTGTTGCATGCACAGTACGATTGTCATCCAAAAGTAACATTTAAAATATGTATCCATGCTCTACCCTGTGATCAGTATTTGCCTGTACTTGAGAGGTTTTCAAATTCAAAGGTTCCCCACTTTTCCTTGAACTTTTAAAATAATTGCACAATTCTAAACACGAACTGAACACTTCACAGTATTGCTCAACAAAGGAGCAGACTGCCAGCACAGAGAGGACAAGAGTGATTCTGTCATTTCTGATGTCTACAATCTGTAGGAAGGTAGGATAGAGAAGGTAGGATATTCTAAACCCAGCATCCAGGGAATCTGCCACTTCCAAAGTATGCAGCAAATGGTAGTCTGATTTAATTACTACTCCTCTAGTGAAGGAGTTTTATATAGCATTTGAAATTTCCCACATGTAGTTTTCTAAGAGCAGGTTTCTGAAAGATTTCTCTCTGTAAGCACCATAAGAATCCAATTAGCAGTAATCTCTTGATTTCAGAATCATTTTGCTTAATCTCCTATATGGCATATTTCTAAAATCCTCAGAGGCTGCCAGCTTCATTGACACTCTGGAAAGAATACCTCAATAGGGTGTAACTTTGGTGTTCCAAGCTGTGATATAGCCTCTATTCAGACATCTATGCTAAGCATTATCATGTCAGAGCATAAGTTCTTTTTCTATCAGCTAGGAAGCTGGCCAGAAGAACTGGAGAACTAGGAATTCTTACTGAGTACTTTCCATAGCTTCAGTTTTTCAGGAACAAGGAGCTGAATTCCGCCTACAGATAATCATGCTAATTTCCTCTAGAAATTGATAGAAAGCTCTCTAGATGTTTATTTTTCCATATGTTGAAGAAAGAATTGTAAACAAACACAATTCGCAATATAAGATTGTTACAACTCTGTTTAGTGAAATGTACAAAGCAAAGGCCTACATTTTCCTGAAAGGGTGTGACCCATGATATCCATGTTTGAAAGAAAGCATTGCTTTATTTTCAGCTATAAGGCAGATGGTGGGAATACCCTGCATATTTTTTCATAATGAGAATGAATTGATCAATTCAACTTTTGGTGAAATGTTGTGAAGTAGGCTTTGTTCACAAAACTTATTTACATTTTCATTCATCTCCATGTAGTTTGCTCTCTGTTCTGAAAGAACATAGTGATGAATAAGAGAGGAAAAATTAAAATAAACTACAAAAATCTAGAAAGGGACTAAGAGTGGCTATGAATGACAACTTCCTTAATGCAAACTGTGAAAATCATAGGAATATCAGCTTATCATACTCTAATGCCCATGCAGCCCATTTCCACTGAATTTGGAACTTCATTCTACCTCCACCTGATAAGAAAACATGCTGACCTCCTTTGTAAAATGCTTTGAGATCTACTGATGAAGAGTCCTATCTAAGAGCCAGGTGCTCATATTATTATTACTACACACAAATTAATATCACTCAAAGTATAACCTAAAACCACAGTAATATTAGCAATTATTCAGTGTGCATAAACAAAAAAGTGACAATTGTGTGTGTTTGTGGCAAGAAGCATGAAGTCATAATTCAGGTTTTGCAAGTTTACTGTGAGCACCCTCTGGGACTGAATGCACCCTGTATTGATACCCTACCACTGTTGTAATAATCTGAGTACAAAATATGCCTTCTTAGTATCATTTGAAAACTAATAATTCACTGGTCGACAATATCATGGCGAAATGTACGTAGACCATTATGTGTGAAGTTATGAAATCCCCCCCATCACATTAAGGGAACGTGTTCAAACTCATGTAGCTTCAATTAGGTAGAAGTGGTCAAGCAAGCCTGGCTTAAACAAAGGATGTGTGTTTACCTCAATTTGCATATAAACTGTAAACAGGGTCCCCAGACAGTGAGTAAGCAAAGATAGAAGACAAAGAAAATCTGCATTGCAGCATACACAGGTGAAAAGAAACAGCATAATGCCTCTTCTCCAGCAGACTTCATGACTCCTTGCTCTCAGCTGGAAAGAATTTTATCTAGGGGTCACTTTCGGAATACGAAACCAACCAACAACCTCACTGGCCCACCTATTGCCAGAAGGAACACCACTACCCCTCATTCCACCCCTAATTATTATCGAAAGTGAATTATTATTCAAAGTGTGAATGAACTATAAAAGCAAGGGGCAAAAACATCCCAAGTTCTCTCTTCCTATCCCTCTCTCTTGAACCAAAGAAGAAAAAAGAATCCCGCTCTTTGACTTTGGGAGGGATTCTGACCTGCAGAATGATCAGTAATTCTTTTGGAAGCATGTGGTAAGAATTTAACCTTGAACCAAGTCTAGTTTGTAAAGTTTCAGAGCTAGGAAGTGTTTTATCTTTATATTTATTGCTTCCATTTCTGACTTTAATGCCTTAATATTTGTACTTAAAGTCCTATCTTCTGTTGTTAAATAAACTTTTTTTGTTCTCTAATCAAAATTAATCCAGTGTTGGGAACTGTGTGGGTAACTGCATATAAGGTGACAAGTGTCTGTACATTGTTCCTTTACAGGGACAATGGACCTAAAACATCTGAACTATCTAGGAGATGGCTGGACAGTGCAGCACACACATATTTTTAGAGAAAATTCAGGACTAGGAGTGTGCTGGGGTCATCTGCAAGTAATAACCAAGGCTGGTGTTTGCTGACAGGCTGCTGACTCAGAGTTGCTGAACCAGAACTGTGGTCATACATAGATACTCAGGGTGTGTCCTGCATGCTCTTTGGATCTTTGTGAGGAATCCAGATTGGGAATCCCAGCAACAAAACACTGAGAGTCACTCCAGATTGCAGGGCAGGTGATGACCCAATTTGTCACCAGTCTGGATTGCACACTGGAATGTCAGACACTCTCACTAGTGCAATAATGGCCATCTTAGAGAAGGCACAATAGACTGAATCCCATTGGATAGCTTTGGACTCCTTGTAAATGATGGGAAAGGGTAGCCATTTTGTGGAAGGGAAAGTTGTGAACACAACAGGAACTAGCAGGAAAAGCAATTGCCAAGCATTTGACTTAGTCACAACCTGATTTCTTTACTTGTGCACTCCAGGGAACTCTGCTCAGGGAAAGACTTTGTCCCTTCAGTGAAGATCCTTCTTTTGGATTGGGGGACGGTGGTCCCTTTGGCAGGCCCCCAAATACTAAAGATTGGGAAGGGGCATCTGGCTACCCTTTGAAGACAAGGGGAATGGATGCATGCAGAAAGAACTCAGGCCTCAATTTCTGGAAAAAATCAAACCTTTAGAAACATAAAATATTTTGTTTTACATTTAAATATGCCCTATTTAAGTTCTGGCAAGGCAAGCTAATGATGCTGTTATCCTAAGGCTTGGCAGAAACTCCTGCAGTGCTATGCCACTTTAACAAAATACATTTTTGCACAGTGCTGCTTCCTTTCAGTGCTCCTTACGTATGAATGTAATGCCACTTGGGCTGCTCAGGTATTTGCAAAATGCATATATTTAATTGCTTCCTTTCTGGAAAATATATATTACTTTTACAGCTGATAGTAACTTTGGCTTAAAGGCATTTTTTAGTTCCAAGAGGAATGAAAGAAAATGTTGTTCAGACAAGTTACTATTGTCAGTATTCCTATAGCAACTGATTTTAATGGGAGCGTGCTCCCGCAGGGTTAATAATAGTTAATAAAATAAAATACTTAGCACTTAAATAGTACTTTACATCTTCTAAGCTTACGACTTCTGCACACATCTGAGCTTATGAAGAGAGGGGGAAGGGGAGTCTGGATAATGGTGGAGAGATTCTCTGCTGATGTAAATGAGCATAGAATCACAGAAGTCAATGGAGCTAGGCTAGTGTTCACCAGATGAGGATCTGACCCTTCTTTTTAACTAACATATAGCAAGATTTAATTTGTGGGAAAATATTTTTAAAAGCAAGCCCAAGTCAAAAGAACTTGTTATGAAAAAAACTTGAGGTACAGTAAGTGATTGGTTCAAAACCTTCTTTTTAGACCCAATCGCTGATGGCTTACCCATCATGTTTACAAACATGTATTAAACAGAGTGCAACCTAATCAGTTTGCAACACAGTGTGGTTCGTCTTTGTGGACTTGTGCCAGAGTGTTAAAATTAAGTAAAACCAACAGGTAAACTGATTCAACTTCAGCTGAGTTTATACCTTGTTAAAAGACACTTTTTTAAGAATAGATGGCAAGCAGGTGTAGATGGATGAGTTGGCTGAACTCCCAGACTTTTAAAATGTCCAATCCTTATTCTCCTCCTATTTATACTAGTATAAATCAAGAGTAATGCCACTGAAGTCAGCGGAGTTACACAGATGTAAAGGCTGCTTAAATAATAATCAAAGCCACTCTCTTTTGGGTAAGTATTTATGCCCAGTGCATAATGTTATTTTCTCCGAAGCAGCATTTTAATGGTTAATTGTTCATGGCTGCATACACATCAAAAGTGACTGAAATTAGTGAATACGAATATTGATGAATAGGAACATGATATATTTTTAAGATTTTGCTGGAGTTTACTTTTTTTTTTTAACCCCACATCAGTTCTATTGGCTAAATTGATCCATAGTGTAACAGAGTTACTGCGTAGACTGGGTCTTTTTGTGTGGCACATCCTCACACAGTCCCCAAAGTACGTGGGTCCCCCCAGAGGACTGAGGAGAAAGGACCCCTGACTCAAGTAGTGACCCTGAGAGGAAAGTCAGCAAAAGGGGTATGCTTCCTGCCTGACTACAGTGTTAAGGGTTTTTGGATTCAGCATCAGGAGAGACGTGTCCCCTCTTTCCATATTAAACACAAGTTCTGTTGTTACGAAGCTCGTGCCTATGTCATCATTCCAAGGACTTTGCAGCCTTGTGGTCACCCACCAAGAAGATGATTGTGAAGTCATGCTATAGAAGTCAATTGAATTACACCAATGATAAATTTAGCAGAACAACTAAGATGTTGAACCAGACAGGCACTTAAGAATATCCTTAATATTAAGCACATGAATAGTTCTGTTGAATTCAGAAAAATGATTTCCCAGTACATTAGTAGGTTCACTTCAGTGGGACAACTCATTTGCCTAAAGTTAAGAACTTTACAGATGAAGGTCCAGGAGTGTCTGTACTGTATTCTATACAACATGTCCAGTACTAGAATGTTTTATGAAGTTTACTTGATCTCTTTAAAAAAAGAAAGCTGGCTCCTCAATTTTTCTTTGAAGAGAAACTTGAAACTCTTTTCCTAAGAGAAGAAAAAGAAATGCATCAATTAAAAGTTAGTTTTCCTACAGCCATACTATGTTTGGCGAGGCTGCATGACTCATCTTTTCTAGAAATACTACAGTGAGATCACCATCACTGCTTCCTTCCTACTTGAAATTGTTTTAGTCTCATCTGTGTATAGGGAATTCAGTTTTCTGAAAGCCTCTTGATCCTTAATACTGCAGAGAGTGTGTTCTGAGCATGAAGCAAAATGAGGTGGTTCTCCGCTCAGTGTAGCAACTTTGAGACAATAAAATGGTATTTTTTTTATTACCTTTTTCCTTAGCTGAACTACAACTGGTTTTTCTGTTACCATCAGTTCCAGTAGTGCTTGTGTACTAAAGCTTTAACTAAAGTCGTGTGAATTCTTTATGAAGTGTTCTGTGAACATTCATTATAGTGTTTAAACTAATTGGTTTCAGCTGCCTTCACTTTCCACAAACCTTGATCTTGACCAAATTTTACTAGGCCAGAAAATGCTCTAAGAAAATTAACTTTCACCTTGAATAGCTGTGGAATATGTATTTCAAGTTTTCATTGCACAAATATTCACAGCTAAAGCTCAGTTAATGTGAACTATACGAGGCAAATATCATACCTCCTGTATTTGTACAGCACTTAGCACATATGATTACTACCAGCAACAAATAATTAATCACAGATAAGTTATATTCCACCAGGGAACAGAAATTTAGTGTATAGGCAGTGGGTACATCCCTAGTGGACCTCCCTGTTTTCTATAGCAGAAGCCATTAAAACTTTGCTGGTGCAGAAGCATAGTTAGGCCTTGTATATTCGTACATACTTAATGAACACAATTATCTGGAATTTAACTGTGCCAGTGTGAGTTCCCCATATTCTTAATGTTGTGTATGGACCAAAGACACAATAGAAACAATAACATGAGAATAGCCGCAACTAAACCATAATTTTCAAATCATAGAATAAGCAAACAAAATCCATGAAAAAGTGATCAATTAATCTTAGGAAATAAACCACGAGAAAATTACATTCTGTTGGCAATTATTTGGTGAATAGAAGTGGAAGCAAATTTGTTGAATAAATTATTGCTTATGAAACATTTCTCCAGTTCTGTCTATTACCTAAATAAAATCTGAGCGCTCATGACAGGACTTTTGTTTATTGCTGGGACAGTCTGAAAGTTTTAATTTGAGTTATACATAGAGTTTTACTGCACTTGGACTGTTAGCCACAAGCTTTGTTGGTGTGGTTAGAGTGGACATTTGTTAGATTGCCTACTTCACTCGCAAGCCTGCAGGGTGCAGGCAGTGGTTTTATATATCTCATATCTTAAAAGCACTAATTAAAAATAATTTTAAGGTTTCAAAGTCAAATACTAAAAATCAGGAAATGCCAGAATAAGATTGCCTGTGTAACTTTAATTCTTGTTCATATTCATTATGATACAATCTTTAATTAAATGATAACACTATTTTTTTCCACAAGATCTAGCATCATTCAGTGAGTGGGTAGTTATTAGTTATGCATTATTTATTTTTATCCTCCTTATTTGGTGTGTGGTCTCAGGCATTATTTACTATACACTATTCAAATCCTGCACTGAGTACAATATTATTAATTCTGTAGTGGATAATAGTCAATAAGTAACAGCCAGCATGAATTTGTGAAGAACAGCTCATGCCAAACCAACCAAATTTACTTCTTTAACAGGGTTAATGGACTAGTGGATAGGGGAGAAGCAGTACATGATATATCTTGATCTTAGTTGGCATTTGACACAGTCCTACCTGTGACCCGAGGAAGACCTCTGTGTAAGCTTGAACGCTTGTCTCTTTCTCACCAATCTCTTTTCTCACCAATTAACAAAAGATATTACCTCACCCACCTTATTTCTTTAACAGTCCCTCATGATAGTTTCAAACAAATTAGGATGATTTGGTCTAGATGAAATTACTATAATGTAGGTGCATAAAATGTTGAAAGATTGTCCTCCAAGAATAATGATCAACTGTTCATTGTCTAACTGAGATATATCTAGTGGGATACTTCAGGGGTCAGTACTTGTCAGCATTTTCATTAATGACCTGGATAATGGAGTGGAGAGTAGGCTTATAAAGT
The DNA here is from genome assembly GCA_007922155.1 of Mesoclemmys tuberculata. Lineage (NCBI taxonomy): Eukaryota > Metazoa > Chordata > Testudines > Chelidae > Mesoclemmys > Mesoclemmys tuberculata. Next base: position 10,415,601 of record ML675605.1, read on the forward strand.
TTGCAGATGACACCAAGCACTTGCAGGACAGGATTAGAATTCAAAGTTACCATGAAAAATTTGAGAATTAGTCTGAAATCAATAAGATGTAATTCAATAAAGTCAAATGCAAAGTACTGCACTTAGGAAGTGCACAAATACAAATGGAGAAGAATGGATTAGGCCATAGTAATGGTTAAAAGGATCTATGGGTTATAGTGGATCACAAATTAAATTTGAGTCAACAACAGGATACAGTTGCGAAAAAAGCTAATATTGTAGAGTGTATTAACAGGAGTGTTGTATGTAAGATATGGGTGGTAATTGTCCCATTTTACTTGATACTTGTGAGTCCTCACCTGGAGTACTGTGTCCTGTTCTGGGGACTTTAAGAAGGATGTAGATAAATTGGAGAGAATCCAGAGGAGAGCAACAAAAATGGTAACCAGGTTAGAAAACCTGACCTATGAGGAAAACTGAAAAAACTGGGCTTGTTTAGTCTTGAGAAAAGAAGCCTGAGTGGGGACCTGATAACAGTCTTCAAATATGTTAAGGACTGTTATAAATAGGACCTAACTCAATAATAAGTATACTTAATACATTCAAGAAGAAAATTCAAAGATAGTAAATGTGAGAAACCAAAAATTACACAAAAACAGATTTAAATAGCATGCAAAAAGGCAAAAAAGAGTGGCTAGAAGAAAGATGTGATGAAATCAAAGAATATGAAACTAGACACAACCACAAAGATTCATCACACCATAAAAAGAACCATCAAAGAAATAATGAAGTCAAAAAAAGAAATAAAACTAAGGATGGCAGAGTGTGCTATAAAAACAACAGCATCCTAGAAAGGTGGATGGAAAATGGGAAGGCACTTTTGGACAATACTGAAAAACTGGAAGATATAGGAATTGAAAGAGGAGAAGCAGCATTGCATATTACAATGTGGGAACTAGAAAGAGTGCTAAAAAGTACAAAATGAGGCAATGCTACAACCTCTGAATGAAGATTCAAAAATGTATCAGATATCAGACAAGAATTAGTAGAAGTTAGATTAGTTTCCAACCTCGACCAGGCACAAGGGAGGCAATCTCTTGCCCTGACATGCAAAGGGCAATTTTATATGTACTTTGTGGATTATGAGAAAGTATTTGATAAAATCCAACACAACAGGATGATACATAGTCCTGAAGAATTTAATATTAACTCCCAAAATCTACAATTAATAAAAGCCCTGTATTGGAGACAGAAAGCAATAATCTGAACAAATTATGAACAATCTGAGTATTGCAGCATCAAGAAAAGTGTATGCCAAGGTTGCATCCTACCTCTGCAAACATTTAGCATATACACAGGAGGTATAATGAGGGAAAATTTAGAAGACAACAACCAGAGCATACAGGTCAACAGTATATACATAAACAACATAAGCCACATTACACTATAGTTTGTATTGCTTCAATTAGGGAAGAACTTTAGAACATGCTTATTGGTGAACAATGCAAGTGAGAAATATGAAATGATCAATGTTAGGAAGATAGAGAACTATAATAAGTAAACACAGTAAAGAACAAGAGAGGCAGCACCTATATCTCTATGGTCAAGTGGTGGAACCAGTGAATAGTTTCTCCTATTTAGGGAGTCTAATAACATCAGATGAAGATATGACAAAATTAAGACAAGGATACATCTTGCAAAAATGTATACACAACTTCCAAAGACTTCTGTGCTGTTGAAAGTTAAAGTTGTTCATCTGCACTGGATTGTTGAAGTGCTACTATGGTCATCCCAAGTGCAGATGTGAGAGACGGACACGGAAAAAGGATGCTGAACGTTAGCTTAATGTTCGAGATTGGGGTCATAGAAGAATGTTAAAAATTAGCTGGATAATCAAAACTATGAATGAAGAGGTGATAAGAAGGATGAATTTAAAAAGAACATAACTACTTGAGACCCTGGGCAAAAGAATACTATCTTTCCACAGACCTATAGCTCACTGATCACAGAGCGACAAACTTGTAGCACTCATACCATCAGGCAAAATCAGAGGTAAATCAGAAAGAGAAAGAAAGAGCCAGTTACATCAGAAACAAAGGAAAGTAGTCGTTTTACAATTCTGTTGTGACTGTGAAAGATGGAAGGTGGTGCTAGATACCCTTCACATCAGAAATGTCACTTGAAGAACAACAACAAAAAAGTGGGAGTATCTGAATTCTTCCTGAAGTTCCCTGCTACATGCACTACACAACTTCCAGCTTCTACAACAACTGACAGCCTCATTCTTTCCAAGGGCATACTCTGTCCTGTTTTTCGTAAAAAGCCTATAACTTGGGCAAATTTTCATGGACATGGTGAAAGGCACATCTCTGACCCAAAGGCCATCCCTTTGCCAAATTTTAAGTACCTGCTCCAAAGCCAGCGGACATTAAGCCATCTCAATGAAATGGCTATAAGATTTTTTTTTTTTTTTACTATGGGCAAAAGAACATATTTTTCCCTAGTCTATTTCTCAGAAACAGCTGAACTAGTTCTGCTGAAACTTCCCCAAAAAGCCTGAGGCACACACCTGGCATGAAATCTTTGTCAAATTTTAACTATCTAGACTAAAGTTATAAGCAACTGAATACAAGATCTTATAATGGAAAGTGTTGGGCAACTTTAAGAATAGGTGGTGCTACAAACTTCACTTTAATTATTTGTTTATTGTAAGCTCTGGGCTATCTTCCTGCTGGAGGGTAATAATAGAGGTGTTGGGAACTGATCTCTCTGGCTCTAAGCAGGTGCAGCAGCTCTGATGTCATGCGTGGATGGTTAGAGGTACATTCTTTCCTCACATCTTTTCCTCTATTTTAGCTAATTAGTTTGGAGCAGATGACATTTTTAATTCTGCTTTCAGAAGCATTCATAATATTTAATTATATTAGTTAGCCACGGTTAACCCTTTCTTCTACAAAGGTCATGCTCTTTTACTTTCTACAGTCATTTGAACACTCACACATGAAGTCTTCATTTTTACTGTTTAAGCTGTATCATTTGTTGGTCTTGACACCCTCTTCCCTCCTTTACTTTTTCATGTCATCCTGAAAGTATCGCTCCACTTTTGTTTTATCATTCCAGGATCACTCAGAAGTTCCCCATAGATCACAAAACTATTCCAGTAATCGAATAGAGGGAATTAACTCCTTAATCATAATCCAAATGCCTTCAGATGTCACATTCATCTGCAATGCGGCACAAGGCTTTAGAAAATTCTGGTAATTAAAAATACCCCAATAAGGTACATACCAGGTAAAATGAACATGTCTTTGTTATCTGAAGCCTTTTTACCTAGGATTTTTAGAAGTCAGTCATTGTGTCTGCTTTGAGAAGAGGAAAACCCAAGCATTCAATGACGTATTTACAAATTTTTGATGCATGCTGCAGCATGGCTTTATTAAACATGTAGATCAAATATAGGGACAGAATATTTAGTATTTAGGACTTCTATTTTTTTTGCCTAGGATTTTCTGTTGATAAATGAGCAATATTAGGGCCTGATCTTAAGAGGTGCTGAGTACCAGAGAGCTGAGCAAATTCTATTTGGGGAAAAAAAAACAAAATTTGAAATACATTCTCTTAGTAAGAGCTGGAAAAGAAGATATGGTGTGTTATTGCTGACTCCTGTAGTCTCCCTTGTAACTGAAGGGGTAGTACTGTTGTTTCCAGTCTTAAAGTTCCCCTGTGAAGTCTGTGGCCTGATCTACACTGTTGGCGCACTAAACCGAAGTTATGAAGTTCGTCATCTCCACTGCACTGCACTGACAGGAAATGCATACCTGTTGATGCAGCGCTATGCATTTGGGGAGGTGGTTTTATTAAATCGACTTCCAGATCAATTGAGCATGTCTTTAGTAGCAATGGATTCTTTTGTATAACTAAACCAGACCGGCCACATTATCCAAAAGTATCATCTCATTCCTTTCTGTATAACTTTCAAGTGCTCATCTGTGCTCAGCTTCATTTAATTTTTTAAAAATATCAATGAACAATGTATGACAGAAGACCAGTTTGGAATATTTTTGAGTAAGAAATGATTTAACCTAAGGGTTAAAATATGTAAGGTAAAACTTTCAGACTAAATGCTGCTGATCTTATACACATGAATGATACTATTAGCTTTGAGAAGTAATTTGAGAGGGTGTAACCCGGCAGCTGTGCCGCGCCGGTCGCTGCGGCCCTTCCTGGGGCCCAGCCTCTGCGAAAGGCCACTGCACCTTCCGGGAAAAAGCGGGGGAAATAGTCAAACGACCAGTCCATATGCTCCGGCCCGTGGCAGGGCGGGCAAGCAAGCAGTCCAGGAGCTTGGGATGAAGGGGGATTCGCCGGGTTGTCCAGGGGGAGGAGGAGGGGTCACAGGCCCGCCCGACTCCACTGCGTCCCAGCCCAGGGCCCTAACAGTGGCAGAGGCATTGCCACTGTGCCGGCGGGGTCCCACCGCAACACGCTGACTGTGGCGAGCCTTTAGCCGCAGCCACAACTATGGCTGCCCCTGGGCCACTTCCTCCCCTCCAGTCCCAGGCACCTCCTTCCTCAGGGTCCACTGGGTACACCGCTCGGGGCAGACTTAGCAGGCCCTCTTCGTTGACGGGCGGCAGGTCTGGGAGTTCCTCGGCGAGGGGCAGCTCCTCGAGGTCACAAGGCTCCGGGGTTGCTTCGGCTTTGGGCAGCTCGTCCAGGTTGAGCCCCGCCTCTGAGGGTTCTGCAGCCGGCAGCTCGTCTAGGTCCAGACTGGCTTCAGGGGGGGTGTTTCCCACCCCAGAGGGTCCGGGGGCTCGGTCCACTCCCGAGTGTCTGGGGGCCCTACCCAGTCCTCCGGCCCTGGGTGGTAAGGCCTCTCCCAGCTCTCTGGCTCAGGGAAAGCCCTATGCTGGGCTTCGGCCCAGCAGGGCTCAGGCTGGTGCGGCAGCTGGTGGGAAGGCATGTCTGTACCCACTAGCAGCCAGTCCCTGACTGAGTAGCGGGCCCTGCCTTTTATTCTCTTCTCCCCGGTAGAGGCCCTGCCCTCCTCGGAGGGGATTGGCCAGCTGGTTGGACCTGTCCTAGTCTGTCCCCTGGGTTGCCGGGCAGACTGGGTTCTTAACTCTTTGCTGGCCTGTGTTTGGGGTGGTGGCCCTTCCTGGGGCCCAGCCTCTGCGGAAGGCCACTGCACCTTCCTACAGAGGGAAAGGAAGGCCTTATGGTAAGGCATTGGCTTTGGACTTCGGATATCTGGGGTTAAGTCCTATATTGGCCACTGATGTCTTGCATTAGTTTGGGCAATAACTTGCATCTCTGTGGGCTAGGTTCACTAAGGCACTTAGGCACTGCAGTTTCCTAGGAAACTTGATCTCTAGTGGGATTCTGAGCCCTAAGAGAGATTCCTTGGATCCCCTGCATTGTACTGTGAGACACCCAAGAAAGAGTCTCATAAGCCAGGAAACTGAGTAGGGAGCCAGGAATGAATTGCAGAGGAAAGGGGCAGGGCTTAGACCCAGATCTTCAGAAGGTATTTAGGTGCCTGCCTCTCATTGATTTGGGCTTTAGTGATAGGTCAGAGGTAGACACCTCCTTCTGCTCGGGATTCTCATTTGCGAACCCTCTCAGTTTGGTTCCTAAGCCAGGTAAGCTTTTTCTCATGAAAAAACAGAGAAAAAGACTATTCCAACCAGTAGCCCAGTGCCTAGCATATTCTTGTGTGATGTTAGAGACCTGGGTTCAAGTCTCTGCTCTAAATAAACCAGAGTGGGGATTCAAACCTGCTCTCCCATATCCCAGCTGAATGTCCTCACCCCTAAGCTATTGGGCAGACTGCAGGGGGGGAAAGACACGAATACACATGCTCCCCAGCTATCTTTGGTATTGGGCCTGAGCCTGTAGCCGTGCTCTGAGAACACCTACAGAATCAGGCCCCTCAGGAAACATAACCCCTAGTTTGAAAATCCTGCTTCCTGGGTGCAGGGGTTCTGGCTTGAACTACAGCTCTGAGCAGTTTGTTAGCTGTGGTGCAGCATCAGGACGTATTGTGGCTTTGCACAAGCTCACTGACACAAAAGTAGGTGCCATGGGGACTTAGGTACATACAGAGTTAGGGACAGCTGCGTGGTGGTTTTAAGAATGTAATTGGTACCTAAATGTTGGATTTAGGAGCTTAACTGCCTCTTTAATCTTCCAAGTACTTTTGTGAATCTAGTCTTCCATGCCTTGGTTCCCAGCCTGAAAAATGGGTATAGCAATAATCTTTTTATTTTTTCCCCCAATCTACCATTTGCCAGTTTTGTCTATTTAGCTCTTTGGGGCACAGGCTATTTCTCATTATGCATATGTGCACTGCCGATCACACATCACAATGGAGTCTTGTCCCATTTGGGGCCTTTCAGTGCTATTGTCATACTACGAGTAAGTAATAGTTTGGCCCTAATTAGCTTTATTTCACAGCTATTTTAATGGAATGGTTTTGTCTCAATCGAACCAGACATCTGAAAGTTGGCATGATCTCAGACTTTCAGTGTTACAAAAGATACACAATGCAGTTAAAATTGAAAATCTAAAATGTGTTAGAATCCATTCAACCCTGATGTTTGTTGTCTTGGAAGTAGCAAAAATGAGTAGTTCTGTAATTCTTTCAACCTTTGGGATATAATCTACTATAAAAGTTATTGTACCAAGAAATATTTATTCAAAGGTTCAGGAAAAATTATATGAAATATGAACCCTAAAAGCCCCAGGCTGTATCTTCATATTCTAATATCTTCTTACAGTGCCTTCAGTTTTTTAGCCATTTTAGTTTAATATAGGAAAACAAAACAAATGCATTTATCTTCAGTAAGTTTTGAGAGAACAGAAGCAGTGAAATAGATCATCAAATGGCACTGTACTATCTTTTGATTTTTCTTACACTACTTTTGCAATAAAAGTTTCCAGGGTGTTTCAGTTGTTCTGTAATAGCAATTTAGAACTCGATCCAACAGACTTGTGCACATGTTTAACTTTAAGCACCTGCATAGTCCCATTGAAGTCAAAGGGAATACACACAAGCTTAAAGTTAGGCCTGTGTGCAGGTCTTTGCAGAACTCTCTCCCCAGTAACCACTTCCTTTCCTCCTGACTCCAGTCTCCTCTGACTCACTCATCCTGCCTCCTCAAGGCTCTCCCTCTCAATAGGTCCCAGATAAAATCCCATCTCTGGTACTCCACATCACCCTTTTGCAATTGCTCACCCCTTTCTTCCCCCAGAACCCCATCCACAGTAGCTATCTCCCTGTAGCTCCCCTTTTGCCTCCCCCACATTCCCTTCTCCAGTCCACCTTCCTTAGCAGTCCCCTGGCCTCCCTCTTGAAGATCTCCACTCAGCAATAATTTTTCCGTCTTCCACTGAATCTTGCTTACCAGCAATTCTCGTTTTGCTTTCCCCCAGACCTCTCCCACAAGCCCCCCAAACTTCCTTCTTCCATAAATTCTTCTCCAGCAGCTGTTTTCCTTTGCCTCACTCAAACTGTCCTCCAGATATCCCTTTCACCCTGCAAACAGCCATCCTTCAGCCCCTCCAGAACATCCCTAAGGCAAGCAGTAAATTTTGTTGTCAGTGTATGTGATACTATTTGGTGGCTTGGTTGTCAGATATTCTGCTTAATATAAAATATATTGACTTGGAACAGGAGCTCTTAGGGACTGTTTTAACTCCCACTAAAGTCTACGGGAACCTTTCCATTGACTTTAATGGCTGTTGGATCAGACCTTTTTGCCTGGTGACAAATGCTCCTTCCATTGGCTTTTATATTTCATAATGCAAATGTCAATAATGGAACATAACCCAGAAAAATATAAGGTACTTATTTTTCCATTTTCATCCCCGGTTCTTGGCAACAACAATCAAACTCAATTTTAAAAAGCTGTCCAATGAACCATTTTATCTCTATTCTTCACCGAACAGCCTAGAAAAAACAAACAAACAAACAAACCACTCACTCACTTCCAGTTTAGAAATCTATTTGACTAAAGTGGCATTTATATGAAAATAGACTCATTTAATCTTTGTTAAAGAAAAATATATAGTAACTATGATTGCCAAGCCGAAACCTTTTGTCGCATGGGCTGTCTTCCCATTTTCAGGAAAGCTGTCACTAGCAGTATGGAGGAACCATCACCATCCTGGTTATCAAACATTTACTGTGGAGTGCATTTTAACTTTAGCTGTGCATTTTTGCATACTCATTACATTTGGAATCTGAAATTATGCTAATTTATCAACCAAAATAAATAGCAGTTAGAAAGTCATTTGACATTTTCTCTCCCATCCTGGGGACATATTCTTCAGACAGTTTCGGGTGTAGACTAAGGAAATGGTAAACTATTCTAATTTAATGTCAACTGTTCGAATAAACAGATGTTTTCCATCCTTGGAAAAACACTGGGATATGTCAAGATAGGACATAAAATATTAATATGAATGCAAAGTCAACAGTGAGGTGACAACAAGAACCAGCTTGCTGTCAGGTTCGATTTATATGGATCCCTCAAATAAGGAGTGACAAAGATTGTTTTGCATACAACTTTGTTTTACTTGCCACAATCTATACATTAACAATTACAATTAAAAAAGATCACCATCAATTCTTATTTGATACAACAACTTAACTATTTAAAACACAATCACAATTACAAATGTACAATTATATTTACAAAGCTAGCTTACACTATAGGGTTATACTTATACTATTATACTTACACTGCACCAGTGAGATTTGTCAGCAGCAAAGCAGCACTCCAATTCTACTAGTACAATTCCCGGGTTTACATCTGAGTGGAAAATACAGTCACACTCAGGTTACACATCTGAGTGGAAAATATAGTCACACTCAGGTTACACATCTGAGTGGAAAATACTATCACACTCAGGTTACACAGCCCCACACTCTATACTTAGGTTTGAGTGGCAAGCTGGGGAGAGACAGTAGGTAGATCACGCCTACATGTAGAACTATTCTGTTGTTCTTCCAAAGATACGGGACATCTCCAGTTTACTTCCTGTTTGTGACTACCTTTTATATTTTTCTTCCACACAGCAATATGCCCACTTAGCCAATTAGAAGTTTCCAAGAGCGATGAGGTAATTGGGGACTGCACCCCGAAACAGCGAAACTGACAGAGTGAAACCCGATTTTATTCTTCTTAATTGTCCAGCTGTTGTTTGCTGCTGACAAAGAATCACCCATTGCAATACATATCTAAACACTATTCAAATGCAGTTTACTGAGTTTCAAGTCACAGAGATTTTGTTATAATACATGAATGGGTACTATTTAACTGAAATTTACTGAGAGTTTCAAGTAACAGGTTTATCAAGACCCACAGGCTACATATTGATTGTATTGCCTTTAACACTTAATGTCTGCGGGGATGTTTCCCGCTGCTTGTAAGTTTCACAGAGATTTTGCTGTGATACATGAATGGATACTGTTCAAAGGAAGTTTCTCAGAGATTGATACTATTTAGATGAAGTTTACTGGGTTTGAAGTAACAGGTTTTCCAAAGGCTACATTCTGATTACATTGCCTTTAGTACTTAGCCTGCTGACTCCTCCCGGCGCTGGTAAGTTTCACAGAGATTTTGTTACAATAGGTGCTGGCCGGGGGTTGATACAAAGCAGTTAGCATTTTACATTTCAGTCCAATGAGTTTATATTCCTATTAATTTAAAATGGAGTTGGGTCACTTTGGTTATAAAATGAAACAATGTTACAACAAACAGCAACATTAGTAATCTGCATTAAAAGTAGGACAACAATGAGGCTTTCTTTACACTTGGAATTAGAACCAAGTTGCTGGAAGTTGAATTTTCTGAAGAAACTTTCTATACTGAGTATGCTCCAATCCCTCACTGTTTTAATTTATTTAAAAGTTAGCAAGTAATTTTGGCCTTACCCCTCTGGGTCTCAGTTCCTCAGATGTAGAATGGGGAAGTAATGACTTCAACACCAGCCGGGAAGGAACCAGCATGAGGTTTTCACCAGACCGCATGGTGTCTCTTCCCAGAAGGAGAAAACATATCTGAGAATACATTTCAATGGTTTACTGGACTGTAAAGATGGGGTTCCAAACCTCACATTATAAGTAATTGAATCAGCTGTTTGTGTGCAACATTACTGTATTATAAAAGTGTATCAAGTAAGGTCTTTTATGAAAGCTAATGTCACACCAGTGATAAATATAATTGTAAAATGTATGTATTAACACTATGTGAGGAATTTTGAATAATCACTGATATGCTTTAAACATACAAAGAAATAGGTTTTCTCCTAGACAGGAGGGAAGGCAGTTATCTGTATCCAATGAAACTAAGCAAGGTGTTCAAAAACAATGAAAGTCACATTTGTAAATGAATCAGTGGGGGAATGGGAAGTCAACAGGAAAGGAAGAGCAGCATAAAGTCACCCCGAGTATGGGAACAAAACAATGAAGTGGGAAGACATAAAGAGACAGAAGAAGCCATCTTGACATCTGTCACTTGATAGACACTAGGGGCCAGACTGCTTGCAAGCTGAGAAAGATGGACCCCTAGCCAGGATAGACAGGGATTGCTGTTTGCCAAAAGCTGGAAATAGATGGATCACTTGATAATTACCTGTTCTGTTCATTCCCTCTGAGGCACCCAGCACTGGCCACTGTTGGAAGACAGGCTACTGGGCTATATGGAACATTGGTCTGATCCAGTATGGCCATTTTTATATTTTTATGGATCTTTCAACCAAGGGGGTTAAGATTTCTGGGGACTGAATATATGCGAGAAACCTGATTAAGCAAAGATCTTTCAGCAAGGAAGACAAGAGAACCTAGCCACTTGTGCTTCTGGAGAAGGTCCTGAAAGAGAAAGTTGGACATGGGGGGAAAGAAAAAGACTGGTAAGATATCTAATCTTGAACCAAGGCTGTAGCTTTTTAAGTCTTAGCCAATAGAAAATGTATTTTACTTTTATTTTCTTGTAACCGTTTTGACTTTATCCTTTGTGCTTGGACTCACAATATTTTTTCTTGTTTTACTTTTAATCTAAAACCAACCAACTGAAGTGATTTTAACTCCAGTTAAAGTAATAAAATCCTCTTTAAAGGAGCCATAAACCCTCTTAATTCTAGGAGAGGGCTGAACACTTTAGAACAGATGATTATGGGGACTTTTGGAACTGGATATGTGTTGGGGTCACACTGCAAGAAGTAATGAAGGCTGGTGGAGACAAGGATGGGGCAGTTGTGTTGTAGACAGACTGCTGGGGTCTGTGCACTGAAACAGATTTGCACAGCACACAGACACTCAGGAAACTTCATGCTTGTTTGCTGACCGTCAGTGTCTAGGATGTGAGCCACAGCCTCAGAGCATTTAAGGCATCCCTGATGACAGACCAGGCAGTGACACAACTTCTCGTTGGTTTAGGCTGAACCCTCAAACCTCATAACATTGCAAAGATAAATTCATTACGTTTTGTGAGACACTCAGATATTATGGTGAGAATACTAGAGAAATGCTCAGGCAGGAATTAATAATTTTATATTCAGTGCAGGGTTTGTACATGAATAAAGTCTGTAGCTACATCTTGAATGAAAACAATAAAAAGAAATATTGGATAGCTTCCCATTCACTGAATGAGACTGGGGTCCTGTAGAAAAAGTAATATGCACTTTTGTGGTTATTTTACTGATAATCTAACTACTAGATTTTGTGGATCTTTTTTTTTTTTTTTTTTTGTAGCTTTAGTTGTGTGTTTTAATATTGGAAATCTCTGAGAAGTATGGTTTTTTTAAATCTCAGGTTTGGACAAGATTCTGAAAAGAGTAGAGAAAGACAGACCCTGACACAGCATGTTCATAACTTAAACATGTGTGCAGTCCCAATGAAGCTGCTTTAAAGACTGTGTTTAAAGTTGAGCATATGTTTATGTGCTTTGCTAGACTGAGGACAGAATGCTGAACAGGATAGAACATATAAAGAACAAATAATACCAGACAAATCTGATCACTCTTTTTTGTTGATAACCTTCAAAGCTAAGGAGCGAGAGGGAATACAATAGATGATAGACACGTAGAGTAAAACATAAGCCAGAGTACTTCACAGTAAAAATCTTACTTGAAAATTGAATTAAAATTTGCTTGAGTGTGAGTAGTTACCATGGGATGAAAATTTGCTGAAGGTCATTAATAATGGTTAAGGATAAGATTATGTTACTGATTCAGTGACTTCCTCAAGCGACCGTGGCATTTTCTGCTTCAGCCTTGGGGCAGCAGGGCCAAAGTTGTCAGCTGCCACAAGTGGCAGGGGGCCCCACAGACCAAGAGCTGCCAGCCGCCACCACTACGGGGAGCTCCTGCAATTCCTAGCCGCTGTAGGCAGAGAGAGGACCTGGAGCTCCAAGCTGCCATGCTTGGGGGACCCAGAGCTCCCTGCTGCTGCTACTCCTTAATAATGAGTAATTACATGAATTTCTGAGCATCTCAGAGTCAGAAAAGTGTCAGTAAACTGGAGGGACTTCAGAGAACAAGAGAAATCATTAATACGCTGGAGAGATTGGTTTATATGATTAAAGATTTTTAAAAAACTATATGATAGAACAGTGTGAATAATTCACATTGAGTAATATATTTGATGAATTTAGCATCTTTTTATGCTTTTTTGCAAACAAAATGTGACTTTTTTTTGGTTTATATATTTTCAATAAATTTCTTTCCATTATCTTGTAACTTGATGGATTGATTATGACTGTTCAGTAGTGATTTTGATTCATATATTCAAAATTCGATTTGTTTCTTAGTTGTGGATGGCTATATAAATTACATGATTTGGCTTCTGTTCTTTGATTGCACTTCCAGAGTTCTACTTACATATATAAATTTAAAATTAAGTTTATACAAATGCTTTAATTTATAGAAGAAAAATTTAAATTCTCTTTAGGCTCACTGTTTCCAGCAAAACTCAATCTCTTAAAACAAAAAAACAAAACTGACTTTTATCTAGTGCTTTTCATCCACAGATCTCAGCGCTTAATAAAAGAAGTCATTACAGTATCCCCATTTTAGAGAGGGGGAAACTGAGGCACAAAAAGTGGCAGTGGCTTGCACATGTTCATCCTGCAAACCAGTGGCAGAACCAGGAATATGTTCCAGGTCTCTACCAACTAGAACACACTGCCTTCTCTAATTTTACAGAAAAGAGTATTAATACAAAGAACATAAATTAATTTTAAACATTAAACAAATATTTATGGACTTCTTTTGATTGAATTATTTGCCCAACTATTACACTACATATATGGGTACCTGCGTTATACTTTGCTGAAGACCTAATGCAGAAAGGTATTTAAACTCATGCATAATTTTAAGCATGTGAGAAGTTCCATTGACTACTCATGTGCTCAGAACAATGTACATGCTTAAATACCTTGCAGAATCAGGGACTAAATTATATTTAAAGGGAGATAGAAAAGCTTAGGTTAAAATTTTTCACAACTACAAATCTAATATAGACATTTGTATTGCTATTTTAAAATTACAGGCTGACATTGAATCACTGGCACAAATGAATATTCAGAATAGGTTAGCCCTAGACCAATTATTGGCTCAACAAGAAGGAGTTTGTGTAATGTTAAATTAAACCTGCTGTTTTCATAAGAATGAATCAGGTTAAATTGAGAAGGATGTACACAAAATTTGGAATGTCAGCAGATTTTTTTTCATCAATTTGCTAATCCTCCAATACCACTGCCTAGCATTGATATTTCATGGTCATCCATTTGGAATGCGCTGACTTCTTCGTTACCGGACTTATCCTGGCTTAAAAAATTGTTTGTAGGTATAGTAGGGTTTATGATAATATTAATGCTAATGTTTTGTTGTATGCAGTGTTGCTGTTTATTATTTCAGCAAGAAGACAGATGGTGCAAAGGTTAATATGGTATTGGTATATTGGTAAGGGCAAAGAAGGAATATATCATGATTGTGTTCCTAATAGTCGAACTAATAGGAACAAAGGGGGGACTGTGGTAGGAAAGAAGATGGAGTCTCTATTTTTCAGGGGATCCAGTCTGTAGAGATGGCTGACAAAGCAGGAGATGGAATGTGTCTTTTAGCTGATGTTTAATTTTAGAATGTATAGCAATAATAAGATAGTTATGAGGCCTAGGGCGCCAGTAAGTACAGAATAAGGAGGAAGACCTTGCCACTTAGATAGGGGGAGTTGAAAATGTGAGATTAAGGAATTCCTTAGATAAGAAGTTTTTAGTAAGCATTGCCATGTAAACTATGACGTAAAAGATTTGTTTGTGTAAGACTATATAAGTTTTTAGAAATGTATGCTTAGGGTCACCCATGGCTATCGGGTCACCTCCTTATGTAAGGAAATAACCTTTGACTTTGCTAAGCTGCTATCTGGCTTATTTGGACCATCTGCTGGGCAACGGACACGTAAGTAAGGACCCTTGAGTTTGGGTTCCTTGACAGTATACATGTTTTAATAGCAGTAGTCAAATATTTACAAGTGCTGAGTTCCTAGGGGCGACAGAATCTCAAAATCTGGCCGGTGCTGAGTAGTGCATACAGCCCCATTCAGGAAAGCAACCTTATTCAGGAAAGATGATTAAACATGTTAACAAATGCCATTAACATCAGTGGGAGTTAGGACCATGCTTAAAGTTAGCATTTTACTGAACTGAGATGGATGTAAGAATGTGCTTAAGTGCTAACTTGGGTCAGGGCCTATATATATAGATAGATATTTAGTCTTAGACATTGAAATTTGTGTTTGCTTTATTTTCTAATCTTTATTCTTCATGAATACACTTTCTTCCATTCTGATAGAAAAGAATGTAATCTGTAATCATAAAATCTAGCACTTAAAAGGACAAAAATAGGAAAGTGGGAAATAGCAATAATAATATTAATACCTATAGCATGTATAGAATTACATATATTCTGAAACTGAAAAGTGCAGTAATATTATTTAATTCCCTACTACACTCATTTTTAAATTAAGAATTTGATAATCAGTCCAGTATCTGGAAGGTTCATGAAATATTAGATTGAAGGAAGACTAGATCAGTTTTCTTCACATAAATTATAATCTTTATTGAAATAAATTCATGCTAGCATGCTTTGTTGTCAGCCTTTTTCCAGGAGAATCGTATTTGTGATGTCTAATTTATTATATGGCTCATGCAATGCTCCAGTGCTTTGGCCTTTTCAAAATGTTGTTTTAGGATTGGTTATCTATTCCACTTCATTACTGCAGGCTACTAAGGTTTAAAAACAAATGAAATGAAATAGTCAGCCAATAAAAGGATAGAGATGTAGAAAGGTTAAAGATCTACATAGGATTCCTCGATATCTGACAAGCATTAAACTTTGGATGGCTCATTCTTGTGACAAAAATGGTAATAAAAAGAGAAAACAACACTATATAATCCATTTTCATGACAATGATTGTAATTAAATTGGAAAGTGGATAAGAGCAACTTATTCTTATTATAATTTATACATTGTTCTCTTATGGCTCCTCTCAGTCTTCTAATTCACAGTATATGACTGGAAGCTTTGGATAGTGATTCTTCGGGAAACATAAAGACCAACATGTAATGACTTATGTGTTTATAAACTATAGTTTGTTTGTTTCTAAGAAATATCACCCCTTCTCTGATTTTCTCATTCTGGATGAGATTTAAGTACAGATAAAGAATATTACTATTCACAGAAATGTATGGATTCAGTGAAGGATTTGTACATGAATTATTACATACTCCAGTTACTGGGACTGATACCCAACCTGGAGTAAACACTACTCTGGAATTATGTTTATAAGAAAAAGACTTTTCTTTCTTCACTTAACTGTGCTTTTCTCAAGAAAATGGAAGATGAAAGGAAAAAGATAATATGCACCATCTGTTTGTTATTATGGTAATGCATAAAGGATCCATTGAAGACGGGGGCCTTCTTGTGCTAGGCTTTGTACAAAAACAAAATAGGTAGGGCTGGTTGAACATTTTCCATTGAAATGACAACACAAAATAATTACAGACTGTGTGACTTGAGCTGTTTTCCAATCTACTAGCTTGCCAAACTTGTAGTATATAGTTCATCAAAGGATAGATTCAAGGCAAATATTGACAAATCACTAGTTACTATCTCTGGATAGATATCTTTCAAAAGTTCATGCCAGCCAGTGATCGGTTTGGTGTACATTGAGGCTTCAATTCAGCAATGCATTTAACCACACGCTAAACATTAAGCATGTACTTAAGTTCTTTGCTGAGTTAGGGCATGAGGACTTAATTTAACCCTGGTCTAACTCCACTAGAATCAATGGGAGCTATGCCAGGAATGACCTCAATTGAGACTTCTTCTGAGTGTCTGTGGAATGAAGATCACACAGCTATACTATTAGTATTTATTCATGTAATAGTCTCTAATTGGATCAGTATCTGCAAAGTCTGTTGAAGCAATTCTAGGAAAAAAAGAAAAATAAACTAATCATTTTAGTATTTATCTTGTATTTAGTCTTGTACATTGCTAAAATAATGCAATGTTTGAGTTGCAAGCAGAAATGTCTTAAATAGTTAGTTCAGTTAAATTGTGTATTTTTGAGATTGTTCGTATTAGTGAACAATTTGTCATAAGTTACTGAAAAATTATTTTGTGTGGACCTAGATGCTGGTAAAATTTTTGTAATGGCTTTTTGTAATGCATTTTCAAGTTCTGAGCAACATGGGGTTTTGTCATATAGCTGAAGACATCATTTCTTCTGGTTCTCTGACATGAAGCACATACCCCACATGCGCAGAAGGGTTAGCAGAAGCATTTTGATTTACAAAGTTCTTTACCTCTGTAGCAGATGCTCATATTTTTAGATCATAGGTTCATAGGTTCACTCCATGTAGATGATGACCTATCCAGGGATGTGACAGTACACATAGTGACCCATGTGAATATTTGAACTGCAGTTTACTTCAAGCTTGGGACAAGCTTTTCCAGCCAAGAGAAGTATGTAACCTATTCTAATGCTGCTTGGTACTGATTCCCCTTCTGGTGCTTAGTCCATGTATAGAAGTTTAAGAATTGGCTAATGATTCTGAGCTGCAGAAAGTCAAGTTTTTAGCTCCAGAGATCCCAGGTTCAATCCCCATGGGTGATGACCCACCCAAGGCCATTGTGTTACACTTACATTATATAATAATGTAATTAATTAATTAATTAATTAATAATGTAATAATGCAAATTACACATGCAGAGTTGTTGGGCCATGCCCCCCACCTTTCACATTAGCATATAGTGATTGATCATTATGCTAACTGACCAATAGATCATATGCTAACAGACTACTAATACATATAATTTTGACACAGCACACTCCAAGCAAAAGTTCCTTACAAAAAGAAATATACCAGGCAAAAACATACATCTGTTTGCCTGACTCCAGTAGTGTGCCAGTTGTCCTCCTGTGACAGAATATACTCCTGTGTTCACACCCTACACACCACTGCAATAATGTTTGTACAAAGTATGCCTTGTTAGGTATCATCTCATAATTTGCCAGTCAGTGTTGCCTTGGTAAAATATGTGTGGCAACATTGTATGTGAAGTTATAAGATTCCCCTGCATGATGTTATTAACACATGTTCCAAATCCCATAGCACTTCCCAAACAAAAGTTGGCAAACATGTCTGTCCTAAACACAGGAATGTACGCTGGCCTTAATAAGCATTCAATTAGTAAACAGAGACATCAAGCAAGAAGGATAGACAAAGGAATTTCAACCAGGTGAAAAAATCAGCAGGGAATATCCTTCCACATAGACTCTTTGTCTCCTGGGTCTCAGCTAGAAATGTTTTCAAGAGGGTGACTGAAACATTAAAAAGGAGAGACAGGCACCCCTCTTTCTCTCTTTCCCCTTTGCATTCATTGCACCTGAAGAAATAAAGGAAGTAGCCACTGGACTCTGGGGAGAGTTCCTGACCTAAACAGTTTGGTCAGTAAGAGTGCTGGAAGCGTGTGGTGAGAACACTTTGCTTTGAATCTAATATAGTTTGTTAAGTTAGGCACCAGTAAGCATTTTATGTTTATTTTTATTTTTCTTGTAACCATTTCTAACTTTTATGACTCATTACTTTTACTCACTTAAAAGCTCTCTCTTTCTTTAATAAACTTGTTTTATTGTTTTATGTAATCTAGTGTGTTCAAGTTGTAGTGTCTGGGTAATTCCATCTGGGGTAACACATTATATGCGTATTATTTCCTTAAACGAAAAACAGATTTGACATATTTTTACTGTCCAGAAAAGAGCTGGCCAGTACAGGACATATGTTTCTGATGTAAAATCCAGGACTGGGGATGTGTTGGGGTCATCCTTCCTATAACCAAGGCTGATAAGAGCCAAGGTGGCTAGCTGGCTGCAGTACGCACACAGACATAGCTGGGAGCGATTTACATGCTGGACGCTGTTTGTGAGCAGTCCAGGCTGGAGGCTATAGCAGCAAGGCATTGTAAAGTGCACCCCAAACTACAGGGCAGGAGTGAAACAGCTATTCAGTAGTTTGGACATACCCGGTCGGTCACACCTCCCTCCCTCCATATCTGCTTCCCCAATCTCTTCCAGCCTGCCTATTGTCTCCCCCACCCCCCAAATTATATCCACCTCATTTTACTACAGCCTTATCCTCAACTTGTCCTCAGCTGTTGTCTCTTTTCAATAACAGGGACTGACTCAGCAGCCTTCTGTTTCTCCTGGCATGCACCTCTCTGCCAGAGCCACTATTAGCTTGTGTGAGACTAAATTATCCTAAGTGCCCCCATGCAATTCTGAAAGTAATCAGGGTGTGCCTAACTTCAGGGCCAGGCACTACCCTGCCCATTTCCATGCACCCATACTTCAATGTGCACACACTATACACCTAACAGATGGATCCCTTTGAGAATCAGATGTAAAGATCCACCTGGCATATGCGTGCATAAAAACTGAGCACTCACATGAACTTTGTCCGTAAATAACTCCTCGTTCACTTCAGTTTCTTATCCCAGGTTTGATTTATTATTTTTGTGAAGGGGTAAGAGCAATAAATTCTCAATTTACATACAGCTTAGATAGGCCTTGAAAACCATGGTTTCCATGCCAACTAGCAGCCAGTAGCTTTGAGCATGCTGTCCCATATGTTCCTGCTTGAGAGAATGAAAAATACCCCTCTTTCAGCTGCTCTGACCTTTGTTTATCATTTGTGGCTTTATGTGATGACTAACTAGTTTGTTCAGTTTCTTAGTTTGACACTTGGTAACATAAATGAATATAATAGAAATGTTAAATCTAATGATCTGGGGATGGCTGGCATTTATACAACCTACTTAAAATTTTGTCCTTAACTTTTTAGTTCATTCTTTCATGGTTCCAGAAATCTATAAAAGGTAAAAGTTAGCTATATAATGCTTCTTCTGGGATGGTCAGCAGACTCTCAAGGCATTTAACCCTTTATACGTAATCTGAAAAGGGAGTTACAGATTGGTCTGAATATCATGACAAAGGATTTGGCAATGTTCATTTTAACACTAAATATTTCACTTTAGTGCTCCATTACCTATATGAACTATGCTACTGATTCCCCCAGACAGGCTAAAACCAACAACATCCCGCGAGCATAAATTGCTATGCGATGATATCATTTTCCTGTATATGCATTTAAGGTTATTGTAAATCATTTGCACAAGAGATCTGAAAGCTGGAAAAAATAGTGAGGATGCTAAAGGCAGGAGTGGGTGACTAGCACTCTAATGCTTCTCTCTTAATAAGTAATAACTGATGGTTTGGGTGAGGAATATATCACTGGTATTCATTACCTGCCTACAGGAGTTCTGCTTAAAAGTTTCTGCAGTAATATTAAATGTTATGGCAGATATGGGTGAAATAAAGCTTTAAATGCTTAGATTCATGGAAGACGATTTCCAACCAAATTTCAAGCAAATTACTGATGTGTGCTCACAAAAGGAATCATGGTCCAGAAGACGGATCACACTGTATCACGGACCTGACTGAGTTCCCTCTGTTGGAGACTGAGATTTGATCCAAACACTTGCTGTGCGCTGGACAGGATTTAGGCACTTTTGTGGGCTTTGCCTCTAGTCACACACTCTGGGTACACACCTCAGATCTGACACTTCTCTTGGCAGTAAAGGTGTTCACTGACCGCAGGATCATCTCTTTGTGGCCATGCATGGCGTAATGGCTGTCTCACTGTTTGGTGCCCCCTGCCGATGGTCGCTCTGTCACTGCATTGATCTCTCTTCTCACAATTTGCCCGTCCTGCCAGGTCATGCTTTAGTGCACCAGTTCTGGGGTAATAGAGAGTCCAATCAAGCTTACAACATGTCTTCTGTCTGTCTCTGGCCTTACAGCATGTCTTCTCTCTGTCTCTGGCCTCCATGATCCTTACACCCCTTATTTCAGGGGGTTTCACCCCACCTTCCTCAGTGGCTGGTAGGGAAACCCACACCCACCCTTACTTTTGGGTCCAGGCCAAGGATCTGTACTGACAGCTGAGGCCTATGCCTTCGAATCCTTGCTACATCGCTGCACCACTTCTAACTTCTTCTACTCCCCAGAGAATGACTGCAGACCCTCTCCCTTCAGCCCCTTTCTCTTTTTTTCTTTTCCTACATTTTAATGCACAACAGCCTCAGCATGTGGGGCTATGACTGCAGCCTACCACAGTTTTTGCATAAGTAAACATCTACATCCTCTCACCTAGTCCTATATCCTTAGAAAAGCAAAGTAATGCTTTGTTAATGCTACCCCACTTTTCCGGTACTCTGACCAATCTGTTCAGACTATAATCTTTCACCTTGAGGTGTCTCGTTCTTCATAAAGAATCTTTCTTGCTGTATAATTCTTACTATGTTGTCACAGCAGATGCTCAACTGTTTCTTGAACTTTGCATGTGTCGCACAACCCAACTTTGTGCTTGTTTAGTCAATATAAATTACCATTCAGGTCACAGTGAACTCTTAGCACTCTAAATATAATCACTTCTTCTATTTTAGCTGTTAAATATGCCATTATTCTCAAATTTAGGTCATATTTCAGAGAACCTTTTTTCGGTTTCTCTTCTCATTTGTTCTTGCCATTCCTTCTTAAGTTTTTTCTTAACCAAACTTTTGAAGTCCTATTTACTCAGAGTGATCTTTATATCAACCTTCTTTATATCAAAACAGCAAGTTCTGTGGCACCTTAAAGACTAACAAACCCAAAGTGGGTTTCTGCCCACAAAAGCTTATGCCCAAATAAATTTGTTAGTCTTTAAGGTGCCACAGGACTATCACTATTTTGCTAAATACAGACTAATATGGCTACCCCTCTGAAACTTCCTTATATAAATTTTTAAGGCACTTTTTGTTGCTTTATCTACCATTTAATTGCCCTATATCCTGATATGCACTGGAATCCACACTGTTACTAGATATTTACCTAATTTTATTATCACCATAGTCAACAATATTTAATTGATTAAGTCATTCCTGCTTTCCAAGGTTCCCTTTGTAGTTATTATTATACCTGATAAAGATCCAGATAGAATAGGAGCCAGAGCCGGATGTACATCCTTTATCTAGGTCAGTACCAACAATATGCTCATCAGTCTGGTTGTTATAATAGGCACAAAATTGAATAGTTTAAAAGATCTCATAATTCCAAATTCAATGACACAAAAGGCCATTCCCTCGCTACCTATGTTGTCATCGCTAGAGTCATCAGTATAGATTTGGCAATGCTGACCCATTTGCCATGTATAAACTCATAAATCTTAATCATAGGTGCTTAAGCATTGCATTACATAAGCTATATTTACATGGGCTGTATTTTTACTTTTGTTATAGTGTTTTGAGTTCCTGTATGCTAACATTTTCATTCAGTATGTCATCTTTATATTCTATCCATATAAAGCTCACAATTTTCTTCAGCAAACATTCTTTTTTGTTCACAGAAGTATTTACTTTCATTTTTGTCATTAACTTTTTGGAACTCTTTTCTAAACTGTCTGCTCTTCCTAAATTAGAACTTTCAATTTTATCATTTGCTATAAGATCAGGTATAAATTTGTTTTACTCCATACTCCATTCATACTTTTAACTTGTTTATATATCTCTAAATTCTTGAAATCTTTATTCATTTTCCTACAATACTTTCTCCAACTCTGTCTTTTGCTTTTTATTTATTCTTTGTGCCACTGCTTTATGTCTTTTGTAGTACGTTAAGTCCTTGCTATTCATTGTACTTTTTGCTTGTTGTATGAATTATTTCTTTCTTTAATTACTGCTTTACAATCTTCATTCCACCAGGGAATTAGATTTCTGTGTTTGTGGCAATCTGAAGTCTTACATACAGCGAGATTGGCTGCTGCTACAACTTCTTTAATTATGTTATCGTGAAATTCCTCTAGATTGTCATTTACACAATTGGTAGTTAGATACTCAGCACATTTATTAGCACACTAAATGTGAGCTTTCTGGTGTACAGTTTACTTCTTCAGAGGTATGCAGTAATGAAAGCCAACAGACACAGACAGACTTTGCACAGGATTCTAAAACACCACTACACTTTACTTAACAGACAAAGCACAACAGAGCACAGATCATTTAGAAAACAAAACACAACCTTAATGCAATGCTCCTTACTCTGGCTCACCCTTCCCTTAGGAAACTGCCTGAGTCCAGGTAGATAGGGTTCCCTTGCTCCTGCAGCAGCTTCCCAAAGCTTGAACTGGTGAAAATGGCCAAAGAACCCAGGGTACGTCTTCACTGACGGCGGCAAATTCACCACCCTCAGATCAATCTATCTGGATCAATTGAGCAGTCAGTGAAGACCTGCTCAATCAATCCGAAAGTTGACTTGTTAAAACCACCGCCTCAAGCAGCTCAGCACAGTGAAGATGCCATGCACAACAGAAGTTAAGAATTTGACGAGAGTTATGCAAGCTACTCTACGTAGCTTACATAACTCCCGTTGACTGCTGCAGAATTTTAAGGTAAGTGTAGACGAGGCCCCGGTGTAGGACAGCTGCTGTCTTTTTATAACTTTCCAGTCCCTTTTGTTGGGTAAAATCCTGAACTGGCTCAACAGGTAATCATAGACCCTTACCAAAGGATTTTGTTCCCAGGCTACCTCTGCCCTGGCAAACTAGTTCTCCTAGGTGGGAGCCAGGTTATTGTCTAGGATGCTTGTCTTTGCATAAAAGATCATGCAGATTTAATGATCTGTATTGTCATCCCTGTATCACTACACCTTGGAATTTCAGCAAAACATGGAAGTAAAAGGACAATAGAGAAGGTAAATAAGCTGGATATTCAAAATGGAGTTTGCAGCTTGGTACCAAATTATACATAGACAGATACTCCAAATTGTCACCCCAGAAACTCTAAATGATGCAGAAACACCTGAGTTCTAATTGTGTTTTTTTATTGACTTGCAACATGGCTTTGGACGGGTCATTAAATCTTTGTGCTTCAGTTTTCACCGTCGAAAAATGGGAATAATATTTAGAACTAGTTTAAAAATATGATTCATTATTTGTGATTTTTTTTTTGGCCAAAAAAATTTGTCTCCTATTTTTTTGACCAGCACTAATAATGTTATTAGCTTATTTCACAGGAATTTAGTGAGCCGTCACTACAATATTTAATACCTTGATGTATTGCTAATTGTTGCGGAGTTCTCAGTATATGATCAGCAACACAGAGATGCCTATAAAATAAATTTATACAGCAGTTTAAAGATGTAAAGAGCTACATAAGTGATAAATATTTACCTTCAACATTCAGTCTATTATAAAGATTAATAGACTAATTTATTATGGTAAATATGTAGGCAGCTATGCATAAATTAGGGTTGATGTTTGCCATCTACTGAGATATTAGAAAATGATGGTGGTCAAATAAGAAATAGAGAATTTCCAAAATCCACATAATCCCTTAAATTATCTTCTGAATTGATTCCCATAAATTGATTGCCATGAATTTGCAGGCAATTATGTAGAGCCCTATCCAATTTACATAGGAGATAATGGGAGTCTTTATTTTAGTTGCAGATTTGTTTGGATTTTTAGACATTAAAAGATATAAGAGTTAGATTGTCAATTTGGGGTTGTTAATTAACTTAGAATGTTCCAGGAAAAGTTTTGAAAGATATAATATGTACCAGCATATTGTATGCTGCATGATCTTTAAAGGACAGTGTGTGAAACCAGAACTTTTATGAACAGATAAGAACTGAAAAAAGATCATTTATGCAGTGACGTATAATTTTCAAGTCTCCATTTGTATTTCTACTGAAGGGAAAAAATCAGATAACATTTGAAATAATAGTGATTTCCAGGGATAAAAGCTGATTTCAGAAGCAACAGAAAAGATTTGCCTTCAGAAGATTTATTAGTTTGTAAGCTCTTTGCAGACAGGGACCATCTTTATGCTGTGTTCGTACAGTGCCAAGCACAGTAGGGCCCTGGTCCATGACTCCTAAGATAATGCTGCTGTTCCTACCAATAATACATTATTTTCAATTGTTTATAGTTTATTTCCTAATATAAGACATACTGAAAGAGCTAGAAATCTCTTCTCCATTCAGAATGGAAGACTAAAAGGTTGTACAGTCTGTAAGCCAAGCTGTACACCCAATGAGAGAGAGTAACATATGCAGTTACTACCTGTAGGCAACAGCAGGGACCACCAGTTTACCAACAGCAATTTGGTGTGTGTGGAGGTGTTGGAGGGGGAGGAAGTGGACAGGATGTTTAGGGAGTACAGGAAGGGTAAGAGGGACAAAGAACCCTCCTTTACACCCCAAGCCCTAGTTGGGATTGCTGCCCCCATCCATACACACACATGCATGAGTATCAGGTTTGTAAAATTTTGGTGGGGTCCAGGGCACAGGCAGCAAAGGCTCCAGTGGTATTATGAGGGGCAGAGCCCCCTATACTTGGGAGTGTGGGGAGTGAAGCCCCACAGATAGAAGAAAATATCTGGCATACCTCCTTTGTATCTGGTGTACGGGGTTGCAATGCCACTCAAGTTTGACCTGGCTGCCCCTTCATCAGGCTAAGATATATTTGCTAACCACTGAACATTCTGCTCATCCTCTGCTAGGAAGAAAGGTTAATTTTTTTCATACAGAAGAAACATCATGCAAAAGATACTGGAAATCCTGTCAGCTCATACAAACCAGACTGGGCCTGATTCTCTTCTCACTTAAATTTAGTTCTCACAAAAGTGACCGTATTGACTTCAGCAGAGTTAGTTACCTGAATTAGCCTAGAACAAGTGAAAAGAGTCAGGGTGAAGGTACGGAGATTTTCAAAGCACAAAGGGGAGACAGGTATCCAGCTCTCAGAAAGTCAAAGAGGTTTGGGAGCCTATCTCCCTTCTGGCCCTTAAGCTTTTGCATACTTTCCTCTAGAGCTTTTTTCAAATAATCTTCACTTTACAATTTAATTCTAAAAATATCAATGGCGAGAGTTCAACTGGTGCAAATCAGTGTAGCTCCTCTGAAGTTCAGTTCCTCTGAAGCTAATGGAACTATGCCCGTTTATACCAGCTGGGAATCTGGCCCATTTTTACTGTTTTTGAGGATACAGACTCTTGCAACATTGCACACAGTGTACAGCTGCATTAAAGAATAACAGATCAAATAAACACAATAGGTTGAATTCTGTTCTCAGTTCCACCAGTGTAAATCTAGAGTAACTATACTGAAGGAATTGATTTACTTAAGTGTAAATTCAGAATATTCAGTAATCAGTTTAATTTAAAGAAGAATTTGCCCTCATATTAAGAGTGATGTGCTGCTAATATTTTGTAACACAGGACTTCTACAAACATTCATTGCTTGTATCCTCCTCTTTTCCTCATTTCCGCCTCTGTGATAGGATATATAAGCCACACCTTGGCAAGAGAGGATGACGCGGACCTAGAGAGCTCAATTAGCCCTGCTCACATCTGGACAGGAGATGGGTCATTAAGGATTAGACCCATCTGGGGAGGACTAGACTGGATGATTCCTATAAAGAAGGACTAGCGGGCCATTAGGGAAGAACTGAGAGAGAGGAGAGCTTCAGTAGGGAGTGTATATCTTGGGGCTGAAAGGAGAGGGCAGTAGAGGTGAAGGGGTACCAGCTAGCTGCCAGACATGCTGGGAACTATCAAGAAATGTCTCCTCAGCAACAAAATGGGGAAAAGGCTGCACAAGGAGTCAGGCTTCCTGAGAGCATGATCTGTTGAGCATAGTCCTGGGAAAGGTGACGTGGGATAGGTGGAGGTAGGAAGCAGCAAGGGCCTGTAAGGATTGGGAGTTAACTACTTAAACACAGGGTTATTAAGCTGGAACTCAGAGAGGCCAGGCCTGGGTTCTCTAGTATCCCCAAGAAAGTGGGATAGGAAAGCCTTCCTAAGGAAGGGACAAAAATTGTGGATCTCAGGCCAAGTTTCTCAACCTGATAAAGGGACATGGAGCGTTTGGTCTTTGCTACTATCCTGGAAGAGGGGAGATTATGAACACCTGGGTAGAGTCATGAGAAGAGACCAGCTGTCACAGTCCCCAACAAGCTGTCTCATGGAGGAAACTGAGGTGGACTTGCTGCAATGCCATGCCTGACTGTGACTGGATGCATTGAGCCAGCTCTTTTATGCTTCTTACCTCCCTTTTTCCCCAAAAACCATAAACATCATAGGGCCTGATTCTCTTTCCTCTTACACTGATATAATTTCACTGCTTTTCAATGGAAGGCAGAGAAGGCAGTGGAACGTGCTTGCAGAGACTAGAAATGGAAGGATGGGTGAAACATTTGGTTTATTTTCCCCACCCACACTCAAACACTTTTGTAAAAAATGGCTAAGGAGGGAGGCAGTGATTCTTGGCAGACAAGTTTCTAGGAAGTACAAGCTCCAGGAAATGGGTAGGCTCTGTTCCTGAGCTATATAATGAGTATATACTGATAATACAAAACAGTGTAAACAGTGTAACTAGAAATGGCTCATGGGGAAAGTTTTTAGAATACATAATAGAGGATTGGACATGAGGACTGGGGCTCTTTGCAGAAACTTGTTGGAAACACCTGCTGCTTGGTGTATTCCAGAAAAGAGGAAAAATGTTCAGAAATATTTCTGTGATCAGCAGGGACAGCAAGCAACATTGGAAGGGATAATACAATACAGGGGAAACTCAACGAAATGGAAAGATTCACTCCATCTTCCACACTCTCTTTTCAAAAGCAAACAATAAAAAATGAATCTCAGTCTAAATGAGGTGCTTTCAAACTTTTTCTACCTCTTAGCAGAAAGGTTTGTCCTCCTCCTCTCTTTTTACAGTGTCCTGGACAACTTCTTTGCTCATTCATGATCACATAACATTTCAGTGACAGCTGCTGTCATTGTTTAAATGAAAAAGAAATGTCTGAAAGATATATTAATGTATTGTTAGCTGTCTCTTAATGTGATTTAGCAGGTGGAAATGAGGGCTAGCACATGTGATCAACAAGTGCTGTGCAGTGCTCTGGTCCATAGATCATAGATTGTGAAACATGAGCCTTGAAGGTTTTTATTTCATTCTGAGGAAAAACAAAGGTCTTGATGGTGTCATTTAGCCATAGACTATAGTGTGGAACAGTGCCCAGCTACATCACTTCAGGAAGTGCACAGAGGCAGAAGGGGGCCCAAAGCTTCTGGGTATGCGGTGATTGCATACTTATACGTACCCAGTTGCAAGGTGTAGCCAAACAACTGGCCAGTTAGTAAGTGGAGGGCAGGAAAGACTGAATCAGGACCCTGTCTCTTTCCTGTTTGCATTGTGCTGTCTTAGAGTGCAGGTCTGACCTGCCTGGCCACTGCTAATGACCCTACCTTCCCGGTTGCCCCTCCTCCTCTTCTGACACCAGCTGAAAATGTTGCCCAGGTTCTGGGGGCAGCACTCCCTTGTGAGAAGCCAAGCAGACGGACACCGCTGCTGATTGCTGTTGGGCAGGGTCTGCAGAGGAGGAGGTTTCTGTGACATCTGGGAGCTTGGAAGAAGGCCCATCTCATGGGGAGATCACCCATCCCTCTGTTGCCCCATCTCTACCCCCTCCACCAAGTCCCAATCACATAGCCCTTGCTTCCTGCACCGAACTCCACTGGCCAGCCCTCTAATGACACCACCACTGAGGGCTGGATACTGGCTATGGGGAGAAAGCACAGCAAATTTAAATTGTGGGCCCAGAACCTCCTCCTTGAAGAGAAGGAGGAGGCCTCCTACAAGACATCTAGGGGAACTGCTGCTGGATCTACTTCTATGCTGTCTGAGAAAGTCCAGTGGCTGGGGCTGGTTGAGGAGGCTTGGGCAGTGGAGGGCAGCTGACACTGGCCCCCTCATGGAGTCCTTTAGGGAGGATGCCTCAGAGCGAGCCCCTCTGCCTCTCTACCACCCATCCCTCCCCCATTGGCACCAAGGTGGAACATCCCTGCTTACTGACAGGGACTACCTCTTATGGCAGTTGGGGGCCTCCAGGCCATTTTCCAGTAGACTGAGGCCCTGGGTGTGACTTTTGTTGCATATCAGGAGTTCAGTTCCAGGTAATGGAGAAGCATGTGCTCTAGAGGTTATAGTCTCTTCTGCTTCTGGGTAGCCCCAGTCTGTCTTTGTTTCCCTCTGCTACACACCCTACATTCTAGCTTTTGCCCCCCATTCCCGTTCGTGCCTCTTCAACATCCGCTTTGGCTCCTGTCCCACTCCTTCTCATCTCTTCTCCACACACTGAATCCTGGCTCCTGCTCCCCTCCACATTCCAGTCAGGCAGCTTCCTGCTTAGGTGCCAGAAGCAGGAAAACGGAGACCATAGGAAATAGCCTTCACTCTCTCAGTTCCCTGAGCCCAGGGGCCTCTGGCAGCAAGAGGGAAGTCTTGCCCAGCCCATGCAGTGCCATGAGCATGCTTGCTACAAATAGACTCTTCAGAGAATTTAGCTGCCAAACCAACAAATCTACTGAACATTTGCAAACTAAAATTTTTTTTCCAGCGGCTCTTAAATTGGCCAAATTTGAGTTTTTCATAAGATAGCAAAAGGGACATGACCAGCTCAATCCTGCCCACTCCAAATTTCAAGTCCCTGCTGGAAAGCATGAGGACACTAAAGCTTCTCAGCAAAATGGTAGGTAAACATTTTTTAACACTAGCAAAACAACATATTTTCCCCATATCTCATCCTGAGAAGTGGCTACGTTTTAGCCAAAACTTTCCTCTAGAAATTCAGCCTGAGGCAAACACCCTGCATGGAAAACTTTAGCCTGACTGGTTACGTTTTGACAGAATTATAAGCAAATGAATAAGGGGTCTTATAACAGAAATTGTCATCAACCTCAACTATAGGCATCACTACCTGCTCCAGTTAAAATAAGTGATAGCAGCCCAGAACAAATGCAACCAGAACCTCAATTTGAAATGATTCTGCAACCCATCTGCAAAAGGTTTGCTGCCTCTCCTCGAATTCTGTACCATCAATGGGATAGTTACCTACTCAGTTAGGTGATGCTGTTCAGTGACAGATGCATGCAGAGCTGAGTGCACAATTAGGCCTTTAAGAAGTAAGGATCAGCAAGTTATTCCTTTTATTCAGCAAAATGCATGTGGGGAAAATAATTAGTCAGGCACTTCCACTTTGCGAACAACTTCCCTATGCTCCTGGAAGAGATGTAACCCTTCAAAAATTGCAAGTGACTGGCTTACAGGGACAATTTATCATTTTGATCTATACAGGTAAAATGACTGCCCAACTAAACAATTTGTAGAACACTTGAAAACTGTTTGGCTAGTATTGACTGCACATGAGTCAGAGTTGCAATTGATTGCTTAATCAATCTTCAGTTGGGCTCCTGCACACCTAGTCTGTTTGAATGAGGCAGCTAGATAGCCAGCCTGGCTCTGCATTGTATTTAAGCTCCTTGCTATTGCTTTCCAGGCCCAACCCAAGCTGACTCCTTTCTGGTTGTCTGCTCTTGTCCAGTTCCTCTACTTGTCCACTTTGCTCTACTGAAGCCACACAACTAAGAACCCTTTTCATGTTCTTCTCCTATAGTCATATTGGGACTTTCTTCCAATTGGATGCCTCAGATCCCTACGTAAAGCTCCTGTCCTGTCAGACAAGTGTTAATTAAGTAGACGACTGAAAATGTTGCCTTAAAGAAAAAGTAAATCCAGACAAAATGTGGAACTACCCAGATGCATGGTAAATAGCACTGAGTCACACTTCTCCCTTAGCTTCCCACTCCCACCTTCTGTTTGCATCTAGATTGGAAACTCTTTGGAGCACAAATCTAATCTCCATTCCTGTCTGGAAACCACTTAGCACAATGTTTCTGCTATACAAATAAGAAATAGCAAAGATGCAGCACTCACAGTGCTTAAGGGACTTGGGTTTGTGGGTGGTTCAGATCCAAGGAGGAGACTGGGAGACAAGTGTGTGTCATGGAAGGCCTGTGAGACGAGTTGCAGGTTAATGAAATGGGCAGCACCTGACATGAAATGTCATGGACTGTTATCTGTGTCAGCCCTGGAGGAAGCACATTCTAAAGTGTTTAAAATGAAAGGAGTTTAATTAAGAGTGAAGATATGTTGTCTGCCACAATTGAATGTGTGAGGGGAAAATGCAGGAGCTCATTTGGATCAGCCTTTACTTTGACTAAGTACAGCACTGAACAATCTGTCTTTAGATAGGCATGTATGTATGTCAGCACTCAAACAGAACAGTACAGTGATGCTGTCTATATGGCTGGAAAATGCTTATAGCAACATAATTGCTCCAGTCCCGTTTATTTTTAAATCTACCGTGGTTTTTTGCTGCCACCTAGTGGTAATCAAACAAATATGGTCAAAAACCTGAAAAACTGATTTGGTACAAATTCTTCAGGGACTGTCTAACAAGCAGGCAAATGCTTTCTGGTTTAAAAGCTGAATCAGTGTCTAGGAGACAAAGCTTACACAACTCAGTGGGTCAGATTGTGCCTACTTTATGATTCTGCCTCCCCAGGGCTGACAATCAGCTTGCAGAACAGCAAATGAGGGCAGAGCTCTGATCTAATCCAATATATTATATCTATATCCTGTACAATGTGTTAAATTGAAGTAAGCAGTCAATTAGAAAGGAAACAAAAGGAAAGGTGGAGACAATGAAAGCTCTTTACATAAATAAAGCATGTTGCATTTCTGACACTGCACAGCCTTTCAGGCAAAATTCTCTCTCTCCTGTGCCTGAGCAATGCTTAGTGCTGGAAAGGAGTGCAGGCCCAATGTCAAGGGAGCTTGTTTGATTCTCAGAGCCAATCCCGCCTTGACACAATGTACAGCAGCAGCTATGCAGCTCTAAATTGTCCTGGGCATAGGGTTTTTAATGGACTCTGTGCCAGTGCAGAACTGATGTAACTCAGCAGAACTCTATCATCCCCCTTCTTCACTTCCTACATCAGGACGTGGGGAACTGAATTGACTCACTAACACCCAACATTCTTCTTGTCCAGGAGGATTCTCTGCTGGACATTTGCTGCCAGCTTGTGGCTGGTTTATATTGCCTAAGCAGGGTAAAGGACCTGTAAATGATCCCTCATTGGTTAAATATATGGAGGGTGTTCTAGGGCTTCCAGTTCCAACTATAAAGGATCTTGCAAATATCATAGCCAAGATGAGTATTGTGATGTGGTGAACGAAGATGGCTTTAATGGCATCTGCTTTAACTGGATAAGAACTGGAAACTGGGTACATTTTAAGGGTTATGTGGTTGTGACAAAAAGCCAGGAGGATTTGCCCACCAAAATGAAGGTAAGGACTGAGCCACTCACACATGGGAAGCTGAGGTTATGCACTTCTCAAGGAGAGGACCAGCAGAAAAGTTTAGCAATTGGGAGAGAAGTGAGTAATGAGACCCTCAATTCGTGGGGTGGGGATAGAAAGGGAGAGAAGGCAGGAGGTATCATGTGCTTGTTATCAGGATAATTGGGAGGCGGGTTGGTTTGACAAGTGTAGTTTTCTTGAGGGAGGAGGAGATCACATTAGAGACCTGGGAAAAGTGTTTCCCTTTCCTCCCTCTACCGTTCATTCCTTCTCCTGTCTGCCTTACATACAGTAGCACTGGCTGCCATATTTGTATCATAATGCTCTTTCCTCCCAAAAGACAACTACTTGCCCATGCAAAATGTAAAGTTTGTTGATGAGGCCATAGGCTGGCAGCAGGAATGGTATTCTGGCACTTGTTCCTCTCAACCCCAAAAGTGCTGAAACTCTGGCTATCTTGGTTTCTGGCTCTCAAACCCCAGCTTGAGTTTGCAGGGCTGGAAATTAGTGGAAAATAGTATTTTACTTCTAAACAGAGCACATTTGACCTGATGTCTTGCATGAGCAATGAGCAGGGAGCCCCACAATGCCATTTCTACAGTCAATTTTCAGAGTAGAAAACTGGGCTACAGTGAATATTTATCTACACCTGCCTTCAGAATCTGAATGACTCTTATGACTATTCTTATTTCCTTCTCTAGAGGAAACTAAAGACATTGGGGCCCAGATCCTCAAAGATACACACCTAGCGTCAGGTGCCTAAACCTTGAGTTTCAAGTAGCCACTGATTCCATATGTCTGGGACTGAACAATATAACCCCTCTTCCCCCACACAATCCATCATACACATATCTTCAAGCCAGGCCTGTCCATTTTAAGTGCAGTACAATGTGCTGAAAATACAGCTGATGTATATTACTTTAATGTTTCAAGAGATTTCACCTAGTTTTGAGTCATAACTCATCAGCATTGCACACAGAGCAACAGAAGTCACTTAAATGAATAGCTGCCCATCAAAACCTTAAATCACAGTGAAATTATTTTTATCTTTAAAGGACATAATCTCCTCTCTACTATCCTAACCAAGTGAATCAGATCAAATACCTTTTCTTCACAGCAGGGATTTCTTCCTTCTGATTTAAGACTGAAGCTTGGGCAGGAAAACAACAGATTGTCCCTAACAAGTACATACCTCAAGCAACTATGACATTAGTGGACATGGATGGATGAGCCACAAAAAAAACTGGTGGGTCACATTAGATGAATGCCAGACTTTTGCCAATTATCCTTCTCTTCAATAGGTATGTCCCCCTGGTGTCCCGGGGGAAGATTCAACCAAAGAACAACAGGGGGTGTTATTGATGCTACTCTTTCTT
This sequence comes from Mesoclemmys tuberculata, assembly GCA_007922155.1. Taxonomy (NCBI): domain Eukaryota; kingdom Metazoa; phylum Chordata; order Testudines; family Chelidae; genus Mesoclemmys; species Mesoclemmys tuberculata. The sequence goes on from ML675605.1 coordinate 10,448,823, forward strand.
GGGGGTTCTGCAATAATACTCGTGGCAGTAAGTACTACAGAAATCTCATAGCAGAACCTACTGACCATTTCAGTCTTTCCTCTCCTATTAGCCAGTGGTGCCCATTGTCTTTAATCTGCCAGTTCATAAATACCTGAGTAGGGAACTAGACAGGACCTATGGGATAACACACATACTCTTTTAAAAGTGAGATGTTCAGTGGTCATACTTGGTCAAATCCACATGACTTATCCAAAAGAGAGCAGCTCTAAAGGAGCCTAAGGAAGTTAGACACCCAGCTCTTTTAGTTTCCATTGAAAGTACCAGCATCTGTAACAATACTTCTCCCTACTATCGAGCTGAGACATTGATACAGTGCTAGCTCCAAGGGCACCATTTCCTTTAACACCATGAAGCCTTGGAGACTTTCAGTCCAAGTACTGACTAGGTTTGGCCACTGGATTACAGTGTAAAGAGGGAAGACTGCAGGCCATAAAGACGTAAGTGGAAAAGGATAAATAGAGTCATAGATTACAAAGCCAGAAAGGTCCACTGTGATCATCTGAGATCTCGCATGAAGCATGCCATAAGACTTCTTTATATTAATTAATAAAACAAATAGTACAAGTTTACGCATTCAGTTGGCCTCTCATTAGCTAGCACCTAAGGGGTTAGCAATGATGTAGGAGGAGATAAGCTTATATGAGCATGCATCTCCCCATATTCTCCCCAGGGTTCAATGCCTTCTTCCACAACCTCTCCATCTACCTCCCCTTTGTCACTGACCACTGGGTGCATGTATTGTGATCCTGCATATCCTCGCTACTGCTCAGTTTTACTATACAATAACTTTTCCCCTCTCAGCATTATTCCACCCTCCTCTACCAGACAGACTTTCCAAACAACAAAAGACACAATGAGCACCAGGTAATTTCCTTATCTGGTTGGAAATGAAAACAGAATTTGAAAACGAAAATATGAAAAAAAAATCAGTTTTGAAAAGTAACTGAACAAAAATGCTTTAGAAAATTTTAGCCAATATTTTTTACCACTTCCATTTAGGAACTGATTGCGATTGGTCCTTACACATATGAGTGGGGAAGGGGAAATATGAAGGGAACCCATCTTATCCTTTCATCCCCCAAGAAAGGGACAATCACAAAATGAATCCCTAAGCACAGGAGAGAGTAAGGATTACTTTCTTGGTTCATTCTTAAGGGCAAACATCACCCCTGAAGAGAGAAGGGACTGCACAATCTAACTGCAATGGGCCACCTACAGAGAGGTTGCAAGGCAGGGCCTATCCCTCTCAGTGCTCTCACTAGGTTAATGAAGCTCTGTATTTCTCTCAGCACGGAGGTGTGAGCAATTTGCCGAGTCTAGTCCTTAATGAGTAACCTGTTAAATAAAATTGTGTTAAAAATACAAATAGTGTCGAAATAGTGTCTAGCACATGGGCCAAATCTCTGCTGCTTCTTCCAAATCCTAGCAGCTTCTCTCTGTTTACACTTAGTATGACCTGGTTTCTTTCCAGGAAGACTATAGATTTCAGCATGGAAGCTTAGTAGTTCTTGATCCAAAGGGGCCTCGGTAATTTCTGGCATGTTGCTTTAACAGGAGTCAACAGTTATTAAGAGAGGGAAACAGTCATAGAATAAAAGAGCCAGACAATATGGTCAAAGAAAGGTGAGAATAACTACTCAGGGTAAGAGTCACAAAAGGTATTGGAAAATGAAACCATATGATTCAGAAATATATATATATATAAAATCAGCAGCTACAGCTAAGATGGTAACAAGATGGAAAGAACTAAAGAAAGGGAATGGATAGATGTCTTCCCTGAGCACAAAGCTAAAATAGCACTCAGACAGTACTCTGTGGATATCTGAAGAGACTTGCTGATAACTAAAGACAAACATGAAAAACTCCATATAGCCAAGAAAAAAACTGTATGTATTCAATTTTCCCCAATAAAAATCTATGTTAAAGAGTTTAGGGTTGCCTTATTAAGTATTCAAAATCAGGAAATGACAAAATGAAGGTTGATCATGCAGCATAGCATTCCCCTTTGTGAAGTGCATCATCATTACATTTTTAATTACAGGAGTACATTTATCTATATTTATTTATTTCAATTTAAACAAAAACCAGTTAGGTAAAAATATCCTACCTATCTCACTCTTGGGGTTTCTTGACAAATCATTAGGAATCCAACTCAAAACAAAATGGGAAAATACACTATCAGAAGAACCTACTTCTCCAAACATACACATCCACCCACCCAGGGAACAAACATGCCTCATGCACACCATAACAAGACATCAAGAATCGTCCTTCAGCTCCTCAGAAGCCCCCACTACCATCAACAGACACTCATTTGGAGGGGACCTGTATAATCGTTGTCATAGTGCCCACCTTACATATCTAATATCTTGTGACTCTTTCTCATTCTTGTACATGTATATTCATTTCACTGTCATATCTCCATTGATTTAGACGTTTAAAAATAGGTCTGCAATTTTCTCTGTGCTATTTATTTTAATTGTATTAGCATCTGTGTCTTGAATGTTATCTTTTTGAGCATCAGCACAGCTTTCCTTAGGTGCAGATTTGCTGTTAGACCAGTGTATATCTGGAGTAACTTCACTGATATCAATTCCACATTTACACTGAAGTAATTGGAATCAGTCAAGGAGCTGATTTTTCATAGCTTCTGAGCAGCTATGATTCCTATTGAGGTCAGTGGTGTTTATGAACTTGATCTCTAGTTTCACAGCTGTAGCAGTGGTATTATAATTGAAAGAAACTCATCCTGATATTACAGAATCACTTCATCCACTAATGAAATGAAGACAGTGTTGGACCGGGCAGCTCTTTAATGACACACTGCCATGCCACATAAGATCTAAAGGCTCCTTACTCATAGACTCATAGACTCATAGGTCAGAAGGGACCAATATGATCATCTAGTCTGACCTCCTGCACAAGGCAGGCCACAAAACCCTACCCATACACATTTATAACAACCCCGAACCCATGACTGAGTTATTGAATCCTCAAAAGTGAGATTTGAAGACCTCAAACTGCAGGGAATCCATCAGCAAGCGACCCATGCCCCACGCTGCGCAGGAAGGCGAAAAACCTCCGGGGCCTCTGCCAATCCGCCCCGTAGGAAAATTCCTTCCCGACCCCAAATATGGCGATCAGCTAAACCCCGAGCATGCGGGCAAGACTCACCAGCCAACACCCAAAAAGGAATTCCCTGCAGTAACTCAGTTCCCATCCCATCAACATTCCCACAGACCATTGAGCAGACTTATCCGCCGATAATCCAAATCAATTGCTCAAATTAAACTATCCCATCATAACATCCTTATTTAGGAAACCACTCATGCACATGCTTTAGCTTCAGTGAACTCAATGAGGATGAACAATCCTTACTCAAGGGAAAAATCCCATTGAATTCAATCCGTTTACTTGACTTTTTCCAGAAGGAAAAATACTTTTTCTGGTTATGAGCTCCACCTATGTGTGGGCATAGAGTACGGCAGATAGTGCATATCTAACCAAGATATGCCGAGAACTATTTTTAAGGGAAATGGAATAATTTAATACCACTATTCATCAGGATCTTATTGAACACTCCTCTTTTGTGGAGTCTTTTCACTGAGCCCACACATCGTGCTAATTTTGTCATATTTTATTCATACCCCTCAATTTTTTGCCTCCTTCGTCTCAATCTTTTTACCCATTTTCCACCTTGATTTTACTTTCCCTCAACATTCTTTTCCCTAGTTTCACTTTGTAATCTTTCCTTTAATTAGATTGGACATGTATGTATTCTATTTTATATTCACTATATCACAGATATAATGGTATGAGCAAGAAATAATTTTGACACAAGGAAGTTCTGTAAGTCAGCTCTTTGCATTTTAGTTCAATAGTGGAGGGAGGCTTAAAGTGAAAAATACATCTGGATTTCTTTGGGTTATTTGCAGCTGCTTTATTCCTTGTGTGCACAGAACTTACTGTGGAAAATCTGGGATTGGTGAAGATGGTGTTCATTAAAACAAAAAAAGTGAGATCAGAGACTCTGAATACCATAGACCAGTTCTTCTCAGAATCCCAGCTGCTTTTGCAAGCCTTAATGCAATCCTTCACTCAACCATCTTGTGTAATGAAACTAGGCTGGAACTTCATGTATTCATTTGTGTGACTGCTATTCCTCACGGGACCTATTTGTTCTCTTTCTCTCCCCCTTCCCTTATGTTTATATAGCTCTATTTTTCATAATACTCTTTTTTCCTGCTGTTCACTGTGATATGAACTGACACATTTATCATTCTGGCTGTCTCGGCAAAAACTCCTTTTCTGTTGGTGGGGCTTCCTCCTGCATAAATAGTGTTTTTATGTTAAACATAAATTTAATTTTAGGACGCAGTTTATCTATATCATAATGGGGCCGATAAGCATTTGGGATTGCCTGTCTTTTAACACTTTATCACAGACGCAGAGCAGACAGAGATTGAAAAAACCTCTTCATTCATCTAATCTGTCTCTGCTCATCAGTACAAGATCATCCCTACAGTACCGTTCCCTCTTTGGACCTGAACGGCTAGCAAAGTTCAGAGCCACGAAGGTTGCTTCCATTCAGAGGAGAAATTAATGGTGGAGTCAAGTACTCCTTTGATACTACAATCCTGTTTATTTGCAAAGAATGTACCAAGCCCATTTTCCCTCAACATAGGAGAACTCAAACAACAGGAGACAGTTTCTTTGCTCACAGCTCCACGCCCTTTTCAGCCAGCACGCAGCCCAAATGCTCTCTTTCATCATTTCTTAGGACCATGCTTGGTGCTTGTGCAAGCTGTATCTGGTGCTTCCTTGCTGTCTTTTCTGTGCCTATTTCTCATCATGAATGGTGATGATCACCAGAAGCACTGCCTACTGGTCAGGCAGGGGTGTGGCAGGATGTCTTCTTCCCAGGCATCCTCCTTAGTGTTGCTGAATCCTTTGGTGGACTGTCCTGCAGTGACTGTCCTCCACTCAGGTCACCTATTCAAGTCTGTCCCTTTTATGGTATGTATAAAGAGTCTAACAATAAGGAAGCCTTCAGAATTTATGCAGGAGGCCTCAGGGCTCCCTGACTTTGTTTAGGACCTCTCAGTCCACACTCTTTTATTTGCAGAGTCTTCTCCCCACCCAGCCAGGTCCCCACATCAGTGATAAGCCTCCGTAGCTGTCCCTCTTTAAGGGTTGGTAGGGGAGGCTAGGCCAACCCTCTCTCACAGGCTCTGATCAGGGGCCAATGGTAGGCAGACAAACTCCGCATACTGGGGTGCTAAGCTCCTTTCTTCCTAGATAACTTCCTACCCCTCCCGTCTTCCCACATGGTAAAGTAAAAAATTAAAACACAAGGAAAAAGGTCCTAGCCTTCAGAGAGTGTCAGGCCCCATCTTTGTAGGCTTGGGCAGGCCACTATCACCAGGCCTCAGGCAATAAGAACTTTTGGGATGCTCCTTCCTAAGGGCTCAGAGCACAAGTCAGCTCACCTCCATTGCTTGCCCGCCTGCCACTGAGCTACTCTGCTCCCCTTTTAAACTTCACCTCCAACCTGTGAGGACTTAGCAGGTGCAGTGGGCTGGGGCCACCTAAGGACCGAACACTCCTTAGCCCCTTCCTTTCCAGTGGGAGATTTGTACCCTCTATCACATTCCTTCTTCTCTCTCACACATACACCCTTTCCCCTCTAGTATACCAATACCCAGCTAAGCCCCTCTCCCATATAGTTCAAAATCCTGTGCCTTTGTGTTGGACAGTGGCTGCTACCGTTTCATAAAGGAACTTCACTGTCTCTTACAGCTATCTTAAATGAACGGCAGTGGTTACTAGTTCCAATGACATTTCATCCAACCCACAACAGTACTTTACATTAGAGCTGGTGTAAATGTTTAGATTTTTTTTCCATCAAAAATACCCTTTTATGTAGTATTTCTTTAGGGTTTTTTCCCAAAATACAACAGTCTTAATAAAAACCTGAGAAACTGTTGTTTTGAAAATAGAAAATCATAGATAAAATGTTGAGGAAAATATGTTATATAATAATTCATAACATTTGAAAAACAAAAAAAGATTTCAAATGTCAGGAATTTCTTTTCATTTTTCCTGATTTCCTCTATGTGGCATGTATGGATTGTTTTGCAATCTTTGGATACCATAGCTCCTTAGATACCATAGTCCAGCCACTCATAGCCCCTTGTGGCAGGGGTAATAAGACTCTTTTAGACATTCATTTTATTTGTGGTAAGAGGTATGTTCTTTATGATGAACGTCAGCCTTTATTGTTTTTTTTAAATTATTTTTTTAAATTTCAGATTGATATTTATAGCACATAGGGTCATAAGCATGGCTTGTTGAGATTGGAACTTAAATGCAGACTACATAGCTGAGGCTCAGTCTAGACAAAAGCGTGATAATGATAGCAGATATGGGAAATCAAAAAGAATACATGATGGGGAATAAAGGAAGACCCCTACAATTTATTTTCCAGGGCCCTAGTTTGAAGGCAATGTTAGATCCTCTGCTGTGCTCGGATGTGCCAGTAACAGCTATAGCCAAGATTACTCTCTTTCTTTTTTTTTCACCCTTCTTCATTTGCTCTTGTTGAGAAAGGTACAGCCTTTTCTTCTGAAAGAGGGCCTTGCTATATTTATACAAGATGTTGTCAGCTTGTGATTAGATTATTGGAGTGCGTTTTAAATGGTCTACACCATAGATGTCAAACTCAGGCCCGCGGGCCAAATCTGACCCACAGTGTAATTATATTTGGCCCGCGAGAAAATACCAAATGTCTACTAGAGCTGGCCCGCTGGTAGACAGCGCATACACCGATTTCACATGTGCTTATAGTATTAAGCTTTGCTTGTTCCAGATTCAATGTTTAAGCAAAACTTAAGTTTGTTTCCATATGAAAAGGTTCATCGTTATATTTGATGAGAAGGAAAAACTTCCTCAATTGTAGACATTTTTTCAATAAATATCAAGGTTGGCCCGCGACTTTGTCCAAGTTTTTAATTTTGGCCCACTGTGTATTTGAGTTTGACATCCCTGGTCTACAGCGTTTGAAAGCTCAAGCTAGCACAGAATGTTGCTGCTTCTTTGTAGCAGTGGTGTAGTGTGTTCTTGGCATGAGACATTGCTTAACAAAGTAAGCAGTGGCTGTGTGCTAGTTTCCAGGTAGAATTTAAGGTGTTGGTTTTGATCTATGGTAGAAAATCAAAGGTTTAGAGACTTGTGTATCTGAGAGTCCACCTTGCTCCCTGTGTGGAAGCACCATAATTGCATTCAATGGAGGCATTCAAGTTGATATCTCTCTTCAAGGGTCTGGTGGCATGGCATTTTCTGTGAAGAGGCCACAACTTTACATTTCACTTCCTCTGTGGGCTGACAGAACTTGTAGGGTATGTTGCAAAGCACATCTATCTTCTAGGATATTTGATAAAAGATGACTGGAATGTTGGGAGCAAGGGGAGCTTATTGTGTAGCTGGTTCATTGTTTTACTGTGAGTTAAATGCTGTTTCTGGATTGGCCAGTGTTTTATTTTATTCATTGTCTGTACCCTTAAAATTCACATTGACATCTAAGGTTTGAGATACAATAGGGGCTTAATCAGAAAACATAAATAAGAGCACAAAGACAATAAATATACATATCTGAATAAAAAAAATCCAGTCATTTCACAATTGTCAGAGTAATCTTGCATTATTTTTTGTTTAGCTTATTATATCGTGTCTGTAACCATAGTTTTTGATCCCCTAGAGCACTAATTGAGACCTATTACAAGTCATAAATTAGAGAGATTAAGGAAAAATCCCTCAAAAACAGTAACAAATTAAACAATGTGCAATCTTTAATGCTCTCCTAAGAGCAATTTTTCTTCTTCCCTTGTATTCTTTGCTTCCTTTCCTCTCTTTTTACCGCCTCCTACTAGGTGAAGGTTCTTTTCTTGTTATACAGAAAGCATAGTCTAGAAGCTATGTTTATTTGACTCCTCAGAAATCCCTAGTTTGTCTTGTCCTATTCTTTATAATGGTGGTTTTATGTTGTGTCATTCTGGGTCTGAGTTTGTTCAATATTATATTATTTCAAGGTAAAGAGCTCAAACAGCACTGGATGAATCCTTTCTCTGATGAGGCTATTACAGCTGGATTCTAATAATATATTTTATTATGTACTGTAGATATCATCCCTCTTCCAAAAACATTTGGGCTGCTAAAATGTAATAGAAGGTAACCAGAGAGAGATCTATTGGAATAATACAGTGAATGTCCATAATAAAGTTTAAAACTGCTGAGAATCTTTTAGCCATTAGGGATTATAGGAAGGACAGTGAGTGAGAGGCAGCTGAGCTCAAACAGAAGATTCAATAATTTGGGGTCATCAGTTATGAAAAAATGACCCAAGCTCAGATGTAAAAATTTAAAAAAAAAGAGACTTGAAGTCAGTCTTGCAGAGATATAGAAAATCCTGAAAGGAAATGAGTGTACTGATGCCAATAGTTTGTATATCAGTAAGTAATATGAAAACAAGGTCATGGACCAAACTGAAGAAGGGATTAACCTACAAGTAAGTCAGGCAAAATGTGTTTCCATACAAATGGTGAAAATGTTAAACCAACTGTTTTGATCAGCAAACACTTTTTTAAACACTAAATTGAGAATTTTCAAGGTTTGTGCTTTTAATTCAGTTCAGATAAGCAGCCACAATTTTGGATACCTATGAGTGGCCTGATCCAAAGCCCAATGAAATTAATGAGAGTTTTCTAATCTAAAATGGGCTGTATATCTCATTAGAACAGTTTTTCAGTGAGATATCATAACTAGTCATACATTTTTGAAAGGGATTCTAAACTTCATGCTTCAGCATTTTAATCACAGACATATATGGCTGGAAGGGACCTCAAGAGGTCATCTAATCCAACCCCCTCAGTTAAGGCAGGACCAAGTATGCCTAGACAACCTGCTAGGTCTTTGTCAAATCTGTTCTTAAAAAAACTCCAATTATTGGGATTCCATAACCTCCCTTGGAAGCCTATTCCAGTGCTTAACTACCCTTATAATTAGAAAGTTTTTCCTAATATCTAACAAATCTTCCTTGCTACAATTTGAGCTGATTACTTCTTGTCCTAACTTCAGTGGACATGGAGAACAATCGATCAGAGTCCAGTGCCACTAGACTAGCGCTTCAAATTCTTCAGTTTAATATTGAGGGCCTGTCAGCAGCCTAATACAATATCATTAGTTCATTAGCCACTCATCACAGTATTGACATAATCTGTTTGCAAGAAACTCAGGTTGCTAATAGTGTAGCTGGACATTATGGTATAAATGGCTTTGACCTCATTTCAAACTCCCCGGATTCAAAATGACTGATTCAAAATGATTCAATATACGTGGGGTCCAATATATTTGATGCTGTTCTACTCTTCTCCTCCAGTTTTTACAAAGTGATCCAGGTTGGTGGCTTTAGAATTGCTAACTTATATAAGCCACAAGTGTGCACTAAACCAGCAGGTCCTTTCAACACTTGATCATCCAGCGATTTTTGTTGGTGATTTTAATAACCACCACTCTGACTGGGGTGGGATGCTGATTTGGATGATGATGGCAAGTAGTTGATGGACTGGGTGACTGTCATGGGCCATCCTCTCTGGCTGGGTAGCTGCGGCCTTCCTTTGGGTCCCGATTCCGGGGGATGCCACAGTGCCTTTGCAAATGGGGAATAGTTAATGTGCCTGTGTGGGTTTCAGCCCGCAAATAGTCTGGTGTCCGGCCCTCAGGCAGGGCAGGCAGGTACGCAGTCTAGAGCCCAGGCCCCCAGCAGTGCGGGCAAGAAAGCAGTCTGACGCCCAGCCCTCAGGCAGGGCGGGCGGGTAGGTAAGCAGTCTAATGTCTCTGACCTTCTGGAAGGGATTGAGGCAAGCAGTCGTCCAGCCATACAGCTGAGAGGGAGGATTCTTCCTCCGGGGGCAGCTAGGGAGAGGGGGAGGGGGGTGCAGGCCCACCCGTCATCACTGCATCCTAGCCCAGGGCCCTAGCAGAGGCACATGCATTGCCACTGAATCGGTGGGGCTCCTGCCGCAACACGCTGGTGGGGCTGGGCCCCTAACTCAGCCACTGGGTCTGGCTGTCCCTGGGCCACTTCCTCTCTGAGTCCCCAGGTACCTGTTTCCCCTGGGCTGTAGGGGTCTTCGGCCCACGGCTGACTCACCAGTCCCTCCTCATCAGTGGGTGGTAGGGCGGGAGGTCCTCAGCGAGGGGTAGCTCCTCTAAGTCACAGGATTCCCGGGGGCTTCCAGCATCAGGTAGCTCATCCAGGTTGGGTCCAGCCTCCGGGGGCTCAGCGATGGGCAGCTCCTCTAGGTCTGGCCCAGCCTCTGGGGGGGATCTCCCATCAGGGTTGCTTGGGCTCCTCGGTCCAGTCTCAGGGATCTGGTAACTCGGGCCAATCCCTGGGGCCCATGGGCCAGGTCCAGCCTCCCGGCCCTGGAGGCCCTATCCACTCCTTATACCGGCGGAGTTCAGGAAGCCGGCGGGGCTGCTGTCCAGAACAGTGGGTGCCTCTCACATCTGCCAGGCTCCAGTCGGGCCTGGGCCCCTGGCAGCGGGGCAGCACGTCTGTCTCCAGCAGCTGTCTCTCCCTTACTGAGGTCTATGGCCTGGCCTTTATACTGCCCCTTCCTGCAGGGGCTCTGCCCCTCCGCTGCCGGTTGGTCTGGCTGGCCGGCCCTGTCACAGCCCGACTACTCTGTCTACTGTAGGATTCTTACTTTCTTTTGGAGCATCTGGTGCTGACCACTGTTGGAGATAGGACATGAGACTTGCAGGACCTTGGGTATGATCTAGAATGGCAGTCCCTATGTTCCTATGAGATTTGCAATAGTTCCTGCTTTCTAGTTGGGCCAGAAATATAGTGAAAACAACTTTGAGTTTGATTTCTTTCCCCCAACACTTCTTCTCTGATCCAGGCCCAAACCTGGAAGTTTACGGGTATGCAATAAAAAACATATTAATAGTGTGGAGGAGGAAATAACTAGCTAGTTGCCTATTCCCACTATTTTTACCATTTTATGAAGTGGACACTGTAAGAGTTCAAAATGCCAAGAGCAGATGGCTACTCAATAAAGGAATAAATTACCAAAGGGCAGTACAACATAAAAATGAAGGGCTAGCAGGGAGCTCAAGAAATTATCTAGTTCATCCTCTTGCCCTGAGGCAGGATTAGGCATAGCAAAACTATCCTTGAAAGACATTTGTCTAAGCTCCGCTTAAAACCTCCAATGATGGGGAGTCCACAAACTCCCTTGGTAACTTGTCCAGTGCTTGACTATCTGTATAGTTAGAAAGCTTTTCTAACATCCAAGTTAAATCTGCCTTGCTGCAAATTAAGCTGATTACTTCTTGTCCTATTCTCAGTGGACATGGAGAACAATTGGTCACTGTCTTCTTTAAAACAACCTTTACATATTTGACTGTTAACATGTAAGTAAAGACTCAGCAAACTACTGTTTCCAAACTCTTGACCTCTTTTCAGTCAGATCAAAGTATTTCTAAAGCTGGTAAAATACCTCTCAAATCTCATATAAAGTATATCACAAATAATTTCTTAGCACAGAATAAAAAGAAAGTCCCTTCCCCAAAGAGCTTACACTTTAAGTATGAGACCAAGACAGAGGTGGATATATAAATGGACAGAGGAGAGGGTACAAGGAAGTAATGAGACAGTACTGGCCTCTAATGTTGCAAAGAGGTGGAGAGTGGCTTCGTCTCCTCACAGGACCAGTGACAGTATGCCTATCTAATAAGTGAGCCCCTTCCCACCTGAACAGTTTCCAGCGAGGGTGTGGGCCCAGAATGTGTGGACTCTGATTATCCTCAGCAGGTGTATACTGTTTCTTGAGCACTATTACCACCTAGCAGAGTGCAGAGAAGTCCCAAAGCTCCTCTGGCGTTGGCCACTGTTGGAAGACAGGATACTGGGTTAGATGGACCACTGGTCTGACCCAATATGGCCATTCTTATGTTCTAAATTCTGCTGGGGCTACAGCTGGGACAGAATTGGCTGTGGGATTGGGAAGCCATAACCTTCATCTGTCCCTCATGAAATTAAGCATTGAAACTTTCTTGGTGGTTATTAAAATTCAAATAATATTTCTACCTAGATTAGCTGTGTTAGCCCTGGTTTCCTGGATAAATTACAACAGAAGAAAGTACATGCTGGCTTACCTAAAATCACCTGTGGCTACAAGAGGATAAGCTATCCTTCACTTCCTATCTTAATTTATTGTATTGTGTTCCTGAAAGTGGTAAATGTGTGATGCATTCCATCCCAGAGGGGGCTATATTTGAATGTGAGTGCAGCGATCCAGAGACTGTTGTTATCACATCATACCACAGAGTCTGTAAAGCACCCTGGGGGTTCAGCTCTTCTGCATGAAAGGTGTTTAAAAAATGAAAGGTATGTTCATAATGGGTTTCAGTGGAATACTACATTATCCTCATTGAATTACAATGATGGATTAGGAGGATCCGTGGCTGGTAAAAAGGAAAGGCTCGAGTGCATTATGTACTTCCTTCTCACAATGCATTCGGGGTCTGAATATGTTAAAAGCAGTTTGGGCAGCCTCCACGGAGGAGGCCCAAGGCTGAAAGAGCAGGGGGAAGAGGACTGATGACTTTTAATAATGAGAAATTAGCACTCTTCAGCAGTAGATCTCAAAATGTTCTTCAAAAAAGGCAGGCAAGGATTCTTATCCCACTGAACTGATGAGAAAACTGAGACACAACAGGGTTAAGGGTAAAATTTTAGGAGCCCCTATTTGGAAGTTGAATTGAAAGTAACTAACTGTTTAGGCTGCTCAGCCCTGGTCTATACTACAAACTTATGTCGATATAATTCTATTGCTTAGGGGTCTGGTACACCACACCCCTTAGTGCCGTAGCTACACCGACCTTAATCCTCTGCATAAACAGCGCGTAATCCATGGAAGGGAAGTAAAGGGACATAGCCTCTGCCTCTCAGGGAGGTGGGGTACCACACTTAACACACGTTTTTTTTTAATGAAAGAAAGGAAGGGTTCAATGGTGGCTGAGCACAAGGCAGTGCACAGTTATGCAGCTGCAGCAGTGAGTGAGAGGGAGGTTGTGAATCAGAGAAGTAATTTGCACCCCAGAAGAAGGAATTATCCTGCACTAGGCTTATACTTGTCACAGCCTACATCCCTGGCACATTGAAGGGCAGGGGAGGGCCAAGATTCTTTCCTTTTCTTGTTACTCCCCACTCACATGTGCCGGGAAGTAGTGGGGGGGACATGTAGGAGCCCCATGAATGCTGCTCGTCCCCTTTCACAGATATCTATGGCATGGGTAGCCGGTAGAGGGCAGTGTATGTCCCTTTACTTCCCTATACCAGTGTGCAGATGGATTGCAATCTGAACCAACGAAAGGACACATTACTAAGGCCCGGTCTACACTTACCTTCGGGATTCGGCTGCAGTCGACGGGAGATACGCAAGCGATTTACACTTTGCTGCGTTTCTTCCGGGCACTGTCCACCCGCACTGCGTCGAAGGGAACAGTACGCCTTTGACGCAGCGCTATGCCACTTACCGGGGTAGTTTTCCTGTGTCAATTGCTGGATCGACTGCGCGGGTATACAGAGACCTCTCAGTCGATCCAGAGACTTTGCTGCTGTCAGTGTGGACCCAGCCTGAGAATGGACATGGGAAAGTGAAGTGTTTCAGTTCTCAGAGTTGGGCAAAGCCTGTTGCTTTGCAATGCACCCTGTAGGTCTTAGCTACTATAGGTTTGATAGTTATCTGTCAGAGCTTTGTGTGTTGCATTTCAAAATAACCTAAACCTTTTGTCATTTTTACAACACCCAGCAAAGCCATTGCCCTGTGAGCCCATATGATGTGCCTGTCACTTTTCTTTAATTTCTTTCTGCCCTCTTCTCTTCTCCCACATCTTCGCTCCTTATAATTGTTTTTCTTGGTACTCTACTTGTATCATTTTATTTCTCCATAGAGTATGCATCCCAGTTTGAAAAATAGCCCCCATTCTCCTTTGTAAAAGAAAGCATTTGGTCATATTTACAATAGATTGAAAAATCAATGTGCCACAGATTTTCCACAACAATCCATTAAGTTAATGTTTCAATACATAATTAGTTAGTGTGCCATCTTATAGTCCATGCAGTTATATCAAATTATGGCACTGTAGGCATCTTTAAATTAGCAATCTCATAATGAAACATTTACATTAATTTTCAAGAGGGAATCTCAAAGAGACAAGGTAAGGGAGGTAATAGCTTTTATTGGACCAATTTCTGTTGGTGGAAGGAAATGAGAGAGCTTGTAACTTCTGCCAACAAAAGTTGGTCCAATAAAAGATATTACCTCACCTACCTTGTCTCTCAAATCCAGGGACCACTCTGGCTACAAAGACACTGAAAACAAAAGAGTATCTCTCAGCCACACAGCAATGTAGACTTTACACCACTGTGTTCTGGAGGTGGGTCACCTTTGTGCATGAGACTCCAGGTTTTTAAAGGTATTTAGATGCGTAAAAATGCTGAGATGTGCCCAACGATTTCAAGAGATAGGTGCGTAGAAACTTTTGGAAATCCTATTGGATGGCTACCTTCATCTTTATATACCTAAATACCTTTTAAAAATCTTGCTTTCAATGTATTTGTATTATGCTCAGAAAGGCAGATGTAATTAGTTTTGTTGGAAAAGGGATATGTGTGTGTTAATGTTTAGTACTAATACCAAACCGTGCTGATTAAGGAACCTAGGATAGAAAAATTCTGCATACCAATAATAATCCCATCAGAAGCCAATCACCCTCAGCCCATCTCCTTCATGTTGTGACAGTGTAGTTTACATATTTCTATAGCCATTGTCCAAAAGTGTTAGACAGTAACCACAATCCAAGAGAACTCATTCATCACTCAAAGCAAAGATTAATGTACAATGTACCCTTGCATATTATCTGTCCTTTATTTGTTTTCACTAAAGTCATAAATTTACCTCCAACCTCTCCTCACCATAAACACACACATTATATAATAATTTTCACACTTATGAAAGATTAGTCTTACCACACTGATCCTGCAAATATTTGGGCACAAAAATAACTTAATGCATGCAAATAGTCCCAGATGGTGGTACTGGTGGTAAATGTTTGAAGGATGGGGGCTTATATTTCCAACATTAGATATGTGAATCAATAGATGCCCAGTAGATGGCACTATGTAACAAATTTGTGAAACTATAAAGCCCCAACATTTTTTTCTCTGAGAGCATTTTTGAAACATTAATCAATTCGCAGAACTAACACAATGCATGAAACCTAAGATAAAAGTTATTTAAACTCTATTTGTTTATTGGAAGAGAATGAAATTATAGGGAATCAATTCTAATTCAATGAACAGGAAGTTGGACAACTGAACTCACTTTCCAGAATGCAGCCTTGCATGGGAATTTCAAAGCAAAATGGGAAGCTACTGTGTAACTCCTAACTTCTGAGATTTTAAATAATTATATTTATTAGTGTGAGTCAGGGATTAGAGGAAAAATAAATGTTTTACAGATGATAAAGAAGAATGAGATAAACAAAGGACTGTCAGAATTGATGTGTGTGGGAGGAGAGGAAGGAGAATGTTCACCAATTTCGTTTTGTTTCTTGTTTTTGGGAAAGGCTTGTTTGAAAAAATGAGGTTTGCATCAGGTCCTAAAAACCATGGGGCAGATACCAAGCTATGAGTTCTTGAATGGTGGACGTGGAATGGAGAGAACAAATAAACACAGTATGGTTCCCTGATCTTGGGACTAATACTTCACTGACCTCTGACATAAATTAGAGCAGCCTAGGAACCGCTCTAACCCGTGCTGCCTGATTATAATCTATAAGGGGCCATCTGCTAGTCAGGGATAGTTGTAGTGCAGTGTACTTTAACCACACCCCCTCCCCACAAACTGATTGGCCCTTGCCTTGCTGCAGGGGAAAATGATATGGGAGCCAGTTACCCCTACTCTACACCCATTGGTGACTCTTCCATGCTAAAGGACTCCCCAGCCAGGGAAATGCAGCTGCTTTCTGTACCCTTTGAGTAACCAGAGCTTCATGGATGGAGCAGAGCAGGCCAGAGAATTGAGTCCCATGTGTATTAAAATGCCATTTTTCTTTCATAATCCCAATGTTGTTGTGAAAGAGCTAAAAGAGATAAAATAGCAGCTTTTTAATTTAAAAGACATATGTTCAAAGGCTGAAGATTAAAAAGTCCAGTTGTGCATATAAGTTAATTATATACCTTTCTGAATTACACCATCATTCATTTTTGCGTTAAATGGGGGAAAAAACAAATGAGATGAAATAAACATCATGACATTTAACTGAACAAATCTTATTTGTGAAAGGAATACAGGAATTGTAGAAACTATTAAAGCTCCGATCCTACAAACCATTACGTGGACACGTAATCTTTGGTCACTCAAGCATCCCTGTTGATTTGAGTGGGATTACTTGTGTGAGTAGGGATTGCTTGCACAATGTTCACAAGCTTTGTCTTATATTTCTTTCTATATGGAATGCTCTTGTCTTTTTACTAGAAAATACTGATCAAAAGCACAGTGGGTTTTAAGTCTTGATTAGAGAGCTGTGAACATTAAAGTGTGCTCCAAGTTTGAAAAGTCCACTGTAAAAAAATGACTTCAGGATTCTTTGTGTTTATGATCTCTTTATTGATCCTTCCATATCTCATTTGCCCAGTTTACAAATCCAAACAAGATTCTCTTAAGTGTCAGCACTGCAAACAAGATAAAGCCTAGAGTCTGAAAATCAAAGCTCTGTTCTTTCGGCTTCCTACGCTGTCACCATCAATAGAAAGTATGGAATCAGAACTCAGCTGCCAGTTTTGCAAATAATGCTCAAGTTAAAATAAAAGAAAGAAATGCCTTTCTGCAGCAATAGTACATTGATTCCACAAAGCAGACAGTCTAAGTAGTGACATATGTTCACAGGTTTGAAGGTTGAATTTCGGTGAGACCAATATAAAAATTAGGATTGTTGTTTAAGACTTATCGAAAGTTATCCTGACCTCATGGGTCTGCAAAATTGGGTAGGAATCTCACGAGTTCAGGATGTGTGGTGATACTTGCAGTGTTTTGACATTTTCAACTTCTGACTTTGTCCAGAAACTTGCAATGCTTGAGGCCCAAGGAAATGAAAGAAAACAAGGAGGAAGCAATTTTTTGAACTCCAGAGGAGTTGGTTTTGGCTTTTCATTTGAACTTTGATTACATGTTAAGTACTGTCTCATTTTATCTAAACTAATTTACCTGCTGTGATGTTCCCCTACTGCAGTTTGGACTGGTGTATTGCTGTGTCACTCCAATCCCCCACTCCTGGAGCCCATTTTACTTGCTTTGCTGTGAGAACTCCCACTCCTGGGCGGTTAACGCACAGCCTCCAGCAACTCAATGAGTGAGTGCTTCTAGCCAGCCAATATCCCCAGTCCCAGATGTAACCCTAGGAACTTCCGACTTACAATGTTCAGTGCTGCCCACTGAAAACTGCAAGCTCATATGTTCGTCAATTTAACAAAGCAATTGATATGTGCTCGCTTTGTCACTTTAGTTTAAATGGAGTCTCTAACACACCTTGAACCAAATGCACTACTTTAGGTAAAATAAACACATTTATTAAACTACAGAAGGATTTTAAGTTATTACAAATCAGAGGAAAGCAAGTCAGGTTTAGTCAAGGTAAACAAAAGCCAAACTCATTCTAAACTAAGTTTAACAGAGTCAGCATCCTTACAAACTCAGATGATTCTCACCACAGGCTGGCTGATTCCCTTTCAGCCAGACGCTCCCCTTTGGTCAGCACTTCAGTAAGTTGGTGGTGTTTAGAGATGGAGGTGGAAGAAAGAGACAATGGCAAAATGTTTCCTCTTTTTAAAAGGTTCCTTCTCCCATCTCAGGCTTCATCCCCGCTTCATGGTCAGGTGACAAACAATGTCTGTGTATAGTTCCCTTCATTCTCTGCGTCACTGTGGTCCTTCGTGGATTCCTTTGTTAAGGTTTAGGCCAGTCCTTTGTTCCTGAAATGCTGAGCTGGGTTTGATCTATACAAGCTTTAATGAGGTGCGAACTGCCCCTCTGCTCAGAGTGTCTTGCTTGGATATGTTTTAAGCCATGAGACACATCTTTGGGAATATCACATAGCGAAGCCTCATAACCATACACATGACATTACAACAAACGTCACTATAACAATAATGTTTAGTATGTCGTGAGCATTCCAAAAACATCCTACATGACATACTTAGAATTAAACAATAATAGCCAGTTGCACTGTAAGGGTGACCATGCTTGGTGTGGGGTATCACACCTGCTTTTAATAAAATCAATTTCTTTTGATTAAAAACTCAAATTGATAGCATGATTTAGAAGACTCTTAACGAGCAGATATATTTAACATGACATTTTAAATCTCTGAATTAGGAAAAACATTTTCCATCTGTAATTGCTTAAATGAGGATACTTTAAAAAAACACTCTAGATTTTTATGGGCAAGATCTTTAGATGGCGTAAAGTGGAATACCTCCTTTGAAGTTAACTAATAGACATAGAAGATTAGGGTTGGAAGGGGCCTCAGGAGATCATCTAGTCCAACCCACTGCTCAAAGCAGGACCAACCCCAACTAAATTATCCCAGCCAGAACTTTGTCAAGCCACACCTTAAAAACCTAGGGATGGAGATTCCACTACCTCCCTAGGTAATCCATTCCAGTGATTCACTACCCTCCTACTGAAAAAGATTTTCCTAATATCTAACCTAGACCTTTCCTATTGCAACTAGAGACCATTGTTCCTAGCTCTGTCATCTACTACCACTGAAAATAGCCTAGTTCCATCCTCCCTGGACACCCCTCTTTCTGACACCAAATACATAGCCATGCATTTACTTCTGCAATTTGATGGTCCCTACCTGGGCCTTTTCCTTCAACAGGGAGAATGGACAAGAACACCACTTATGTCTCAAACTCCTTTATCCTTCTTCCCAGAGACATGTAGTCTGCAGTGATCCACTCAGGGTCATTCCTGGCAGTGTCATTGGTGCCCACATGAAGAAGTAGGAAGGAATAGTGGTCTGAGAGCTTGATAAGTCTTAGCAGACTCTACGTCACATCCTGAATTCTAGCTCCAGGCAAGCAGCACTCTTCTTGAGTTTCTCGGGCTAGACGGGAATTAAGTGATGCTGACTTATATCTGCTGAGGATCTGGCCCTTATGAGTTTTACAGCTGCATGACAAAATATATATGGGCCCCATTCTGCTTTGAGTAAGGGAGAGACAATTCTGAGTTTCAACTCAAATATTTGCATTCAAACACATTCATCAGATGGATGTAATTATACTATCCCCCATAGAAGAATCAGGGATTTGGTTCCCTCAACAGATCCCCAAAGACTCTAATGGATCTCAAGAGAAGTGCAGGAAGCAAAAGGCAAGCTGTGACTCCCAGTCACAGCCATCATTGCCTCCCTCTTGTCTCTGAACAAGAACTGTTTCTAAGTTCTCTCTTGCCCTTTTTCTCAGACAAAGGAATTGCAGAGTGAGGAGGCAGACGCAGGTAAATATAGCCTCAGGTTGCATTAATTAATGCTGTTTCCAGTGTGTTTGGGAGGAGGAAGATCTAGAGAAGCAGAACTGCTTCCCTTGCTCTGCATCCTCCTAGCTCCATGGAGCATGAACATTGTGTGTCTTCTACAGGGAGTCTTCAGTAGTGTTCGCAGAGCTGGGATGCAAACCACTCCTCATGTCCATGGGCTCCAGTTCCCCTCATCATGTAGACAGAAAGGAATGTAAGGCCATCAACTTTATTGTACATCTCAGCCTCATCCCACAAATACCCACTGTTTTTCATAAATGCACCTCCTCCAGGCTGTGTTGCGGGGGAAGCCACATAAGAGTCTCAAAGCCAGGAGATGAGGAGGGAAATTGCACTCAGGTCTTGAAGCTGCTGATTATGGTAAAATAGCACATTATGTTATATTTAGTCAACAAATAATAATGCAAACCACAGTGACGGGAGATAGACATGCATTTCCTGAAAGAGAACTTAACTATTTTTCAGGGCTCGGTACTGCAGGGGGCTGAACACTCAGGCTCCAACCACCAAATTACCAAATTAAGCATGTGTCCCATGGAAGTCCTCACGTGCTTAAAGTTATGCACATAGTTAAATGCTTTGCTACATTGGGGCACGTAGGAGGATTAAATTACTTCAAAGCCTGAATTTTCTCTCTGATGCAGTATATTGTATATTTCAGTGAATCCTGCGGCAGAATGCACTACTCCAGTGATGTCCCGGTGAGCATCAGGGCAAAGGAGCAAAATGGTATTGCAGATGAAGACTTGCAGAGGATGGCTGGAGAAGAGTGCCCGTTTGTGAGTCCAACTAGCATGCTTTTCGATCCAGAACAAGCAAGAGAAAAATAACGATGTGCAGCTAAACTCTGCAATAAATAATACTGTGTCAACAAAGTTGCCTCTTGCATTGTACAGACAAGAGAGTTGATAAATTGGGAAATCCCTGAAGCACCATTCACTATCCAGAAGACAATGTTTTATTTATGTAGATAAATAACCCTGCCTTAATCTAATAAAACTGTTAGGGTGAAATTGTGTGATTTTATATCTGTAATGTGAGAGTTTCCAAGTCATAAGTATCGGTTTATGCAAATAGGTCTTAAACTCATCACTTCTACCAACCTCATTATTGGTATCTGTCTTCACTGAAACTGTGTAAACTGTGTGCTGAGTGCACTTCATTAAGGCTGACAAGCCAAAGGCTTCTCCTTTTCCCTATGTATTGCCATCTTCATTACAATACAGAGGCCATTAAATGAGCCTTATATAGTGTCAACTTTTTTTCCTTCCCTCATATTTCTTGATTGTACATTAAAAATCCCTTTAAAGAAGAAGGAAGGATTATTTTACAATGGGAAATTTAGCACCTCTGAATCCACCGATAATGCATTCATTCCTGGGTGTTTTGTATACTTCACAAGATGTTTGAGCATTTTAATCACAAATGTATAATTTAACCATTTGGCAAGGAGTGGTGTTTTTGTTTTTCGGAAATCCAAATGTTTTCTTTTCACTATCTCTAGTCTCACTATGTTGTACTCTACCCTATTTTCTAGTGCATTGGTCATTCTGCAATATTTAAAGGTGAAACAGAATGTTTAAAAACTAGATCCTCCTCAAGTGCCATATTCCGGTCAACACCTACAGACTGAACCCAGAGGATGAGCACAGGGAACTCCCTCCTGGTCTTGCACCCCTGCACAGGGACTGGCCAGAATACTTTAGTCTGCCGTTCCTCCTAGCACCACTAATTTTTTGAAAGAAGGTGATGACTGGCAACATAAGTGAGGGGGAAATACTTTCTGCGTAGTTAGCATTGGAAACATGTTATCTGAGATTCACTTTAAAATATGTGCCAATCAGTTTCTCCCTTACTCACCATTTAAGAACTAAATTCTGAACTTTGTTTCCACTGCTGCACATGGTGATCACATTAAACCTAAAGTATTGCAAATGGATACCACTACTTGCTCTGCTTTATAAGTTGATGATGCCATCAACTATTGCAGGAAAGAGTCAATTTTGCACTCAGATATTAGCCGGTAAAAGCTTTTTAAAGTCACTTTTAACAAAATATGAGTCATGTTTGTGTTTAATGTTCTGCAAAGTTAAGCTGTGAATTATGTTGTACAAAACACATATCTAGAAGAATTCATACAAGAAACTTTGCTGCTGTTAGTGGTAGTGTTTGTGCCATAGTATGCTCTCTCCCCACCATTACTTGGCTGCCTGCAACTGAGAAGTTTCCTTGTGAAATAGGCACTAATGTTGTCTAGAAAAAATTATGGGGTTGGATTGTGCAGTTACATGGGGGATCTCCATACCAGCCATTGAGATCTGCAGAACTTCAGTGTTAAAGATAAAGATTTCATTTGTGTGGCACTGGCATGTAAATAATGTGATGAACTAGGCCCCACCTTTTTAGTCTTTTCTGTAGTGAAGAAAATCTTGACCTCGGAGTGTTGAGGTCCTGAGTGATTGTCTTCAGAGAGGCATGTGACAAAAATAGTTTTATGTGTGGCGTGAGTAGCTGTCTATCATCTCAATCAGATGTTAACTTTTAAGTCTAACGATGACTATGTATACATCAAAAATTCACATACATGTTCCAGAATAAGGTTGTCTTACTGACTGTCTTTTCTTGTGCAGTAACATGCAACTGACAACCACTGAGGTGTTTGAACTAACAGCTCATCAGTTTAAAAGTGTAGAAACTAGTGGCAAAGTTTTTCCAATGCAGCGCACTTGACTCTGCAATTTGCTTCTCCATTTGGTCTGACTTTTGAAGCACACTAAAAGACCTATCTGTTTTGAGCAGGAAGGTGTTAGAAGGGTTTCGTAGTGGTGGCATTTGTCCTGTGGGACCCTCTGCAAAGCTCAGTTCCAGGGGCCCTACCTTTGTGGAGAATGCCCTTCTGATCTACAAAATGGCATTTTCTTCACAGTGTGATCTCCCATGTGCTATACATGGAAGCTCATGTTGAATGGGCACCATTTTATAGAACAAAATGGCATCCTTCACACAGGTAGGGCACATTCTGGCTCCACGCAACTGTTTGTCAGCAGGGACGCATAACTGATCATCATGTGCTTGCATAGGTTGCAGATGCCTAACACTGTTACTGGGGCTTAATGAAGTGTACAGTGCTTCTGATTATTGATAATTTGGGTGAGTTAATTGGTCAAAAGGCTATAATTTATTGAAATAGGCTAAAAGACTTGCAATTACATGTAGACATTCATCCTTTTAAAATGGAAATGATAAGCACGCTAAAACATCATTCATAATACAGTGAAATACCAGTAGCATTAAAGCAATCATTCCCACAGGAACTAGGCCAGCTAGCCAGAAATTCCTTGCCACTCCTTTATTGTTATAGGAAACATACCGTCAGCCCTCTCCAATAACCGTCTTAAACAGTTCTCTTGCAGTGTGCTTGGAAGGTCACCACATGCAGGCTGTTTTGGACTGAGGCGGGAAACCAGTTCCAAAGTCCTGGAGCCCTCACAAAGAATGCTCTTCCAGAACCATTTCTGGTCCTTTTATAAAGACAGGGATCTAGTTTGCATGCCACTGCTGACTGCAGCTGTGGGAGATAGCTGATAGTAGGACAAATAAATGTCAAGGTTTTTCCCTTAAGCAGAAACATCCAACTCTCCTGAAAATGTAGTGTTGAGGGAAAAGAAGATGGATTCTCTCTTTTCCAGGGGAACCAGTCTGACTAAATGGCTGACAAAGCATGAGATGGAAAGTGCCTTTCTAGCAGATGTTTAATTTATTATGTGTAGCAATAACAAGATAGTTTTGAGGCCTAAGGTGCCAGTAAGTACAGAATGCGGAGAAAGACCTTGCCACTTAGATAGCAGGAGTTGAAATCAGGAAACTAAGAAATTCCTTAGATAAGGAGTTTTTAGTAAGCATTGCCATGGAAATTGTGACGTAATAGACTTGTTTGTGTAAGACTATATAAGTTTTTAGAACTGTATTCTTAGGGTCACCCCGACCATTGGGCCACCTCCTTATGTAAGGAAAATAAACTTTGACTTTGCTAACCAGCTGTCTGGCTTATTTGGACCATCCACTGGGCAACGGACGTGGAAGTAAAGACCCCTGAGTTTGGGTTCCTCAACCGCAGGCAGAACCTGACTGTGGACTAACACTAATCCAACCCACCTCAAGCAGGCTCTTGGAACTTCTTTTTTTCACTTAGGACTGAACGGTTAAACCTGATCTATCTCTGGAAATTGTAGTTTCACATTAATTTTTGCTATATTAATGGATTTGGAAAAAAATACCTGACAGCTAAAGTTTCCAGCTCTGTAGTAATTCCTGCAACCTCCCTAAACGTTAAGGCTTCCTATAATCATATACATTTCACCACAGAGCTCTCTCTACTCTTCCTTATTGGGATTAAATCCTTTGAGAAAAGATGATTGCTGCCTTAATGAGGCAATTATTACAGTGCAACTATAAAGAAGAAAGTTTTTTTTTCTAAAAAACTATTATTTAATTATTGAAAGAGAGTTGGGAGCAGGAAATAAAGGTTGGGGGAAGAAGGCAACATTTTAAGTAGTCTACCTAAGCTGTGACAAACTCCATTGTTTCAGTTTGTAGAGATTTGTACAAATGGCTTATCTGGCTTTATTTCCTATAGGTTTATATAGTATAAGGAGCTGACCGGGAGGCAGAGGATCTGGGTTCTGTTCTTTTTTAGTGTATCAAGGAGACTATTAGGTGGATCTTCCATGTTTTTTACCTACAAGAAAGGTAGAGGAAATATCCTTCTGCATGGCAGGGAAACCTGGGTTTTACAGACACACCTAATTATACTTTATCTGACTCAGACGTTATCAAGATTGTGCTGATAACGGTTGTATTTAAAGATCATGCATTTAGTAACTATATGGTGAGAGTGCTCATTGGGGTATGATCTGGACTTCTACAGGGAAGTACACCTGCCTCCATCACAGAGGTGATGTTAAATGAAATTTAGTTTACATGGTATTCTGAATACAATAATAAGAATACTAAAATTTGGCCAAATTTAATGCAGCCAAATGCCATTCATGCTTTCTTAACAGTCCATAGTTACAGAAAGAGGGCATTTTCTTTCCCTTACATAATTTAAGCCACAGTAAGGGCTGAGGAGTAGTATATCAACGGATATACCATCCATTGGTATACCATCATACTGAACTGAGGAAAGTTTTACCCTTAATGATCTATACTACTGTTACTTATGTGATATGTAATTTGATTAAACTCTCTGCCATGAGGGGAATGGAAGATGATATACAATTCTTCCAGTACTCTGGATGGAAACATGTTAAATTTGGGTCCAATTCTGCAGACATTAATCCAGCAAACCTCCCATTGAAGTCAGTGGAACTAGTCATATATTTAAGTTCTATCCAACATAAGCGTGATTTGCAAAATCAGGCCCTAAATGTATAAACCAAATGTGATTGTAATACTGTTTACTTTTAATAAATATGTATATATTTAATAATTTTTTAGGAATATCAGCTGTATATGCACTGATTATTCAAATACACCATTATTTTGCACAGGGTCTTTCATGGAGGAAGTATTTCAATATTTTCAATAATGACTTGGATAAGGTAGAGGAGAATGTACTTATACAATTTGAAGATGACACCAAGCTGGAAGAGGTTGCAAGTATTTGCAGAACAGGATTAGAATTCAAAATGACTTTGAGAAACTAGAGAATTGGTCTGAATTCAACATGATGAAATTTAATAAAAACAAGTGCAAAGCACTTCACTTAGGAAGGAAAAATTAATTACAAAATGGGGAATTTCTGGCTAGGTGCAAGTACTGCTGCAGAGGATCTGGAAGTTATTCTGGATCATAAATTGAATGAGTCAACAATGCGATGCAGTTGTGAAAAAGGCTGATATAGTTCTGAAGTATATTAATAGTAATGTCATATGGCACAGGAGGTAATTGCCCTTATCTATTTGGCACTGGTGAGGCCTCAGCTGTGTACTTTATCCAGTTCTGGGTGCCACATTTCACAAAAGATGTGGACAAACTGAAGAGTGTCCAGAAAGAGAAACACAAATGATAAAAGGTTTAAAAATCCTGACCAATAAGGAAAGGTTAAAAAAACTGGGTCTGTTCAGTCTTGAGAAAAGAAGACTTAGGAGGGACCTGATAACAGTCTTCAGATATGTTAAGGGCTGTTATAAAGAGAATGGTAATTAATTGTTCTCCGTGCCCACTGAAGATAGGACAAGAAGTAATGGGCTTAGTCTGCAGCAGCAGAGATTGGGTTAGAGATTAGAAATTCCTTTCTAACTATAAGGATAGTTAATTACTGGAATAAGTTATGTAGGAGTTTGGAATCGCCATCTTTGGAAGTTTTTAAAGAAACAGGGTTAGACAAATACCCATCAGGGATGGTCTAAGTTTACTTGGTCCTGCCTCAGTGCAGGGGGCTGGACTTCATGACTTCTGAAGGCCCCTTCCAGACCTACTCTTCTGTGATTCTATGCCTTCATTTTTTCTTTTAGGTAGCTCTGGATAGAGATGCTTCTATCAGCTTTAAACAAGCAGAAGCTTTCCTCATGCAGGATAAATTCATTGTGTGTCTTTTACACAACACACAGTAAATTTAGCTGACCAGGGAATTTGGCTTTTGACACTTAACACCTCTATACACTCCACTACACACAATTAGGAGCCACCAACTTTAAGGGTGTAAAGCTTTACAACTTTGTACAGCTGTAAAAGTGGTAACTGCATGTACTATAAACACGTTCAACACATGGGGTAAATTCCTGGTCCCAATTAAATCAATGGCTTAACCCCCTTTACCTTCAGTAAAGGGATAGTGCTTAGGAGTAAACTGCTACATGCCTTAAATAAAATTAGAGATATGACTGGGCAGGGCCAGGCCATAACTGTCTCTGTTAGTCTGAGTTGTTCTTGCAACATAGTTTGACAGCTGAACTTTCAACTGCATTAGTTGGTAATACAGCTTTTATGAGAATATTTATCTATATTTGCTTGGGCCATTGGACACACTTGCAACATATGCATGCTTAAAAATTACTATTCTAAAATGTAGATCTTTAGGACCAGATCCAAAGCCCACTGAAGTCAATGGCAATCTCTTAAGTGCTTTCCTGAATTGGGCCCTTCAAAATAAAAAAGTTAAGCACAGTTTAAGTGCCTTCATCAATCATAACTTCAATGATTTACTCCTGTCGTCTTTTTAGGAATCTAAGGGTTCCACCTAATTGAAGACACATCCATTAAAAAAAGACATCTAGAAACTTGTATGCTGGTTAGTGATGCTTAACTAAGCTGATACAAAAGGATAGCCCATTAGTAAGAGAATAATATTAGACATCAGTGTAGTGCAGTGCAGACATGCTAGGCATTCTTGTAGTATCAGCAATAGGTGAAATATACTGAGAAGAGCAGCACCATCATCATCACCAGAAAGCTTATTGTCTCTTCTGAGTAGTGTTTTGAAGGGACTGACGTTCTGGTAACTCAGTACATCAGAGCAATTCTAGCCTACATTTATTGCAGTGTAAACATGCTCCAAACCACTTGAAATAGCAAAGGCATAGCTACAGTGCTGCTCTATGACATGCAGACTGCAATATGAAAAGGACCAACAAGGTCTCCAAATCATATTCTTACCTCATGGTGGAACCCAAGAACTTGATTATCCCCTTGTGAAAACATTTTAATCCATACTCATGCATGGTCTAATCTGCAGGCTTTGGATATAGGGAAGCAGGAAACTGGAAAAAGAAATAGTAGAAGGGTTAGTTTTCATTGCTTATTCCTGTTTCAATAAGTGTTCAGTGCTTGTCCATCATACTCCGTCATAGATTAGCCAATATTTAATGAGTTCATTCCATCCTTTTGCTTCTCCATGTGTCTGAAATAGCTTTCATTTATCTCTGTAAATTGAAGTCATATATAAAGGCTCATTCAGTTAAATATTGTGGAGAGAAATCATTCACTGCATTGATCGAGTCTGCCTGTCCTGTACATAAGGCTGCCTCTACTTAAAGAAATGAACGTTAAAATCCTGTTTGTAATAAAGAATAAAGGTAGGTACTGCAGTTCTGAGGCACAGGAACCTTTTTTAATTAACAAAATTCCCCAAGGGTTTAAAAAGCCCACTGCTAAGCAACCAGAGGAACTAATGGAAAGGAGCTAGTGAACAGGAGCAGCTAACAGGGGAGTTTTGCTAGGGAGTTTAGAGTGGGAGTGGGTGGGTGGGGAGGGTAGATACCCTTCATTAATATTCTTTAAACTAAAGACTATAAACTCCCCCTGCATAGGTACATAGACGAGGCTTTCCAGGACACAGTAGAATGGTCCCACCCCTAGTCTGACAGACTCTGTAGAGTTGAGGAGGATGAAAGTCTCAGGAAGGGGAGCAGATAGAAATGATCTCATAGTTGGGACCCTCCTCCCAGATGATGTCATGGTATCCTCTCACACTGAGGATACCTCTCTGGGGAAGGAAGCTCCAGGTATTAGGAAGAAACAGGTAATAGTAATGGGGGATTTGATCATTAGAAACATATACAGCTGGGCTTGCAATGACTGGGAGGAATGCATGATGACTTGCCTGTTGGGTGGGAAGTTTGTCGATCTCTTAAGACATCTAGATAGAGTTATGTATAGTACTGGGGAAGAGCCAGTGGTTGCAGTATACAGTGACATAGGAAGGATAGGACAAAGGTTCTGGAGGCCAAATTTACACTGCTAGGTAAAAGACCGAAGACCAGGACCTCCATGGTAGCATTCTCTGAATGTTTTCAGTTCCATGTGCAGTGCTATTTAGACAGGCAGAACTGCGGGGTGTCAATGTGTAGATAAGACAATGGTGTAGCGGGGAGGGGTTTAGATTTATTAGGAACTGGGAAACTTTGGTAAAGAGGGAGCCTATACAGGAAGGATGGGCGCCACCTAAACCAAAATGGAACCATATTGCTGGCATGTAAAATTAAAAAAGTCTTAGAGCAGTTTTTAAACTAAGGGCTGGGAGAAAGCCAACAGGTGCGGAGGAGCATGTGGTTTTGTAGGAATAAAATTGTAAAATAATGTAGGAATAAAATTGTCATAGAATCTATTTGTAATATTTGAACTCCCCTCAGCTATATTCCATACTGTAAATGTAAAACTCCATATTGTAAATGTAAAACTCCATTTTAATCAAATGTACTCCATCTTGCACAAAACTCTTTCTAAACTGTTAGATGATTAGGTTTAAGCTGAACAAGTGTGAATGGAAGGTGTGTGTATGTGAGAACCAGACCCAAACTGCCAGCTTGTTCTGATGAAGTGTGGTGGCCACCCTAATGGCTGAAGAACTGTGAACACATCCCTGAAAAGCAAAACAAGAATCCACCTCAGAAAACAAAAGAGCAAACTTAATCAAAACACCAGGAACGAGCTGAAAGTCACGTCTGCTATTGTCCAGCAAGCAACGGACAGAGAAGCGACGTGACTCAGCAGAACTCCTAAGTTTAAACTGAAGACAAAAAGATATAAAAGACTGGGTGAGATTCAAAGCTTTGGGGAAGAGAGAAACTGTTCTGCAAACCGGCAAAGAAAAGCGTCGGTGCGCGCCCGACAAAGACCCCACTCTCCTCGTGCCCAGCTTCCCTGGCCAGGTAGCTGCCACGAGCCACGAACTCCAGCAACGAACCCAAGCTGCGATCTCAAGCCACGATAAGGACTGGTAGCTATACGAACTCAGAACATTTCCTGGTGTGTTTGGGCGCGTGTGTGTTTGTGTGTGTATGCGCATAGGTTTAAGATAGTTATTGTGTGTGTATGTGCATAGGTTTAAGATAATTATTAATTTAGCATTTGATAATAAATGTGGCATACTGCCTTTTCCCCTTAAAAGGATCCCGAGTGCTCTTTTTAGCACAACAGTTTGTACAGAGACATCCCTTGGGAGGGATCTATTAATGGAGATTCTCTATGTCCTAGCAAGGAGGAAAGAATGGAAGAGGATAAAATATGGGTAGAATCTAATGAGAAACAGTCAAATGAAAAAGAATCTCATTCAATTACATCAGATAATGGTAGACAGCTGAAAAGTGACAAATTTTTAAAGTGCTTATGTACAAATGCTAGAAGTCTAAATACTAAGATGGGTGAACTTGAATGCCTCATATTAAAATGAGGATATTGATATCATAGGCATCACAGAAACTTGGAGGTATGAGGATCATAAATGGGACACGGTAATACCATGGTACAAAATATATCAGAAGGACAGAATAGGTTGAACTGGTGTGGGGAGTGGCACTATATGTGAAAGAAAGCATAGAGTTAACTGAAGAAAAAATCTTAAATGAACCAAATGGTACCCTAGAATTTCTATGGATAGTAATTCCATGATTGAATAATAAAAATATAACAGTAGAGATGTACTACTGACCACCTGACCAAGATAGTGATGTGAAATGCTCAGGGATATTAGAGAGGCTATACAAATAAAAAGCTCAATAATAATGGGGAATTTCAACTCTCTCCATATTGACTGGGTATATATTACCTCAGGATGGGACAAAGAGATAAAGTTTCTTGACACCTTAAATGACTGCCTCTTGGAGCATGTAGTTCTAGAACCTACACAAAGAGAGGCAATCCTTGATTTAGTCCTAAGTGATGCACAGGATCTGGTCCAAGAGGTGAATATAGCTAAACTGCTTGATAATAGTGACCATAATGTAGTAAAATTTATCATCCCCAGTGAGGGGGAAAGGATGTGAAAACACCAAAGCAGACCATCACGGTAGCATTTAATTTTGGAAAGGAGAACTAGACAAAAATGAGGTGGTTAGTTAAAAAGAAATGAAAAGGCACAGTGCCAAAAGTGATATCCTGCAAGCTGCATGGAAACTTTTTAAAGATACCATAATAGAGGTTCAATTTAAAGGTAAACCACAAATTAAAAAAACGTAGGAAGAGGACCAAAAAATGCCACCATAACTAAACAACAAAGTAAATGAGGCAGTTAGAGGCAAGATATCATCCTTTAAAAAAGCAGAATTTAAATCCTGTTGAGGAAAATAGAAAGGAGCATAAACTCTGGCAAGTGAAGTATAAAAATATAATTAGGAAGGCAAAAAACGTGAAGAACAAGAAGAACAGCTAGTCAAAGACTCACAAAGTAACAGCAAAAAATTTATTAAGCACATTAGAAGCAGGAAGGCTGCTAACCAACCAGTGGGGCCACTGGACAATTGAATTGCTAAAAGAGCAATCAAGGAAGATAAGATTATTGTAGCGAAACTAAATTAATTCTTTGCATCAGTCTTCACAGCTGGGGATGTGAGTGAGATTCCCAAACCTGAGCCATTCTTTTTAAGTGACAAATCTGAGGAACAGATTGAGGTATCATTAGAGGAGGTGTTGGAACAAATTGATAAATTAAATGGTAATAAGTCACCAGGACCAGATGGTATTCACTCAAGAGTTCTGAAGGAACTAAAATGTGAAATTGCAGAACTATTAACTGTGGTATGTAACCTATCATTTAAATCAGCTTCTGTACCAGATAACCTGACGACAGCTAATGTAATGTCAATTTTTTAAAATGTCTCCAAAGGTGAGCCTGACAATTACAGACCACTAAGCTTAACTTCAGTACTAGGCAAACTGATTGAAACTACAGTAGAACCTCAGAGTTACGAACACCTCAGGGATGGAGGTTGTTTGTAATTCTAAAATGTTCGTAACACTGAACAAAACATTATGGTTGTTCTTCAAAAGTTTGCAGTTGAATATTAACTTAATAAAGCTTTGAAACTTTACTATACAGAAGAAGAATGCTGGTTTTAACCATCTTAATTTAAATGAAACAAGCACAGAAATAGTTTCCTTCCCTTGTCAACTTTTTTTAAACTTTCCCTTTATTTGCTTTTTTTTTTGTCTCTGCTGCTGCCTGATTTCATACTTCCAAATGAGGTGTGTGGTTGACTGACCAGTTCATAAATCTGGTGTTCATAACTCGGAGGTTCTACTGTACAGTAAGGAACAGAAGTATCAGACACATAGATGAACATGATTTGGTGGGGAAGAGTCAGCATGGTTTTTGTAAAGAGAAATCATGTCTCACCAATCCACTAGAATTCTCTGAAGGTGTCAACAAGCATGTGGACAAGGATGACACAATGGATATAGTGTACTTAAATTTTGAGAAAGTCTTTGACAAGGTCTCTCACCAATGGCTCTTAAGCAAATTAAGCAGTCTTTACATAAGAGGGAAGGTCCTCTCCTGGATCAATATCTGGTTAAAAGGCAGAAAACAAAGGGCAGGAATAAGTGGTAGTTTTCAGAATGGAGAGAGGTAAATAGTGGTGTCCCCAGGGGTCTTACTGGGGATATCACTGTTCAGCATAAATGATCTGGAAAAAGGAAAAAATAATGAGATGGCAAAATTTGCAAATGACACAAAACTACTAGATGACTGAGCAATAAAATGGCAGATGAAATTCAATGTTGATAAATGCAAAGGAATGCACATTGGCAAACATAATCTCAACTATATAGGTAAAATAATGGAGTCTAAATTAGCTAGTACCCCTGAAGAAAGAGATCTTAAAGTCATTGTGGATAGTTCTCTGAAAACATCCAATCAATGTGCAGCAGCAGTCAAAAAAGCAAAATGTTGGGAATCATTAAAAAAGGGATAGATAATAAGACAGAAAATATTGTATTGCCTCTTTTTAACTCCATGGTATGCCCACACTTGAATACTGCATACAGATCTGATTGCCCCATCTCAAAAAAGATATATTAGAATTGGAAAAGGTACAGAAAAGGCAACAAAAATGGTTAGGGGTATGGAACAGCTTCCTTATGAGGAGAGAACTGGGAATTTTCACTTTGGAAAAGAGATGACTAAGGGGGGAATATGATAGAGATCTATAAAATCATGACTGGTGTGGAGAAAGTAAATAAGGAAGTATTATTTACCGTTTCTCATCACATAAGAACTAGGAGTCACCAAATGAAATTGATAAGCACCAGATTTAAAATGATCAAAAAGAAGTATTTCTTCACACAACACACAGTCAACCTGTGGAATTCCTTGAAAGAGGATGTTGTGAAGGCCAAGATTGTAACAGGGTTCAAAAGAGAACTAGATAAGTTCACAGAGAATAGGTCCATCAATAGCTATTAGGCAGGAAGGCAGAGATGCATAACCAAGTCCCTACTGTCTGTTTGCCAGAAGCTGAGAATGGGCAACAGTGGAGGATCACTTGATGATTATCTGTTCTATTAATTCCCACTGAAGCACCTGGCCTTGGCCACAGATGGACCATTAGGCAATGTGGCTGTTCTTATGTTATTAAAACAAGTATGATTCCAGGACGCAGTTGGAATTTCATTCCATTGCCATTTAAAAAAGAAATCACAAATTTATTTCTTTGAAGGAGACACAGGAAAGCATATCATAGAAATTTTACTACAATTCTAATTTTTTTAAAATATGCAAATAGACTAATTCTTCAGTAAATCTTCACCATGTAAATACTATTTTCCTTTCTCAAAGCAATGCTTCCATTGCTCGGAACCATGGTGGAATGTTTAGTAACAACTCAGAAGTCAGATTTGCCTGGACAGAAGACTCGGAATCTTTCATTAATCATGTGAGGTCTTAGTCTGGAAAGGCTCAGGTTTCTTTCTGGAAACTTCTAGTTTACATTGGGCACGCTCAGAAGCTTGACTCAGACATTTGCATAGTCACTCCTATGTTAGCATTAAATCGCCTTTGTACAACCAATCCTATTCTGTTGAATTAATCTCTACATTTTAGATAGAATGAGGGCAGGAGCCAATGAGAGAGAGATAGAGACACAGCAGTTTTGAGGAACAAATGAGAAAGAAGAAAGTGTGTATTTATTAGTGTAGATTTACAGCATCTTCACCAGTTGATGGCATTGTAAAGTTGATCTTATCATTAAGTTCTCGTGTTGTACTTTATGATGTTGTTCATCTGATCTGGGGGGTTGTTAACAGGACAGTCAGTCCTGCTTGAGTGTGCTGGAGCTCCTACTTCCAGTGTTGCAGTAAATCACTGTGACTCTAAAAGTGAGTGTGTGACAGGTGGCTTGGAAGGCCTGGCAGCCCCGTGGTTAGAGAGCACGTCTCTCAACCCCCTGCTTGGTTGAGCAGCCTTAATCTTTGAGACTGGAATGTGGTTGGGGGAATCTGAGCCCTCCCTTTCCATTGGGTCCCAGCTCAGATCCCTATGTATGTCCACCCCTCTGTGGGGGAATGGAGGTTGTGGAGAGTGTCTCTCCCAGCAGGGAACAGGAGTCAGAATCTGCTGCCCTGGGCTACTTCTGGCCAGTCTGTTCAGTGTGGGGCATGGCCCCTCTAGTCCAGTTTGCTGGGTGACTTGCTTCCCATAGGGTTCCCTCTTGGGTCCTGAGTGACATCTTGCTACAGTCCCAGGCTTCTTCAGGCAGAGCAGCCACAAATTGGTGAGGGTGGGCCCCACAATGTCTCTGGGGTTTGCTCAGTCAGTTACCTCAGGTGCTAGAAGCTCCTATGCAGTTTCTCTTGGCTGGAGAGACAGTTCTTACTCCCAGATGGCTTCCCTGACTGGCAGGCTAGTGCTCCTTCATTTCAGGTATGGAGACAGCTAGCTCCTGCCTCTTGACCAGTCAACTCCACCCTGAGCCAGGCTCTTTTCTGTTCTCCTCTTTCCAGGCCTGGCATTGGCTGCAGGTATAGCGAGGCTAGCTGGACCCAAAGGCTCTCCTGAACCTCTGCCGTGCTGGCTGGCAGTTTTTCTGCTTCATCACAGAGTGATAGCTTCATAATGGAGTTTGGGACTTAAAGGGTCAGACCAACATGGCAACCCTGCATGGAAAGATGTTAACTGGGATTCTTGGGAGCTACTGTTTACATTTGTATTCAATGGGGTAGGGAGGATGACTGGAGGGGTTGTAATGATGAATGTAGACAGTACTGTATCTTTATCTTTTATGTTAAATGTTCTCTGATCTGAGAGGGTTTAGGAGGAAGTTCAGTCCTGCCTGTGTGTGCTGGGGTTGGTGATTGCAATGGTCCAGTAATTCCCTGTGGTTCTGTAAGTGAGTATTACAGGTGTCCCATGGTTGCTGTAATACTCTGGTTTTCTTTGTCCTGCTTTAGTTGGGTGTCTTCTGTTTCCCCTGCAGCACTCCTCCTATTGTTCTATCCCCTCCTATTTAGCTCCTATTTAATTTCTTCTGCTCCTCCGTTGGGGCTCATGTTTGCCTACTTCATCTTTCTCCTACATTGGCTCCTCTGTTGGTCTGCGCTGTAAGCGGTGGTGTGATTGCAGCACAGGTTGGCATATCCATGTTAGCTTTAATCTAGCTCGTACAGCTAAAAATGGCAGTACAGGATTTGGTGTAGGCTAGCAATGTGACTATGTGCCTAGGGTCCCAGCATGCTTGTACAGACTGCCCTGATGCCCACCGCCTTTTTACTGCTGTGCAAGCTAGATTTAAACTAGGTTAAAAGAAGAGTGGCAAGGCCAACCCGAGCTGAAGTCACTTTTCTGAGTGTAGGGTAGACATACCATGTTTCCTGTTGTGCTCCATTCCCAGCTTCACCAAGATGCACTGGAGTCGCTATGGTTGGGGTTGGATGGAAAAGCAGCAGTCCTCAATCTTAATTCCTCTAGCACTGCTCAAAGCAGCTTTAGGCTATGTTTATACTTGGAGCTGAGGGTCTGATTGCCAGCTCAAGCAGACTTGCATTAGCTGTCACTGAGGTAGTGCACTAAAAACAGAAGTGTCGCCATGCTAGCAACAAGCAATGGCCTGAGCTAGTTACCGCGATGAAGTTATATAATGAATATGTGTAACTATCTCTGACAAATGTCAGCCTCTCTTAGTATCAAAAGTATTGTATGAAATAAATGTAACTGTGACTGTGGTAAAGTCAGGCCAGATGGCCACGAAAGAGTATACCTGGGCTGGAAAGGGTCAAAAACCCTCTGCCTGCGAGGCGGAGGGAAGAGCACAGCAGGGCAATTAACGGCACTTGGACCCAATGAAGGGCCAGGCAAGGGGTTTTTAAGCCCTGCCTTCCCCCAAAGGAAAGGGAGGGAACACATGCAGGAAAAGCTCCCAGAAGAGCTGGGGCAGCTGTAAGAGGAGGTTCTCTCCTGGTCAGGAGACAGAGCTCCATTACAGTCAGGGGAGATGAGGTAGCTGGGGGCATCCAGACTGCAAGCGACAGGGGTAAAGCATGAGACCCAGCAGCATAAAGCTGGCAGTTTGCCACATAACATAATTGGCTTCAATAATAAAAAATCCACTCAGTAACTTTGCCTGTAACTTAGTGAATTACACAGTATTTATGCATTAAAAAAACAGATATATTATTGACATAAATGGTTAGATTCAGAAAATTTGGATTTTGTTACCCACCAAATAAATGCTCAAATTTACACTTGACAAAAAGTGGAAGTACCATTAAAATAGATCACTTTTAAAAATCACGTCTGATTGGGAAAGTATTTATTACACCAGCTACTTGATCTGCATGTCTTCTTACCTTATAATCTGAAGAGACCCAACAGACCTACCTGCACATGTTCTGAATCTGGTCCATTTATTATGGACAAAATGATAGTTCCAGCTTCTAGAATATCGGTGTCTGCATCACAGAAATGACCATCACAGTTTACTCTTTGGTTTGTGAAATTAAGGATCCATTTATAAATAGCTTATAAAGGGTTAATAAATGAATCATATTGTTTATTAAGGCTCCCTTTATAAAAGTTAATAAGTAGCAAAGATAGGAGCTGAATATTCATTGAGATGAAATTATCACTCCCCTCTAGAAGTTACAAAACTTGACACATATTGGAGAGAAATATGGTGAATTTTGACAGTGTTTCTTGTGATGATCCTGTTCTGCGGACCAACAGGTGGGGTTGGGCATCAGTTACTGATTGGAGGGGGTGGAGCAAAAAATAAGAAGTTTAGGTATGAAAAGAAGGAGTTAACCACTCAAGGAGAGGGGAGGATCTAGTTAGTCTTCATTGCAGATAGATGAATGAAAACTTCTGCTCAGCGTGAAGCAGTGGTCAAAAGCAAATAGCTGGTTAAAACTGATAAAGAATGGGATATAAATACAATGTACATTTACAAGAAATTCTGCCCACCCTGCTTCCAAAAAAAAAAAAAAAAGCTGAAATAGTTTTCAGTTATCCATCTAGGGATCATTTTAATCAGAGGCACAAAGGCCCAGGACCATAAAGGGATTTAGATGTTGCAATATTGAATGCCTTGAAAATCATCAGAATCCAGAAGGCCTGGTTAGGTGCTTAGGAACCATACACAATGCATGTGGGGAAAGAGATGCCTAAGAATGGGGTTCACGAAAGTCAGTAAGCTAGATAGGGAGCTGCCTAAACTAGTCAATGGGAGGTGCCAACAAGAAGGGGGATACTAAGTCTCACCCCTCTTATGGAGTGAGATGCCTTCATCCAGGCTACAGGAAAGTTCTTGATCTCTGCTTGAGATCCACAGTCAGAAACACTCTTCCAGAATCAGCCGCCTAAGCCATTCTTGTGGCATCAGAGTAGAAATGTGTGCAAATTATGGTATTGTTTTCATTGCTTTTGCAGTATGACCCAATAGCTTTTTGGGATCCACTGTATTAGGACCTATACAAACAACACAAAGACTGTTCCTGAGAGCTCATGATTTAGAATTTAGAAAATATGAAACAGGTGACTGAAGACTCAAATAGAGGTGATGAAAAACAAAGTGTTGGTAAAGTGGCTAGTCACGGGGGTCTCAGCAATCGTGTAGGATGGCTGAGGACTGGAATGGATCCCTCATTATGTCGTATTCCTAAAACTCAAACTTCAGAACTTCAGCTGGTCTCCTGAAGGAGTCAGGAAGAAATATTGCCTCCAGAGTATTCTGAGTTGTGGGGATTTTGACGAGGGTGGGTTGCTTCCCACCCCTGCCTCTGAAGTATCAGAGATGGCCACAGCTGGAGACGGGACACAGGGTGAAGTGGGCTGGTACTTTGAGGATGTACAGGGATTTTTTTCTCAGATGCTTTGCTGGTGTGTCTTGCTTGCATGCTCAGGATCAATCTGCTCTCCATTTTCAGGGTCAGGAATGAGTTTTCCTTCAGATCAGATTGACAGTGACCTTAAGGGCTCTTTGCCCTTTTTTTTTTTTTTGGTCTTCTCTTTTGCTTGCGTGTGGTGTGTTGTCAATCCCTTCTCACTGCAGAGGCCTCATTCACTGGTTCATGTCAGTCCTTCCTGTTTTCTGGTTGTGGCACACAATAGTTCAGTCTCCTGAGGGCTGTGATAGTTTAGTCTAACTCAGGTTACTGGGCTCAGTGGATAATTGGGTAGGGTTTAGTGGCATGTGCCGGAGGTCAGACTAGATGATCTGGTGGTATCTTCTAGCATTAAACTCTATGATTCTATGTGGCTGTCAGCACAGTTAGACAGTGGCTTCCAGAATTCTGTCTTGATTTCACTCCTAGTGATTGGCAGATAGAGTTGAGATGCAGATTTTCATTTGTGACCCTAACAGCATCCCAGTGTCAGAGGGCAAGGGGCTCACTGTTATCTGGTAGTGAGTGCCATCTGGCCTGACCAGTTCACTGTCATAATCTGTGTATAAAAGGGTCATGTCAGGTAAGATATCAATGGACAGCTAATAACATACTGATCATTAATCTTATTGTCTGGGGTATGTAGAGGACAAATGCAAAATTACAAACCTATTGGGTATTATGTTTTAAAATGTATCTCCCAGGCAAGGCTGAAGTTACCCCATCCTAGACAAAGGAATGTGGTTCTGCTACCTTGAAAGTACTTTTAAGGTACATTAAGAAATAATGGGAATGTATTTATATAACAGGTAAACAAAAACATCAACAGACAAGGGTAGGAGAAAATGTCTCAGCATCAGGGCAGGGGAAAGAGACTGTAGGAACAAATCAGCTTGCCTTTTAGAAAACACTATTGGGGGAAGAAACCAGCACGTAACTTCCTTCACCACCGGACTTAATTTCTCCTTCCTCACTGCTTGAATGAACTTTACTTTGTAGGGTAGGGGTTGTAACATTCAGAAGAACCCATTTCAAAGGTTCCCTGGATTATAAAAGAGAGAGGCAACGACTGCCAAGCTGTCTTTCACCTAAGAGAACAAAGGGACTGAGCACTTTGGACCTGTGGGCGATTCTCACCAAGGGGGCGGTCACCCATCTTGATAGTAGGTAATATGGTCATAATCTCACTTGAACAAGACTATAGTTTTGTTAAATCTTAATCTTCAGAAATTGCACTTATTTAATAAGTTAGTTGTCTGGATATTCTCAAAATAAAAAACTTTTTTTAAAGAAAAAGTTATATTGATACAGTTTAATTCAGTTTGCCACAGAACAGCTACTCCCTTTGCCCCCACTCCCAAACCCATCGAGCACCTTCTATGCAGCATTCACATAGAAGAGCTTTGCCAGGCATCTATGGGAGGGAAGAGTGTGTCCGTTAAAGAATTGAAACCTTCTATATTTCTACTCAGGGGAA
Organism: Mesoclemmys tuberculata; assembly: GCA_007922155.1. Taxonomy (NCBI): domain Eukaryota; kingdom Metazoa; phylum Chordata; order Testudines; family Chelidae; genus Mesoclemmys; species Mesoclemmys tuberculata. Next base: position 10,488,111 of record ML675605.1, read on the forward strand.
ACAGAATGTGCATAATCAGTTACTCAGCAAATTAATTTAATGTTGCTTTCAACATTTAGGGGTATCCAACTCAGGAATGCCTTCCTCAGTTCAGGAACAAAATGATTATTTCATTAACACAGTTAAAGTCCATTAACATTTATTATACTTGTTTGAACAAATGTTCCTGCAATCTGGTATCTGAAACATGCATTAGAATATATTAAATTAATTTGACTTTTAAGTGGAAGAATACAGAAGCTAGGAATAAATGAGTTTCAACTGCAGCATGTTGTTCAGACAACAAAGACAGTTTCCCTTCTCCCTTGCTCTTTTCCATGCCTTTTTAGAAATTATTCCTATAGCTTCAGAGCAACAGCAATTAAAACTTCCATTACATTTGCCCTCAATACAGAAATAAAATAAATACATAAAAATGCCAAAGTAAAAATAAGAACTGAGAAAATATTAGGAAGCATTTCCCACCATTACTATTACTTTTTAAAACAAATGCCTACAACTCCCAATGAATGTTTGGACCCCTTTTGTATCAGGCACAGTACGTACAAAGAATACAAAAGGCAACTATTGCCCCAAAGAACTTAAACCTAAGTAAGAACTTATGATCCAGCTATGTTTGTTATCCCTTCATGTTGCATCTCCAGAAATATTCAAGAGTTCAAGATTTACCAGCATGAAAATGGAGTTTGTAAGTTCAAATGACTGGGGATATTCCTGAAAAAGACTTTAACTTGTGTATAGTAATACTGAAAATTTACACTTTGCTGTTATTTACATAAACAGACTTGGAAGGATTAGATTTTTATCAGTAAACATTGATAAATGTCATTTTTGCCAGACACAGACACAAACTGATGAAAAAAATATTTCCATTAATGATAATAGAAATTTACAGATAGATAACGTAAAAAAAATGCTTGAGAACTTATTAAAGTTGGATTTAAGGCTATTGACTTTGCACATTTTGACATATGAGGTTGAGAATTTTAATTTTAACAATTATAAAGCTTTAACTTTTTGAATCTCAGCATTTACTCTCATTATAATTGTTGTCGGACCCCTGCCCCCATAATTTCCCATAACTGAAAATTTAAACGGATAAAAGTTAGAAAAAAGATATTTAAAACGAGGCACTGATTTCCATCAAATATATATTTGTAAAGTCTATATATAAGTCATCCAGTAAGGGAGCAAAAAGTGCATTACCTTTAGAGGAAAACACTGGGAATTCTAGCACCTAAGGACACTGGGGGAATGTAAGGCAAAGCTAGTTCCTCCTTTTTCTGCACTACCCAAAGGAGCAGTCCTGAAACAATGAACATGTCATTTCAAAAGGTGTAGCAGAAGTCATGATTCACCAGTACTTTGAGGCTGTTACCCCACAATTTTGACCTAAGATACCCCTATAATGGCCTAGCTATATTAACAGACCAATCACAAGCCTTGTCTTTATCAGTGGGTAACAGAAGGTGGCTTGCCCTGGGGTCTTTGCAAGGGTTTACCAGGGGTTTCCCTTTAGATCATTAGAAACCTCCCCAGAATTGACAGCCTGAGTTTACCCTTGAGAGTACATGGATACAGCCTTCCAATTGAAGGATTAACACCCAGGCAACAATTTTCTTCAAAACAAAGTATTGTTTATTTAATTACCAATGTTCAATACAAATAAATTCTAAAACCAACATGCAACACAGTGTAATACAATGCATAGGTCATATAACATACTACACAATAACACAAGTCATAAAATGCAAAGTGGTGCAACATAAATCATAGAAACATAAGATTAGGGTTGGAAGGGACCTCAGGAGGTCATCTAGTCCAACCCCCTGCTCAAAGCAGGACTAACCCCAATTGTATCATCCCAGCCAGGGCTTTATCAAGCTGCACCTTAAAAACCTCAAAGGATGGAGATTCCACCACCTCCCGAGGTAACCCATTCCAGTGCTTCACCACTCTCCTAGTGAAAAAAGTTTTCCTAATACCCAGCCTAGGCATTCCCCAATGCAACTAGACACAATTGCTTCTAGTTCGGTCATCTACTACCACTGAGAACAGCCTAGCTCCATCCTCCCTGGAACCCCCTTTGAGGTCAATAAAGGCTGCTATCAAATCTCCCCCCTCATCCTTCTCTTCTGCAGACTAAACAAGCCTAGTTCCCTGAGTCTCTCCTCATAAGTCATGTTTTCCAGCCCTCTAATCATTTTTGTTGCCCTCTGCTGAACTGTCTCCAATTTATCCACATCCTTTCTGTAGTTGGGGGACCCAAAACTGGACACAATACTCCAGATAAGGTCTCACCAGTGCCAGTTAGAGGGGAATAATTACTTCCCTCAATCTGCTGGCAATGCTTCTAGTAATGCAGTCCAATATGCCATTAGCCTTCTTGGCGATAAGGGAACACTGTTCATATGTAGCTTCTTATTTACTGTAACCCCCAGGTCCTTTTCTACAGAGCTTCTGCACAAGATGCGAGCAGGTCCTCAGTCTTTAGCTGTGCATGGGATTCTTCCATCCTAAATGCATGACTCTGCACTTGTCCTTTTTGAACTTCTTTTGGCCCAATCCTCCAATCTGTCTAGGTCACTCTATATCCTATGCCTGCCCTCCAGGGTATCTAACACTCTCCCCCACTTATTGTCATCCGGAAACTTGCTGACGGTGCAATCCACCCCATCTTCCAGATCGTTAATGAAGACGTTGAACAAAACCAGTCCCAGCACCAACCCCTGGGGCACTCCCAACTCCCAGTTGTTATTGACTGCCAACTAGATATCAAGCCATTGATCACTACCTGTTAAACCTGATGATCTAGCCAGCTATCTATCCATCTTATAGTCCATTCATCCAACCCATACTTCTTTAACTTGCTAATAATAATATTGTGATAGAACACTGTATAGTTACAATATAATGTTATATTGGATAGTTGTATTGCTATAACGTTACAGTATAGTTACAATACAATGTAACATAACTTATAAAGATACAATGTAATGCTCAGGAGTTAACATTATACACTAACACAGTCCCTTTAATACATGATATCAAAATAACATATAACAACTAGAGGGACAGCATTCTACACGTGGTGATTAGTCACGTGTGGAATGAAGGTGGCAGGTTCTTTATTTAAAGCTTTTAGGTTATACTCAAGCAGACCCACTCATCCAGCTTTATTAACTCATTTATACTTATTCATTTCTTACATTGAAAATAAAATCATGCTTACTTCTTAAGCTTTCTTCTATTCCCTGTGATTCATCTTAAAGATCCTTCAATCTGTCTTGTGATTTCAGTTTTTTTCTGTCTGCTTTCTCCTGCTACTGCTTTGCCTGCTTCTGCTGCTCGTTCCACTCCACCTGCCTCTGTTCTGCCTGCTCCACTCCTTCTCCGCACGCTCACAGTCTGCACGCGTCGCTCCACCACACCTGCTCTTGTCCACCTCTCTGCTGCACTCACTCTAAGGTTGGCAGGTCTTGTTCAGATGTACAATTTTGACCCTTTCTGAATGGCTGCTTTTTCAATCCTCGAACCCATTCTGCCAATCAGCTTTAAGTGGTTTTGCATACTCCTCCCGGACCTACTTGAAAACTTACACATTTTACCTGACTGACCCCTCTCTTCAAGGATTTTGGAGTGACTTCTGTCTCTAGACCATTCCGGACCAATCTAAGGACACCATTTTGATTTTCTCAGGTAAAATACTTGTGATCGCCATCTTGTATTTTAGCCATGACTGCTTCAAACTATTTATTTTTTATTACTTATTAAAACCTTTTTTAAACTAAAATAGCAGTTTTATGTTCACCTAATCACTATGACTCACTGTCACCACCTTAATTATGCTAATTAGACATGCCAAAATTACCATCCTTTTCCTGATCCAGCTGTGTGACAGAGAGCTGTTTGTGCTGCTGATTCCTTACACAGGCTTATAGCAGCTAAAAAAAAAATCTTTTGTATCAAGGCAGTGTATTTCAGCAGAGTGGGAGTGACAACCCCTATCTCAGCATAACCCAGTCAATTATCATTGGAGAATTGAGAACCCCATTTCATTGTGGGTTCACTTCCAAAACAAAGCCCATAGAGTGGTTCGGATTTGTACTGCAGTATCCCAAGTCCCTCCAAAACATTCAGGGTGCAGTCATCAGATAGTGGGGCTCACATGTGCTCATCTCAAGTAGTCGTCTCCTTATAGTGTTGTTCAAATGATAAATGGGTAACGTGGAGACTGCCCAGAATGTATGATCTCATGATTACTCAAAAACTATTAGGGACCAAGTCAACATTATTGAATAGAATGACGAGGGTTCAACTGGCATTTGTCTCCATTAAATAGGACCTGCATTTTGTGAGGCTATAGTTTAATAATTTGTTACTTGGACGTTGTCGAGTATTCAAAGAGAATTGACACCATTAAGTATATGTCATATGTATCAAAGAAAAAAACATGATCATAATATTTAAAGTTGACTCATGGTGAATTATGCTGAACACTTAACTAAAACCACACATTAAGAATACGGTTCTGTGGCTCAGAACAATGCAGAATGTGACCAGGGCCTCAGCTGATGTAAATTGATGTCACCCCATTGAAGGAAATGAAGCCATGTTGACTTATGCCAGTTGGTCCTTTGTGAGTAAGAAGCAACATTACTGAATAAGGCACTTTATGGGTATGGAGGAAAGCTTTGTAGCAACAGAAAAGAAGAAGATATTTTTGCTATTGTTTTGTGGCATGAACAGTATCAAGGATTAGCATAATCATATGATAACTTTGCAGAAATGCAACTATCTTGTAAAGCAGTAGTTTTATTGCCTTCTTCTTGCCCTCCTATTTCATTGGTTAGCCTAACTAGTGGCAAGCCTAACTCATGGGAAGATCTGTCAAGAATATCCTGTTTGCTTGCAGTAAAAAGAACATCAATATTAATATAATTTGCATTAGAATATTCATCTTACTGTAATGAACTTCAACAATATTGTTGTGGTAGTAGCAGGAGATGTCTGAACAGTCTTTGCTTTATTGTATTTATTAAAGTGTTCCTGAGTCTCTACCTTCAAATCATAAGATTGCAAACACAAATACAGAACTTTTAAAGGGACATTTTCAGATTATAATTTATGCATATAAACTCAACTATGAACTCTTCCAAGCAGAGATTTTTGTGATTTATTTTACAGTGTGTTCCAGCCTAGATGGTGGTCTGTAGAAAATGAAGATAACTTCTTGCTCTGTTATCTTTCCTTTGAAATTTCCCTGGGGTTACTAGAGAAATATGCATATCTTGCTGCCCCCCATTCAGCCTGTTCTGCTCATATCCATGAACCCTTCTGAATTTCCCTAGCCCTGCAGAGAGCCCTCCGTGGGAACAATGGGGGATGTTACAGCAGCTGAATCCTTTTTCATATAAGAGGGATAAAATCTGTGTCAGGATCCATGGGGCACATCCAGATGCTTGGACCCTAACTCTACCTCTTTTCTCTCCATCAAGGACCCTTTTAACATGTTAAATAATGAAAATATTTTAAAAACTTTATAATAACTAAACTAGATCTATATGCAGGAGTGCCATAGAATGTACAGTGAGTACCCTAACTTAATATATGAATGGAATAGGAAATACAAGAATAATTTACAGTACTATGCATTATGAGCTATGTGACCCATCCATGCCCAGGGTAGCCCACTGATAATGCCAGGGTCAGGAGAGGCTATAAAAGGAGAACAAATTCTCCCAGCACTGGTGGGTGATACTGAAGTCAGACTTCCCAACCAGCCACAAACAGTGCTTCTGATTCCCCCCCACTGGTTATCAAGAAGCCACTGTGCAAATACACACAGCCCCCTTTACTGCATTTCAGTCTCTGGCTACCAAATTGCCACTAGGTCCAGTAAAGAGACCAGTTATTTAAACTCTATGCTCTTTACTAAAAAGGTTCCCTCTGATCCCAAAAAATCAGCCACAGTACCAGATCAAAATAAGTTTGGATCTTACCCAAAATACCACACTGCCAGCCAATCCTTTAGTAACTAAAACTAAGAGATATAATAAGAGAAATATTAAAGGCTTAAAGCAATCAGATACATACAAATGATTTGAAAGTCCATATACATCAGGTTTCTAGAAGAATTGTGGAGTTGCAGGGTTGTATAGGCCCTCTGATATACATCCAGTACCTGGATGGGTACTTCAGTTCAGTTGCAAAGTGTGTTGATCCAGAGGTGTGTCTGCAGCTGGACAGGAACAAAGACAAAATGGTTTCTGTGGTTTGATCTTATATACACTCTGCTTCTGGCCATGCTGTTTGTGGAATTTTACAGGAACTAAAATGGAGTCCAGAGTTACATGAGCCAATCCTGGTAACTCTTCAGGCATGCCTTTAGTTCCTTCTTGGGCCTTTTGCTTCTGTAAAGGTCTTGATGGGCCATTAAGTGGGCTATGGTTCTGCTGCCTCTCTGTCTGGAGTGTGTCTTATACAGCATAGTTTGAAATACAGGTGTATCAAAGATGTCCATAATTTCCATCACAAATATAACACATGAACATAAACAGTATCATCTTACTCAGCACATTATAACATTTCTAACAGTACCTGACACAGCATGTCTTACATGAATCACTATGATTTTGACATACTGATGTCAAAAAACACAAATATCCCCTCCCCCCCGAATCCAGTCAGCATCACAAGCTATACTTAAAATACTGTGGTATTGGTATCCCTTTAGGAATAATACAAACAGAGGAAGCTGCAGAGAATTTAATTGGACTTCAAGACAGGATTTTTTTTATTCCATACCATGCAAAAGACTGATCTAACAGACCATTAACAATGTTATATATGCTGATCTACTTTAAAAGTTGAAGATATGTCCTGAAAGCAGAAAACAATAGATCTTCAGTCTAGATGAAAGCAAATGGAGTTCAAGAATTAGAACAGAAACAATTTTTACCTGGAGAAAGAATTAAGTTATATAATAACAAAATTTAAAGACACACAAAATGTTTGAGGGGCAGGAAAGGTCATTGCAAAGAAGAAGGAGAACCAAATTCATGTAAGATAATAAAATAGACTAGACGCATGAACAAATAAGTGATTTATTTGATTTGGCACAGAAAAGGGAACGATAATAAAGGTAGGGATCTAACACCTGAAAGAGAATGTGCTCTGAAAAAATAACATATTTGACAAAACAGATCAGGAAAAGGATCTAGGGATTATTATGAATAGAATAGTAGTATGTTCAGTATAATGTTTACAGCCAGTACAAAATGTCAAACAGAATTCTGGGTATATAATAATGACCAAGAGTCAGAAAGATAAAAGCTTGCGTTTTATATAAATGGAGAATATACACAAGGGAAATCTGAATGAACTGGGAATTTTAAAAGTAGAGAAGTGAGGATTTGTATTCTTTACAACAGCGGAAGTAGGTAATTCTCATGTGATATACAATTTTTTTATGTGAACAGAATGGTTTAATGCTGCCAGATAAGTATGGAATATAAGAACCAAATGCCTTCTGTATTTAAGTTAAAATGAAAGTGTAAGCACTACTGGCCAGACTTTTAAAGATATTTAGGTGCCTGATGATGCAGATAGGCATTTAGTGGGATTTTCAAAAAGCTTTCAAAATGAAATATATTTTAAAATCTGGCCCTAAGGCTGTGATTCGGGAGGGCACTTCATCCTTATTCAGGCCCTTGCTCAAATTTTGCATTGATGCCAATGAGATTTAAGCAGTGCTTAAGCACTATCCTGATTATAGAAAAGTCATCCTGAATTGCATCCTACAGCAGCTTGCATGGATGTTGTTTACACAGAGCAGAAGGCAGAAATGCTAACTAGTATAAATGGTTTGTAAAATATACAAAATGCATATTAACTCAAAGGCAGACATAAACTGGATGCTTGATCCTCCCATCCATGTGATGTAATTTTACAAGTAAGACCCCACGTGAAAGTCAACTACAGCTAGTCACAGGTTATAATAAAAGCACAGCTTGTTTCTGAGGCCCGGACTACACTTACCTTCCGGATTTGGCAGCAGTCGTTGGGAGGTACGCAAGTGATGTAATGGGTAGGGTTTTGTGGCCTGCCTTGTGCAGGAGGTCAGACTAGATGATCATGTTGGTCCCTTCTGACCTATGAGTCTATGAGTCTATGAGAATCTCCCATCGACTTTGCTGTGTCTGTTCCGTGCGCCGTCCACACTGCACTGCGCTAACAGGAACAGCATTCCCATCGATGCAGTGCTACGCCACTTACGGGGGTGGTTTTCCCTCATCGATTTCTGGATCGACTGAGTGGGTCTACACAGAGTGCTCAGTCAATCCAGAGACATTGATCTGATGGTGGCGAATTTGCCACCATCAGTATAGACCCAGCCTGACTAGTTCAATCTTCTTTCTATAACATCACATCTAACTTCCAGTTTCTCATCTAAGAAGCCCCTTCCATCTAAGTAGCACTGTGACGTTAAATTAATTGTCCAGCCATATTACTAAAACCAATGCTGATTGGTTCTGAACTTCCTTTCCTGATTTCCCATTACCTATGTGTCAAGAAGATTTATTTTTACTTACAGGAAAAAAAGACAAAAGCAAGGTTAGATTCAGCTGTGCCTAAATTTCAGAGGATTTGACAAAAAAATAAAATAACAGAAGCTGCATCATTTTAGAATCAAAACTTTCTCCACCAACCCCAAATTTAATTTTAATGCAGAAAACAGCTTTTTACAGTTATTTGTCCATTTTGATGCCTAAGATTCTTTCAGAGTCACTGCATTCCTGTATACATTTCCCATAGTTGGGGTTGGTCCTGCTTTGAGCAGGAGGCTGGACTAGATGACCTCCTGAGGTCCCTTCCAACCCTAATATTCACTAATATTCTATGATTTTTTGATCCTGTAGGTATGGTATAGTATCAGGCCTAGTTCCGATCTCCATGGAACCCCACTAGAAACATTTCTATTCAATGATAATTCCCCTCTGAATGCTACTTGAGATCTCTCAGCCAGTTTGTTCTTAATTCATTTCACACACATTTTGACATTATAGAACTAATTTTTTAATCAAGAATGTCATATAGTTTAAAGACTTACAAAAATCTAAGTATGTGTCTCTGTAGTTACCTTTTATCAACGAAATTTGTAATCAGTCTCCTCAGAGAATGAAATCAAATTTCTTTGACAAGACCTATTTTCCATGAAACCACATTGACTGGCACAAGTTATATTCCTATTCTTTAATTCTTTATCAGTTTAATCCTCTATCAGTTTTTCCATTATTTTCCCCAGGATTGATGTCAGGCTAACCAGCCTGCAATTACCTGGGTTATCCCATTTGGGGATTTTTTTTTTTTAATATTTGCACTACATTAGCACACTTACAGTCTTCTGGAATTTCTCTGCTATTCCAATATTTATTAAAAATCAACACTAGCTCTCTATTTTAGATTCTTGGACGCTAGCTATCTGGGCCTGGTGATTTAAAAATGTTTATCACTAGCAGATGCTGTTTAACATTCTCCTTACTTATTAATGGATTGTAAAGTATTTCATCTTCATGTTATGTCATCTTGCTTTTTTCCAAATACAGAATAGATATACTTATTGAAAGCTTCTGCCTTTTCTGTATCAATATTATCAATGTTATCATTTCAATCAATGGCCTTTACCATTATTACAATTTCTTTTGTTCCTGATAGTTTTAAAGAAACTCTTTTTTAATGTCCTTAGAACTGCCAGCCACCAATTTCCCCCCTTGATGTCTTTAGCTTCCCTTATCCATTTTCTACATTGGGACATATAGTTTCCAATTTTATATTTATTTTTACCTGCTATGGCTTTTTTTTTTAACCATTGGTTATGCATTCAATTTTTTTTATTTCTAATTGCTGTGTTCACTTTGCAAATAAACTGGGTGAACTTTTTACCCTTCCTCAGTCTTCATTGTGTAATTATGCCTTTTCGGCCATTTAATAGACTCTGCTTAAAGAACTCACAATTTTAATTCACTTTTGAAGCACCAAGTATATATATTACTAGTTGGATTGTCCTCTGTCCATAGTAAACATAATCAGATAATAATCACTGGTCCCTAGGCAATCACCTATTTATGGTCTAGTGACTAATTCATCTTTATATACCATAATAAGGTTCAAAATAGTTACCTCATGTTGGACACAATATCTTTTGAGTTAGAAAAATTATTATCCATAATGATCATCTAATAATATTTTACTTCTAGCTCCACAAGACTCCAGCAAATGTCTCCCAAACTGATGTTTCCCCAAATGTTTTCTTCCACACATTACAGATGCTTATGGAGCAACTCATCCTGTAATCAGATTTGATTTGTTGATCTGTAGCAATACCTCATTCTGGGCTTGGTTAGCTAGCACAAAGCAACTCAGAGAGGGGATTAGGAAAAAGCAGAAAGCTTACAGGGAGTGGAAGAAAGGCGGGATTAGTAAGGGAAGCTACCTTAGTGAGGTCAGAACGTGTAGGGATAAAGTGAGGAAGGCTAAAAGCTGCGTAGAACTGGACCTTGCGAAGGGAATCAAAATCAATAGTAAAAGGTTCTACAGTCACATAAATAAGAAGAAAACAAAGAAAGAAGAAGTGGGGCCGCTATACGCTGAGGATGGAACGGAGGTTAAGGATAACCTAGGCATGGCCCAATATCTAAATAAGTACTTTGCCTCGGTCTTTAATAAGACTAGTGAGGAGTTTAGGGATGATGGAGGGATGACAAACGGGAATCTGGATGTGGTGGTGGATATTACCGTATCTGAGGTAGAGGCCAAACTTGAACAGCTTGATGGGACAAAATCGGAGGGACCGGACAATCTCCACCCGAGGATATTAAAGGAGCTGGCGCGTGAAATTGCGAGCCCGTTAGCGAGAATTTTTAAGCAATCGGTAAACTCGGGGGTTGTGCCGTACGACTGGAGAATTGCTAACGTAGTTCCTATTTTTAAGAAAGGGAATAAAAGTGATCCGGGTAATTATAGGCCTGTTAGCTTGACGTCTGTCGTGTGTAAGGTCTTGGAAAAAATTTTAAGGGAGAAAGTAGTTAAGGACATGGAGGTCAATGGTAACTGGGACAAATTGCAACATGGATTTACTAAAGGTAGATCGTGCCAAACCAACCTGATCTCCTTCTTTGAGAAGGTGACAGATTACTTAGACAAGGGCAATGCGGTAGATCTAATTTACCTCGACTTCAGTAAGGCGTTTGACACGGTTCCGCATGGGGAACTGTTAGTTAAATTGGAAAAGATGGGGATGAATGTGAAAGTTGTAAGGTGGATAAGGAACTGGTTAAAGGGGAGACTACAGCGGGTCGTGCTGAAGGGTGAACTGTCAGGCTGGAAGGAGGTTACTAGCGGAGTCCCTCAAGGATCGGTTCTTGGACCAACCTTATTTAACCTTTTTATAACTGATCTTGGCACAAAGAGCGAGAATGTGTTAATAAAATTTGCGGATGACACGAAGCTGGGGGGTATTGCTAACACGGAGAAGGACCGATGCTATTCAGGAAGATCTGGACCACCTTGTACACTGGAGCAATAGTAATCGGATGAAATATAATAGTGAAAAGTGCAAGGTCATGCACTTAGGGATTAATAATAAGAATTTTACATATACGTTGGGGATGCATCAGTTGGAAACGACGGAGGAGGAGAAGGACCTTGGGGTATTGGCTGATAACAGGATGACTATGAGCCGCCAATGTGATATGGCTGTTAAAAAAGCAAATGCGGTTTTAGGATGCATCAGGCGAGGCATTTCCAGCAAGGAGAAGGAGGTGTTAGTGCCGTTATATACGGCGCTGGTGAGACCCCACCTGGAATATTGTGTGCAGTTCTGGTGTCCCATGTTTAAGAAGGATGAATTCAAACTGGAACAGGTTCAGAGACGGGCTACTAGGATGATCCGAGGAATGGAAAATCTGCCTTATGAAAGGAGACTCAAAGAGCTTGGCTTGGTTAGCCTGGCCAAAAGAAGGCTCCGGGGGGATATGCTTGCTCTATATAAATATATCAGGGGGATTAACGTTAGGGAGGGAGAGGAATTATTTAAGTTTAGTACTAATATAGGCACGAGGACGAATGGGTACAAATTGGATATTAGGAAATTTAGACTAGAAATTAGACGAAGGTTTCTAACCATTAGGGGAGTGAAGTTCTGGAATAGCCTTCCGAGGGAAGTAGTGGGGGCAAATGACTTATCTGGCTTTAAGACTAAGCTTGATAAGTATATGGAGGGGATGTTATGATGGGATAGTTTAATTTGAGCAATTGATTTTGGATTATCGGCAGATAAGTCTGCTCAATGGTCTGTGGGAATGCTGGATGGGATGGGAACTGAGTTACTGCAGAGAAATCTTTTTTGGGTGCTGGCTGGTGAGTCTTGCCCACATGCTCAGGGTTTAGCTGATCGCCATATTTGGGGTCGGGAAGGAATTTTCCTCCGGGGCGGATTGGCAGGGGCCACGGAGGTTTTTCGCCTTCCTCTGCAGCATGGGGCATGGGTCGCTTGCTGGTGGATTCCCTGCAGCTTGAGGTCTTCAAATCTCATTTTTGAGGATTTCAATAACTCAGTCATGGGTTCGGGGTTGTTATAAATGTGTATGGGTAGGGTTTTGTGGCCTGCCTTGTGCGGGAGGTCAGACTAGATGATCATATTGGTCCCTTCTGACCTATGAGTCTATGAGTCTATGAGTTCTGAGTTTCAAGAACTCTAAAACAGGTAATGGTGTATTTATTGTACAATGTTGCCTGTCCACCTTTTTATTCACTCGGTCTTTATTAAACAGATTGTAACCAGTGATTGTAACATTCCAAGCATGTGAATATCCCCTCAAGTTCCAATAATGCTAATTACATCAAATTTCTTTTCATCAATGAAAATGTTGAATTTCTCTTGCTTGCTACCCAGACTCCTAAAACTAATGTATGTAAGTAGTTGAAAAAAGATTGAATTGAATTGGAAATTTCCTCCTTCTACAGCCCACCCATGGGAAGGGGAATCAGCCCATGTATTCTTATCAGACTGCACTTTTAAAATATATGTGCTGTGTTTTCTCTGTGTGTTTATCTTCCCCCATATCAAACTCATTCCAAATAACTGCAGAGAGGTTTGGCCTAACTTTATAACCAAGTAATTCCATCAACAGCTCAAAATCTTGTCTCTTTCACCAACAGAAGTTGGTCCAGGAAAATATATTACCTTCCCCCGCCTTCTGTCTCCAGCTTTCAGTGGGATTATTCCTGATTTACACAGGTGTGAAAGATTACAATTGGGCCCAAAAGAGTCTTTCTGAATATCTTCTGAATATCCAGGCATATCTTCCCAATTATGTTATTCAGCACTAAGACCACTGCATGCAGTTTTAAAAATAAATGGAATTCCTTATGTCCCTGCACTATAAGATTCCATTTTCAAGAGCCTATTCTTTCTAGTTCTTAAAAATGTACCAGAAAAACTAATTAGTCTTTAGTCTTCCTTAACTTCAAAATCTGACTGTAGTGATGAATTATATTATGGCTTTATGAACCAATATAGTAAATTTCATAATCTTATAATATCTTTAATAGCTGGAGTATTTCCACATAATATGTAAAACTGATGTCCAGATCACCTGTGCACTAGTTCTTAAACATCCCACAGCTACTTTCCACAGGACCAGAATGTTAGCAGCAAGTGTGTTGGCCATTTTACACCACTATATATTCTGCCCAACTGAATTCCTGCTGTAGTATCAATTAGATATAGTATTCCTCTTCACTTTTGGCCAAAATTGTTGTAATGTATTGTCATGCACTGTTAAACAATTGCCATGTCCCACCTCAGTAGTAGCTGTTTTTCAGTGATGAGGGCCTGTTTCAATAGAGCCATTTAGGATAATATTACCATATTGGGATTACTACACTGCAAGAATCATTCTACATTCTACTGGGTGCATATCAGCTGGATCATGTGAGCAGTTTACTATTGTCTGACAGTCTGAGGTCTCAAAGTTCTGACTTAGCTTAGTCACACTTATTTATCTCTCTCAGGCTACAGTCCTGTTTGTTTGTCTCTCTGTGGCTATCTTGCCACAAGCTAAATGGCAGGCTTTGTTCACAAACAGAAGATATCCCCAAAAGAGGAAGAAATTTCAAAAGAAAAAAAACAAAAAACCCTTCTCCACTCTATCAAGTCTGATCTACTTTATATTTTGTTAAGGAAAACATGGATACATGCCAGACTGGTTCAGAAATGTCAGGTATCTCATGACATTCAAGTGTTCAGAGTCATTTCTGCTATATGCTTCCTTTCTGAACTGTAGTGGGCATAATAAATTTGGATGATATTCCTGGAAGTGTAAACTCATGGGAAAAAAGTGGCACTTCCTGGAAGAAGAATACAGTTTCAGAAACAGTCATTGCTGGCACCGTGGTATTAACTAAGAGCTTGTGGATGCAGGTCCAGATTCTTTTCTTCATGTTTGCACAGTGCCTAATAATATGATGTCTTGATCTTTGATTAGTATCCCTACATGCACCTATAAAATCAACAAAGATAGTTTCTTAATGATATGGAAAAATTTTTGCTGGCATAAATAAGCAAAAAAATCTATCCAAGATAATGAAGCTGTGTCCATTCACACCAGAAGAAAATCTGGATCTGTAATTTCAAGACAAAGTTAAAACTGTCAGGTCATATCCTCAAATGGTGGAAATTGCCATAGTCACATTGATTTCACTAGAGGTAAGCAATTTACTTCAGCTGAGGTTATAGTCATGTTTTACTTTCTTTTGAAAATGGCTTTCATTTTTTGCCCATTCTTTACAACCACCTGAAGAATCTTTGGAATCTGCTGCATCTATGGAGAATTGACAGATTATTGATTTTATAATGTAACCATTAATAATATAACTGAAAAAGAATTAGCATTTATGATGCTTGGGGAAAGCCAAGATGGTATGTTGCCAAGCACCAGTTAATGTGTTCGGTGGTGAGCAGTCCAATTAACATTCTCTTCCATGGGCACAATTTATATTATAGCACTACTGTAAATGTCTCCAATTTGTAATTCTAAGACATAAAAGTGGTTCTGTTACCTTTTATTCATTTACAGAGTATCTTCCTTAAAAAGATAAGGGAGGAAGAGAGAGATTAATACTGAAAATTTGAAGTGTGTGTTTATTTACAATGCCTCCCTTCATTTTGCATAGATGGTTAACTTTTCTATGGTTAACTTTCTAATGGAAATGCAAGTTAAAATGGGAGCACTTTTGCTGAAGAATATTCTCTCCCTGATGAAACAAGCACGGAATGCTCTCACACAAAAAAACGGAACAAGAAACACCGATTTAAAAAAAAGACAGAGCTGCCAAATGCAACACTGAGTTGTACCCTGGACATTAGTCTTCGCAAACTATCTCCTAAAGAAACGAACAATTACTATACAACAAGAAAATAGCAAAAAAAAATTTAAATCGGGACCCCCATAAACACTCACAAAAATCCACTGACAGAAAGGGAACAGCAAGACAGAAATTATCCATTCTAATTCTGGCTCCCCTCCAAACCAGCAGAAGGTGTTCCACACATTCATTGAGATTAGAGCTGCAGAAAGGACTTCCTGAGCTGCTGTTATTAATAATTCGAGTACAGTAGTACCCAGAGGTCCTGCTTAGGGTCCCATTGTGCTAGGGCACAGCTAAACCAAGGACAATCCCTGTCCCAAACACTTTATGATTTAGGATTATGACAATGTACAACCAGTGGACAAAATGGTAAATGAAGGAGGGATGAGAGATCAGGTAACAGTAAAAACTGATGTGTTTGCATAAATTAGTAGTCTTTGTGGCCATAGTGGTTACAGGTGACCACCATGTTAGGCTTTAGGTTGTGGGGGGCATGGTCTACATATTTTAGAACAGATTTTTATGGGTAGATGGGAACATTATGACAATACACTCAGATCTAAGAACAGCCATACTGGGTCAGATCAATGATCCATTGAGTTTTCTGATAGTGTCCAGTGCCATATGCTTTAAAGGGAATGAACAGAGCAGGGCAATTTTGACTGATCCATGCTCTGTTGTTCAATCCCAACTTCTCACAGCTGGAGGTTTAGGGATACCCACAGCATGGGGTTACGTCCCTGACCAGCTTGATTAATAGCCATTGATGAACTATCCTCCACAAACTTTATCTAATCCTTTCTTCGAACTAAGTTATACTTTTGGCCTTCACAATATCCCTTGGCAATGAGTTCCAGAAGATGACTATGGTCCTTAAGTTTGTTTTAAACCTGTTGCCTATTAATTTCATCAGGTAACCCTTCATTCTTGTGTTACTGTTGGACGGCGGTTGTGCCACGCCGGTCGCGGCGGCCCTTCCGGTGGGCCCAACCGCTGGGGAAGGTCCTGGTCTCTTCCTCAAATAAAGGGGAATTAGTTAATCGGTCGGTCTTTAGGCCCGGCCCTCTGGCAGGGCGGGCAAGCGGGCAGGCAGGCAGTCCTCCACCCCAGCCCTCTGGCAGGCAACAAACAGTTCAAGCGCCCGGTCCCTTGGGCAAGGGAAGGCTGGCAACAAACAGTTCAAGCACCCGGTCCCTTGGGCAAGGGCAGGCCGGCAACAAACAGTTCAAGCGCCCGGTCCCTTGGGCAAGGGCAGGCCGGCAACAAACTGTGGGCGTCCTCCAGCCGTCGGGCTGGAAGCTTGGAGGGTTTTCCCTCCGGGGCAGCTAGGGAGAGGAGGACGCAGGCCCGCCCGTCTCCACTGCGTCCCAGCCCAGGGCCCTACCAGTGGCACAGTTATTACCACTGGTGCAGCGGGGATCCGGCCGCAACACGCCGCAGGGCCTGTGCCCCTACTCGAGCCATTAGGTCTGGCTGCCCCTGGGCCACTTCCTCCCCGTACTCCCAGGAGCTGGCCCCGGGTAACTTGGAGGGGTACACGGCCCATGGCCGGCTCACCAGTCCTTCGGCGTCCGTGGGTGGCAACGGGGGCAAATCATCGGCGTCCGGCAGCTCCTCAAGGTCTAGGGGTTCGCTGGCAGGTCCGGCCTCTGGCAGCTCCTCGAGGTCGGCTCCAGCTTCAGGGGGGTCAGCGGCCGGCAGCTCCTCAAGGTCTAGCCCCGCCTCGGGCGGTGGGACCCACTGGGACTGGTCGGGCCCCTCCGGCCAGGCTTGGGGTCCGGGGGATGTCAGCCACCTCTTGGGTCTTGAGGGCCAGTCCCAATCGCCAGCACCCGGAGGTCCTACCCAGTCTCGGTCCCGTGGGGAATCTTCCTACTGCATAGCATGGGTGAAAGTAAGTAGCCTCATAATTTCTGCATCAAGCCCAGAACTTGTGTTTGAGTTTTAGTATACATATCAGAAAGATATCTAGTTTTGACTTAAATAATTTAGTTGATGGAGAATACACCATGTCACTAAGGGTATGTCTAGACTGCTGGCTCTGTCGCAATCAACGCAGTGGGATTGATTGAGCAGGTCTACATGATCCTAGATGGGCATACCCATAAACGGGCACACTGGGCATACTGATCGACCACCTACCTGAAAAGAGTAAGGCTGCGTCGATGGGAGGACATCTCCCATCAATGCAGCACCATGAAGATGCCATGGTATGTCAACGTAAGCACGTCGATACTATTCAGCAATGGTGAGGCCTTATTCTGAGTACTGTGTTCAGTTTTGGTCCCCCCACTACAGAAAGGATGTAGACAAACTGGAAAGAGCAAGAGTGGAGGGCAATAAAAATGAGTAGGGGGCTGGAGAACATGACTTATGATCAGAAGCTGAGGAAACTAACCTTGTTTATTCTGCAAAAGAGAAGAATGTGGGATGATTTGTTAGCAGCCTTTAACTACCTGAAAGGAGGTTCCAGGGAGGATGGAACTAGGATGTTTTCTGTGGTAGTAGATGACAGAACTAGGAGCAATGGTCTCAAGTTGCAGTGGGGAAGGTCTAGGTTGGATTTTAGTAAAAACTTTTTCAGTAGGAGAGTGGCGAAGCACTGGAATGGGTTACCTAGGGACATAGTGGAATCTCCATCCTTCGTGGTTTTTAAGGTGCAGCTTGACAAAGCCCTGGCTGGGATGATTTAGTTCGGGACGGTCATGCTTTGAGCAGTGGGTTGGAGTAGATGCTCTCTTGAAGTCCCTTCCGACCCTCATCTTCTATTATTCTATGATTCTACAAGATATGCAAGCTGTCTTACATAGCTTGCATATTCCTGTTGACTGCTGGTGGCAGTGTAGACCAGGTCTAAGTAAATTTTACCATTGGTTAATTACCCTCACTAATTTGTTCTGAATTTGTATACTTCAGTTGAATTATGTCTTTTTTGCTAGATTAAAGTGCGCTCTACTACTGGAAATCTCTTCTATATCTAGGTACTTCTAATAAACTTCTTCTTCTTAATAAATCTCTTCTATATCTAGGTACTTCTAATAAACCCCAAGAATCTTCTGAAATATATATTACACACACACATCCCTGCTAATAGGTTATGACAAATATCTCACGCACAATCTCAAATGCATATCTCATATACAATATCCATTGTATATTTCCCAAATCTGTTCAGGATTGTATTCACTTTCTTGAATAAATAATTTAGGGTTCCTCTTTTTCTGTTCTCTTATAACTTAAAACAGTCTTTTAAAAAGTGTATTTACAAAATAATTGTAACCGACCCACAACTACACATCTAATTTCCTAAATAAGTCTTTCACCACTCTATGGACCTAATGTTTATATTTTTAAATATTAACTGTCCATTGCAGTTTGCTTTTAAAAAGGGGTCAGTTATATATTCTTATTTTTAACAATCATTCAATTCTGTATCAAGTAGAAATTATTAACAAAGCCAATTGTTAGAATAACCACAAACATTTTCCATAGTAGACTTCGATAAATACAAGTTGATCTTGAGGGGAGTGAAAATAACAAACTAATCAGGAAATTTGTTTCAATGACTTGAGACCTGAAGGCCTACAATCCGTTTTTTTATGTTGCATAATAAAACTGCAAGAACTACTTGTCCAAGAGGTCAAATCAAACTTTCATTCAAATGACTTAGAGTTCCTGGATGTTGCCAATTTGCAGTTATCTTTACTTTAAATAATTAATATAAAAATGTATTTTTAGATGTTATCATTGTACTAGAATGTCTTCATCCAAGGGATTTCCATGCAAACATTAACAATGAATGAGAGGAAAGAACACAACATGTTATGCTAATATTAAACTACATTTTTAAATAGAGGAGAGGGATTTGCTGGTTAAAAAAAAAAAAGTGTGGATTTTGGTTAACTAAAGAATCTGGAAAAGCCTAATCTCTTACATATACATTTTGCTTTAACTACCACAAAAACTTATACCTCACTTTACTTGAAAGCCTATTTAAATTAAATATGTAAATTATTTTCATTTATTTTTCTTTGATAAATAGGTGTAAAAGTCTCCCTGACTGAACTAGATCTACACTGACACAAGCTAGGAATGTAAAATAATGGAATGTGGATGCTAGTGAAGTATATCTACATGTTGCTGTGGCAGTAGCTGTTGCACAGGATCAATATTTTACTCTCCACCCTCCTTTTTTTAACATGTGGTAGACAAGTTCTGATCTCACTTCCATTGGTGAAAATCAGTCACTGAAGTTGGACCAGTTTTGTATTAATGTAAGCAAGATCAGAACTGGGTCTCCATTAACTTTACAAAGTTATTTTTAGGCCCCAGCTTTATGTATAATCACTGAATGATGACTTCTTTATCCTTATGAAATATAACCATCTACCAAATTTCATTGGAACTTCTCAATGTTCTATGTTTTGAGTAGCTGATTATTCAATAGTCTAGATTTCTAGCCGGTGATGAGGCTTTCCAAGGGAAGAAATAGAACAGACAGCCAATAAAGTGGGAGAACATTGAATGGGTTGTCACAATGCAATAATTCAGAGGGCATATAAAACATTCAAATTCTGCCACATTTCACCTTTCTAAGACAGATGCTTGTAAAGCACCAGAAAGTGCCTTTGCCAGAATTTATTCTTGTTACAATGATTGCAATGTGAGGAATGCCATTATTGCAATTTGTCCCTGAGCTTTATAACCTTTCATCTGTTAATAATATTTTATGGTGTTTATACCAAATTTGGCTATGAAATTTGTTCTGCAGCTTGACAGTGACATTTTACTAACAATTTTGGAAAACAAAAACTATATTGGGTTGTTTTTGAATTATAGGAATGCAGAAAAGGCTTGTTTCTGACACTTTTACACTTTCTATTATTATCCCAGTTTATTAAGCAAATGAGTATGCTACTTAATTGCAATTACTGTAGAAAAACATACCTGCCCAAGATACAGCTTCTTTTACTCAGTTGAAAGATTGCTTGTAGTTATTTCCTCATGAGAAGATTTATGGAAATAGCATTAAGGAAGTACTATTAGGAGGTGGCACTGTGCTGAATATGGACATGCTAACACCAAAGTAATACAGGATTACGTAGAGTGTAGAAGGATAAGGATCTGGCCTTGGGCATTTTATCTGAGTAGAAGCTATGAGACTGGGAGGGATTTCAGACCCAAGACACTCCATTTCAAGGTAGACATTAGAGCTGATGCAATAAGGGTGTTGATCATTATGATGTCAATAATTTGGTAGAAATCGTGATTTGACAGAATCTTCCTTCAGGATTATAGCATTCGCTTTGATATGGGGTCTGCAAATTCACATTCTTCAATACCTTTAGGTGTTGTGCAGAATAATATTACATATATTTCATTATGCACTGGTAGCTTTGTAGGTCTCCCACTCTAAGCATGTTTTAGATGAGTTTAGCTATTAACACCGGTAAACAATAAGAAGAAAGACCAGGCCTCAGTACAGGATTACAAATGGACATCACAAAGAATCTTATTTGTAAACATGGGAAGATATGCCAACAATTTAAGACAGTGTAACTGTATATAAAGACTGAAGCAATCTTGGAACGGTTAGCAATTATATTTGAGAACTCCTGGAGGGAGGGTAAAGATTGGAGAAGGGCAAACATAGTACCTATCTTTAAACAGGAAAACAAAGAAGACCTGGGGAATTATAGGCTAGTTAGCCTAACTTCAATACCTCGAAAGATACTGGAACGAATTATTACACAAGTAATGTGTAGGCATATTAAGGATAATAGGGTTATAAGGAATAGCTGGTATTGATTTGTCAGGAACCAATCATGCCAAACCAGCCTAATTTCCTTCTGTGACAGGGTTATTGACCTAATAGATGGGGAAGAAACAGCAGAATTGATATTTCTTGATTTTACTAAAGCTTTTGACACAGCTCTAGAAGACATTCTCATAAGCAAGCTAGGGAAATGTGTTCTAGGTGAAATTAACATAAGGTGGATGCACAATTTATTGAAGACCATATTCAAAGAGTAGTTGTCACTGGCTCACTGTCAAACTGGCATCTGTACTTGAGAGGGCATATCTACTGGGTTCCCACAGGGATGAGTCCCAGGTCTGGTATTTTCATTATTTTTATTAATGACTTAAATAATGGAGTGGAGAGTGTGCTTACAAAATGTGCAGGTGACACCAAGCTGGGAGGAAATTAGAACGCAGAATGACCCTGACAAATTGAAGAGTTCGTCTGAATTAAACAAAATGAAATTCAATAATGATAAGTGCACAGTACTTTACTTAGGAAGGAAAAATCAAACAGGTAACTACAAAATAGGCAGTACATTAAAGGCTTAGTCTTTGTTTTACTTAATTTTTTTTTAATGCATATTAAACTAAATTAGTAATTCTATTCCCCTCATGTTTAAAATAAGACGGGTCTACTTTCTCTTCTCTTCCCTGGATCAGTACTTAAATAAAACAGCAATCAGTTATTACAGCGGTACTACTAAAGGATTTATTTATATTGTGGGAATGAAATCAAAGTCCTCAATAGGAACTAAACAATATTAATTGGGGAAGAAGGCTAGCATCTATTTGCTGTATTTGGAATAAAGATAGGGTGCTGTGTTAGCCTGTGGTCTACATATGAATGATCACAAATACACTGTGAAAAATGGAGTGGTTAAGTCAACCAAGATGTGTTGATCATGATTACTTCCTCAGCAATAATCTGTGAAGAGAAAGGTAAATAAGTCACATTAATAGGTGTTTACACTTAATACAGATATGCTGTACCAACACATACCTCCTCTTTCAGGTTCTGATGCTCTCTAGGTCTCTAGATGCTACTGAATGTACATAATAATATAGCTATAGCAATTCAATAGCTTTATTATTTATTTATTCCTACATTTAATGTTATCTGGGATCCGGCTGCTATTCAATATGAATTCAAAGGGCATACTTTTTCAACCATCCTTTTTTAAATGTATGTTGTCCTTCAGAACTCTCATCTTGTGCTGTAAGCCTGTTAGAGGTAGCTAACATGTTAATCAGATTCTGTATGTCAGATAAGACACCTACTTCCTGAACAAAACGTTGTTAGTGATCCAATAGGAGATCTGTGTGTGGGTTATACATACAGTAAAACCCTTATTTTATGAACTATTTGGGGACTGGTGCATGCGTTGCTTAAGGGAGATATTTCCATACCAGAGCTCAAATCAATACAAGTGAATTCATCAGGAGAATGAATGTTGTTGTTAATTATTTGTATTACCATAGCCCTAGTCATGGACCAGGGCCTTCTAGTGCTAGGGACTGTACAAATACAGAACGACTGTCCCAGCCCCAAAGGAGCTCACAGTCTAAGTTTAAGGCAAGAGACAACAGGTGGTTTTAGAAAGGTGATTAAGTACAAGGAAACAATGAGACAATATGGTCAACATGACAGGTAATGGTCTCAGCCCACCCGTCTAAGTTTTATGTAGACAAAGGAAAGTTTTGAGGAGAGATTTTAAGGTGTGTTGTGCATTTGGAGACGTTTTCAGCAAGTGCTTTGCACTGTGGATGTTTTCTGAGTATCAATAGAGTCTGATTGTAGGTTTGTCATTGACTGCAATGACGAATGAAGGGGCAGAGTAGATGCAAAGCAGGAGCTCTGGGAAGAATTCACACTTCTTTTAGGGTTCTGGAGAAGGGGCCTTGCCATCCCTTTAGGAAGTGTAGCCTATATTACTCTCCATAATGACTCACCTTCTGTGTTTGCCTGACTTCTACATGGTGGTAGCTTCTAAATAAGCTTGTTTTAAATTACATTTTAATATTTTATTTATTAGACTCAATATCTTGGAGGAAGATATTTATCTATTTCACACTCTGCACCCTCTCTCTGTACCTGTGCTCTTGTCCAGCGGCAGCAACAATTCAGCATTTAATATATGCAAAAAGATTGTATAGTGAGTGGCTCCATTTAGTTTCCAGTTCATGTGAGTAGCTGCTACTAATGCTGTCTTTGTGTGTTTATGCTGGAAAGTGCTTTAAATGTGCGGGTTCTTCTATCCAAAAACAGAACAGTATTGTTTTTCCTCCAAAATCCTTTTTAAAAATATGTCTGAAAATCTAGCCTGCCTCTAATATTAGTAGCATTAGGGTACATCTACACTAGCACCTGTGCAGGTGTCCATGTATATAATTGTGCCATAACCCACCTGATGTCCACATCTAAACACCAGAAGTACACATCTAAAGGTGAGGTACAGAATAAATAAGATAGCACACTCGAGGGGCATGGATTAGTACATGCCTTCGGCTGTGGCATGGCCCCATACCAATGCCACTGTGGATGGAGGTCAGGGGACATACCAGGTCTCAAGTTTGAATAGTCATCCACATCCATTCCCACAATTCACTGAACCCTTTTCTGCCTGACTCTTACCCAATCTGTAACGATTTCCCCTGATTTCATTGGTAGAAGGGAGCTGCACTGACCATATGAGAAGGTTTTCCATTGCATTCTTTTCATCAGCACAGGTGAATATGAATCCTCTTCTGTGAGCAGCGTCATGGTCTGCTGCCACACCCAGGTTCTGATCAATGGGTAATCAGAATACACCAGGCTCCACAGCTTCTGGACTAGTTTCATCTCTACTGGGAAATTTCACAGCATTGAGCAGATGCCAGAACAGTCCCCGGAATGCATCAAGTATCTGAGGCTGCTGTACTGGAGGGCAAAAGACTTGATGAGTCACTTGGGGAGGGATTCTCGGACATGAATTTTGTATGATGAGCTGGGCCAGGTGCTGCCAAGGGCTCCTAGCCTAGAGCCCAAAGTGACTCATAACCCCCTCTTAAACCTCACTGGCTTCACTATCTGATGGGATACTGATGAGGACCAGGGTGGGGACACAGCAAGGACCATGAAAGGGGTCCCAGAAGACCTGGAGGGTAAGGAGCATATCATTTTGCACCTCTACCCAGAGGTGGTTGAGCAAGACCTTCCTGCCCTTGATTAATCTAAAGAAGACCTTAAGCCACAGCAGTGACCATAACCAAGGCTGATCAGTTACAATGGACCTCCATCCTCCCCGCCAATATCACCTCTCACTACATTCCTGATTTTAAGCCCAATCCCACTCCAGTCCACCTCAAAATGGTCCATGAGAAAGATGGTCGTTGAGATGGAGGGGAGGGGACGAGGTCTGGGAAGGGAATCCTTCAGTTGTACAAGAAACATCACATCAGTAATTTTTCCTTGGAAAAGTATAAAAATTGTTACCGTCCCTGGTGCCTGGCCCACCCCACACTGAGCTAAGCTGAGGTGGGAGCAGGATCTAGTTTGATGTGATGTATCTTTGATAAACAGAGGCAAGGGGCTTGTAGTGCTGATCTGAAATTTCTGGGAATGAAATAATGTTTCTGTGTGCCTCTTTCTTTCCCTGTCTATTTCATTGCTGTTAGCTGGACACACAGGCTGGAATTTCTGGTGATGCCAGGGGGATGGACAATGGTCAGAATTTGTGGTTTGCTTCTCCCTTTCCATGGAAATTCTATATGCTAGCTGAGAATACAGTTAATTTTGAGTAGAATTGCCTCTCAGTCACGTAAGCATATTTCAGCAAATTTCTGATGTAGCTGGAGTTTCTGCTGGGTCTTGAGATCCCACAACAGTGCAAATCTCCCTGCTCCACCTTCATAGCTGGCCAGAGCTCTCCATTTATCAGAAATATTTCTCTGGCATAGATTACTGGCTGTCCTCCACAAGACTGGAAAGCCAACTCTCTTTTTCATTCTGGTACCTCAAAATCAACTGTGTTTTCAAAACATTGGCCAGTCTTAAAAGAAGAAATTGCAAAGTGGTAAAATAGCCTCTGGAAAGAACTGACCTCCCTGCCACCTTGAGACAGTTGTAAAAATTTATTTGATTAAAAACATTAGTAGATATATCTTACCATTATTAGCCTCTGCTTCTTCCTTGGGGACTTCAAAAGTTGCCTGAGAACCAAGGGTCATGTAACAGTTTTCCTGGAATGATGAAAGGAATCAATATTGTTGCTTTCCACAGCAAAGTTATGTTATGTGGGGGGATTTCTTGAAAAAATGCTACTCTTGTCTTGAATTGGCAAGACCTTTGGCTCCCGAGAGAGAAACCATTCCATGGAGAGGGCAGGAGTAGCACCCCAGAGACATGGCAGAGGCAGATGAAGAAGGATCCTGGAGGACCTGCCCCTTTACATGGACAGGAGGAGCCAGGATCAGTTTGAGTTCCTCCGTGCATAGGAGGATGAACCAGTTCCTGAGCAGGATAAATGCCATAGAAAAAGGGAGCATGCCCTAATGGAGAGGCTCATGGAACTGGTGGCCAAATGAGTTCCAGCTGCTGCAGTGGCCACTGCACCTCTCCAGCAACACTATCATCATCTCCTCCTCTGGCGGGTATCCAGGGTGCTACTCAGGTGGAGGCCTCAAGTCGCCTGAATGCTCTTGGGAAGCCTGAAGGAGTCCTGGGACAACAACTTCCACTGGCACTGGAAATCCTTCACAGAGAGACATCCCTGAGCATCTAGGAAAGGAACAATGAGCCCATTGGAGTCCTTGAAGCCCATCATGTGCCTGCCCCCCCCCAAGCCCTGCACAGAAGTGCCCCGTTGTTCCCCCAGAACAATTCTCCACGGTCTTCCTCCCCCCACTCCATTGTCAGGAGGAGGGGAAGAGCAAATAGACAGGTTCAAAGACATTGACATTTCACGGATTCAGTCCCTTTATGTTTTGCTGATTTACCATTCCTTTTAAGAATTTCAATTTCATGTTTGGTATACCAGCTATAATAAACGTTATAGTTTCCTTGATTTGTGTGTGGACTCTCCTTCCTAAGTATGATGAATGTAAGATGTTTTCAGGTTCAGGATTGGACATCATGATTCATAGCATATGAATTGGAATAGTGTAGCTGTCACATTCCATCACATACCCAAGGATCCCCGCACTCTGAGGTCCATAAATATCCAAAGTCCCACAAATACACAGGAAGGATGGGGAAAATGCATTATTATCTGCTTAGAAAGCACTGTTAGTATTAAAAGCAGCAGAACTCACATGGAAAATGGGTAGATAAACGTCTTTATAGATTGGTTCATATACAGAACAACAACAAAAGTTCTTTTGTCCAAGGAATACTGATGTTGGGGTATGGCTTCATAAGTCAAGTTAGCAATGGGTAACCGGGGTTCCCCTAAAGTAACTGTTGGCAGAGGCACACTGTAAAGAACCATATAATTTCTTGGAGATAAAGTCCCCCCTCCAAGTATAATCCTGACCCCCTCAGTCCCAGAACTGGATTTCCAGCTAGGCACAGTAGGCACATGCCTAGGGGTACTGTCATTCTAGGGATCCCTAAACAGGGCTGGATTACCCCAGGGGCCAACAAGCCCCATGCCCAGGGGCCCCAGCCAATTTGGTCCCCCGGCTCCTCTTCCTCTTTCTTGAGGTCCCGCTGCCCTGCTCCGCCTCTTTCTCCTGAGGCCCCACCTCCTGGCCAGGCCATAAGCCAGGGCCCATGTTGAGTATATTACCCCTTCCTGGAATATGCCCACCTCCCAGAACCTAATAGGAGAGCATATGTAGACACTCGAAACGGCTATAGGGAATATGACTGTAATCAATTATGTGCACAAGTGTGGATGTAGCCATAGCCTCTTCTTGGCTATAACAATAATGTATGTGTGTTCTGGTAGAACCCACAATATTCATAAAGTTATGGTGTTGTACCAGGGATACATTTTAGTAGATTTAAAGGCCAGAAAGGATCACTATGACACCTAGCTCAAACTCTTGCATTACACAAGTCATAGAACTACCCTGTATTAATACCAGTACTTGAACCAGAGCATTTTATTTTTAGAAAGAACATTGTCTTGGTTTTAAAAATACCTGGGGATGGAGAATTCACCACAACCCCTAGTAAATTATCCCAACAATTAATTACCCTGACTTTAAAATAATCATATTTCTAGTACGAATTTATCTAGTTTCAACTTCCAGTCATTGGATCTTCTTATATTTTTGTCTGCTAGACTGACGAGCCCTCTATTATTAAATATCGGTTTCCCATGTAGAGACTTTTAGACTGATTCAGTAACCCATTAACTTCTCTTTGATAAATTAAATAGATTAAGTTTCTTTAATTTCTCACTACAAGGACTGTTCTCCAATCCTTTAATCACTCTCATGGCTCTTCTCTAAACCCTTTCCAATTTTCAACAAGCATGTCAGGCACAAATAAGAAGACTGCTCTTGCTCAGAAGAGTTTACAATCTAAGAGCTAGATTGGGACATAAATTATGTGCCTACACAAGAAAAGAAGTACGAGCAAAACCCTTCCCCCTTAAATTCCTAGGCATTCTATCCAGACCTTGGTCCAGAGATGCAGGAGGAAGCTCATGCTATGTGTCCACTAGCTCCCTCTCCAAAGCAACAGAGAAGGATGGAGAAGGGTTGAATTCTAGGTATGCACCCATTCCTGTAGTCCAGCTGAGCTGGTGTTGATGATATAGACCAACAGCAAATTCTAACTTCCTTACCCCCAAGAAAACAGGAAGTAGAAAAGACGTGATTCAGTTCCTCCTGGGTACTCCTTGGAGTGTGCCGTTTATTTATTACCCTTCCTAAGGGCTATACCTCACAATATACCCCTAACAATTTTTCATTGTAATCTCGGAAAGTCTTTACAGTGGCTACAAAAAACTGAAGCTTTTTCCCTAAACAGAAATGGCTTGCAAAAACACTGCTCAGCATAACAAATGTTTTTGTTAAGAAATAATTACCAGCAAAAGGACTACTTTCTTGTTTCTCTTACGTGTTGGTCTATAGGCATGTAATGAGATGAAGAAAAAATTATTAAAGATTTTATAAGTAAAGTAGCTGTGAAGAGCTCTTTTTAAATGCCATAAGTGCTTTTTCAAGCACTGTGTATTTTAAGCAATAAAAGTAGAAGAACACATTTTATTTTCTGCCAATTTCAGAAAAGAGCACATTATCTCTTGGCAAATGTTACTCAAGGCTATTTTGGATCCATTTCCCAGTCACCTCATCACAGCCACAAAGACATATTCCTTCAAATGGCAACAACAACAACAAAAAAGCTGAACAGAGTGACATGACAGGATAATATATCCCTGATCTTATTCCATTGATGAGTCTGACTCATATAACCATGCAGCAGTTGATCCTCTGGGCTCCTTTCTGTGAAGGATGTGTGGACTTCTTGAATGGCCTCTCCAACCATTCCATCTCCCATATGCAGTGGAATTGATAAGATTCTGCTAATGAGACCCTCAGCTACCAAAGAGCCATTCTTTGACACACCTAATATAGGACATTTTGGAACAACATATCAGATAAAATGAGCAAAGGGTTTGTTTCAGGTTTAACAAGTGTTTTATATAGTTCTTTCTTCTAATATGCTATCTGAAGCATTTGGGAAAGAAGTTCTTTTTGGCCTTTCTCTGTCCTTAGAAGGCAAATTTGTTCAGAGTCAATGGGTCCCACCTGTGTAAGGACTTCCCTTGTATTAACTTGATTAACTCAGACTAATCAGAAGAAGAAGCCACTGACTATTATAACTCCACTAGATGTCTTGCTGCCTTATCTAACTCAATGATCTGTATCCATGATAGCTTCTTTTAATGTGTTGTATAGGCAATTTAACTAGCCCTAAATGAAACATTTGATCACATGCTGAAGTGTAATAGATTACTGGACTGAATCTATATTAATCTCCCCAAATTTTAATATTTTTAAAATGATTGTAAAATGTTCTTCTCTAAGAATATAAACAGTCAATTTCTGTCTAGCTGGCCATTTTTTTCTATCTCACAAATTACATTCTAGAAATTGGAAAATGGTCTATAAAAGTCTTGTTTCCAATTAATGTTTCACTTCTATCCTGTATTAGATTGCAGGGTGAAGAAATCCACATGTGAGCAAGGCTGATAAACTGCAAATAAAATGCATAACCCCCATCTACCTATTGGCCTAATTTACTGGAGATGAGAACAAACATCAATTATAGAATTGTTTCCCACCAAACCTTAATAACACTTGTCACTTTTCATCTAAGATCAAATTAAAGTTACAAACAATTATGATACTATTGTATCTATTATTTGCTACTACTATACTACTATTTGCTTTGAAGCAAACTATCCATTTGACTCAGCAGTCGTTTGAAAGTACATGTGGTGAGAAGCACTTCTCACTATTGCAAATCTGTTAAATATATTTGAAAATAAAACTAATGTATTAAAATGGATGTTTTCATTGTCATCAAAATGTTGGAAAGGCATCAGTTTGCCTCTTCCATGTCACTTTCAATTTTTCATGTTTAGTGAATTTTTGCAGAATGTTTTGAAGTGCCAGATAAGTGCCAATTGTTATTCAAATTTCCTAAATTATTTGCATCACAATAATATAAAAATTTAATTGCTTTAGATTTGCACAAACAATTGGAATATTTTCCAGAGAAAATTTTGATTCCAGAATATAAATTTCAGATTTGCAACAAACCTAAGACCTGATGGAGTCCCTATCTGTTCTTCAGCAGATGCAGCGATGATAAAGTTAGGGGGTTTAAAACCCGTATCATAAGATAAACCTCAGCCTAAATTTCCGTAGTTGAATCTAGGGTTCCCTCCAGAACAACCTTTGTCCCAGTCCCTTCTATCGAGAGAACCACTCCCACTTCCTTTACATCCCAAGTGAAGTCAACAAGTTGCATCAGTTTCAATGACTCAGCAGCTTTACTCCAGCTTTTAAAAAGGTGGGTCAGAAATAGAGATGGGTAGGAAACTATGATCCCACCCCAGGAACATTTTTGAGATTTCAGATTTTTCTACTGAATAAGTTGTCATCAAAAGCCAGAGCTTGTAAAAAGATTCTACTCCGCATGCCTCAATTATATCATTATTTCCCAAGCAAGCTTAATAACACTTGCCACTTTTGTCCTGAATCAGGACAAAATGTCAAAATTTTGAAAATTTTTCACATATTTACTGATTTGGACTTTATTATATTTGCACATAATAAATGTGATCAAGTCATGATCACTTGCACCTATTCTACCATTAATTTTTAGTTCAGTGATAGTGCCTCATTATCTGTTAATGTGGGATCTAATAGAGTATTCCTCCATATTAAATGCAACACATATTGAGCTAGGAAATTGTCATCTATAATGTTTAGAAATTCCAAGAAGGTTTTAGTACTGGCAACATGAGATCTCCAAGCATATATCACTCAAACTGAAGGTCCCTCATGATCACAGAGCTTTTACTCCTACTGTTTCCTAGTATGCTTTGGTGACCTATAGCTGACAGCAACTAATACACTCCCCGGTGCTTTATTTGTTAGGATATTGATCCATAAGCATTCAAGATCAGTTACCTGGAAACAGGTGATACCATTTTGACACAGAGTGCCACTCACTCCCCTTTTTTGCCTAGTTGATCCTTCCTAAATATGTTATAATTGTTGATTTTAACATTAAGGTAATGGGAAACAATTTAGTAGATTTCAGTACTGCCAATGAGATAGAATTTGTGCTCATAGATATATATGGGGAATAAATATTTCATAATGGGCTCTTTGATCTATCAGAGAAAGTTATAATATGACCCAATGATTAGATGATGAAGCTAGACAAATTCAGACAAAGGTGTAACATTTTGACATTTTGACAATGAGGGTAACTTACCATTGGACCCATTTATGTGGATTCTCTATTGCTGGCAATTTTTTAATCAAATTTGGATGTATTTATAAAAAATCTGCACTAGAAATTATTTTGGGGAAGTTCTGTGGCCTGTGCTATACAGGAGGTCAGACTAGCTGATCATAATGGGTCCCTTCTGGCCTTCTGACATCCATGAAATTATGGACAGATGAAGCTGTGTCAGTGTTTCTGACTGTTCACATAGTGCATTAACAGGACAGGGTTAAGATAGTTAACTTTATAATGGTTGTAAAGACTTCACAATTTCCATTATTTTAAGTGTGTGTGGCTTTTTTAAAGTATAGCATAACACAACTATGTGGGATTCCAGTGTGTTCTTTAGTTGTGGTGTTTATGCAAAGTTCTTTCAACATTCCATCACTAGCAGTTTAATATTTTCTTTTATTCCTAGATAATTTAAACAGTGCTCAGTCTGTTTTCTGGGGGTCATGATAAAATAATGATATAAAGAACTGAAACATCCTCCTCTCATCTACACCCCTCATGGAAGAAGAAGAAAATAATACCAGAAAGCAGAGGAAAGAAGAATGAAAAGCAACACATATGTTTATAACGTGAAACATCCAAGTCATACATCACTGAGATGGCAGAAAGATGATTACACAGAACAAAGGGTATAAAATCTGATAACTAGGAGAGAGGTCAGACAGAAGACATCAGAAGTGATGTAATGCAAAGGCTGTACTTTGTCACTTCTTAATCACATAATAGAAGAAGTATATTAAAAAACTAAAACTGCCTTGTGTTGCATAAATGGAATGAGATGGGAAGATGGTAGATGAAACACTTCTGACTACAGAACTACTTTAAAGGACAAAGCAATCAGAAAACTTGAAGAATAAAGAAAGTATGTGTGCCTGTGGGAAATGATATGTGAAAGAAACGTAAGGGACATGTGAGGTAAGAATGGAGGCTAAATACAAAACTGAATATTGGTAATGTATGAAAAGTAGAGGCGTAAAGCAATGAAGACATGAAGAGAGGGGATGTAATGATGGGAACGTTAGAGCTGACAATACAGATGGACCCAACTTGGAACACCAAATCCCAATCTTTTTGAAATGTAGGGAAGTTTGTCTCTCTAGATCAAAATGTGCTACTTAAATTCCTCTCTCTCAGGGAATTAATGTTGATTAAATGCTGCATAGGGTAAAATGTTGCATGGGGAAAACAGTTTAATTTTACTGTAGAAATTTACTGAATATTATTATTTTATTTAGATACACCTAAATTGTGCCATTCTTCATGTTCTTCATATTCAGTTCAATGGTGAAACATAAATTATAGATAAGTAATACTGATGAAAGCTTAAATTTTTTCAAAGTGTAATTTTGCTACATCAACTTTATTGTTCTACAGTGACATGGAGAAATTACCAGTCATAGGAATTTCTTGATATTGGCATCACTCTATTGTTGCAAAGCTGGTTTAGTGTAGAGGGCTCATGTACTTGCTCTCATGTTCCCCCCCCCACCAATACCTGTGGCAGGAATAGGAGGTGTGGTTGGGCCATTCCTATACTTTGGCCATCCCACCTTGCACTATGTATTTCCATAGCACACCAGAATACAATACAATGTGAAATCTTGGCCTTTTTAAAGTCAATGACAAAACTCCTTTTAACTTCATTGGGGCCAGGATTTCACTAAATAAATCCAGTTTTGCAAATATTTTTCAATATCTGCTATCTTTTCACTTTTCACTTTGATATGAAAATGTTTTATTCAGGCAACAGACACCTTAACATTGCCTAGCCCTGCTCCCACCCTCCCATTACTAAGACAAGCTCTGTGTGATTTGATTCAGCATAATTTACTATACTAATTGCTGTCACAGGACTCTATTACTATGAAAGGCTATTGTCAACAATTACAACAAATAAAAGCAATTTAGAAAATCAAAGATTAGAGTTGTAAGAACCAAATGAATTTTCTACATGAACATTCCTGACACAAGAAAGAGAGAACTTCCTTTTGTTGGTATGCTTGTCAAGACGTCAAAAGTCAGAAAAGAAAGACACTGTATACAATCACAGGTATGGCAAAGTGCAATAGCGGCAGTGCAGATCAAGATTTATAATTCCAGAGCTGTCAATCTACACACACACACAAAAGTAAAAGGAAAGACACCAATAAAAAGTGTGCACATTTCATCACCATGCATAAAAATAAATCACCACTGATATCATAATTATCATCCTCATCATTAGTGACAACCCACATTTTCTGCTTGTACTGTAGAAGCTTATAGACAATACCCTCAGGCTACCTTAGAGTAGAGTGACAAGATACTAAATTTTTGACAGATGCAATCGTAATTTTATATTAAGCTACAAAATCGTACCCACTAGACATTTCTGCTTCGTGAATATAACATAAGGAAAGTCTCAGCTGGTTTTCTCCTTTACAATCTACTTTCTTTAGCATCCCTTTTTTTTTCAACTAATTGCAGTTTTAAGCTAAGAAAATTATTGCAAACTACAGGGAACATGGTTAAACATCTAATTTGTGAATCTGGCAGGAAAAGCAAAAAGATTTCCTTTACAGAAAGTATCTGTAATGTCAGAAAATGTGCATCAGAACTTCCTTCTGCTTTTCAAATCTGTGGAAAGTGCAGTGGCACAGGATGTGAAACAGTCACTCAGGCTTGGTCTACACTAGAAATGTATGTTGGTACAATTACTTCAATCAGGGGTGTGGAAAATCCTCATCCTTGAGCAACACAGTTATACCGATCTAACTCCTGGTGTAGACAGCGCTATGTTGATGGGAGGGGTTCTCCCTTTGACATAGAGACAGCCTTTGGGGGAATTGGAATATGTAAGTCGATGGGAGAAGCCCTGGCATTGGCATAGGTAGTGTCTTCATATCGCTGCAGCATTGTAAGTGTAGACAAGCTTTCACTCTTCAGTGGCTTTGCATTGCTGACAGAAAAAGAGCATCAGAATCTGATTCTCTTTTCCTTACCTCTTTTCCATTTTATCCCCTTTTCCTCTCTCACATTTAAACTGCTCCAGATCGTTTTCTGTGTTAGAAACAGATCAGTTCAGTGCCATAATATTGCTGGGTACAAATGTCTATATTTATCAGTTACAGCCGTTGGTATTTTCAAAGAGTGGTTAAAACATTAACTAAGTAAGCTTCATGGCAACACTCTGAACCTGTCTGGCAGGATTGTCTTCTTTCTACTGATAGGGAAACTGGTGAAGAAGATCGAGTGACTTACCCAAAGCCACACCATGAATCAGTGCCAGAGCCAGGACTGTGATTAGCACTGGGATTTCTAGGCTTCAAGACTGAGCTCCTTCCATTAGAAGACACAGGGTAAAATTTTCAAAAGTGCTTTTGTGGCTTGAGAGCCTACGTCTCATTGATTTTCAATGAGATTTAAATTCCTAAGTACTTCAGAGACTTTTGAAAAATTATATCCATGGAATGTGAAAGAAGGACTAGCTGTTCAAATGGGCAAGTTAATCAAGAAACAGGACTAATTTGAAGCTCCCATAGAAAGCAAGTCATATTTTGTCTTCTTTTCTGCACTGCCTTTGTAGGCATGGAATGCACCCCCTGGACTCTTCAGTAATGCTGCTAATTTCCTTTACATCCCTTCTAAGGACACACCTCTGCCACAACACCTCTAAAGAATCTGCAAATCTACAATGATTAGCCTGCCTAGTTGACTTGTGAATGTTAATGCTTATATGTAAACAAATAAAGAGATATACAAATGTATTTCCTGCTCTCCCATCCTTCTTACATTGCCCGCTTTCTTAGACTGTTAGCTCTTTGATGTAGCAACTGTCTGCTCATATATTTGTGTCTTTATGTGTGATAAGGTGGCAATATTATCACCATAGTGCCAGAACTGTGCATTATGCTTCACATACACATGAAAGGTATGAAATTTGTTTGTGGCAAATCAATCAAATAAAATTTACAGTTATGTCTTGGTCAGGGGCCATCAGGGGAGGAAAGAAAGGCAGAATGGTGTTCCAGTCTTGAATGCAGCCCCAGAGAAAGAGGGAGGATATGTTAGCAGTTATGAGGGGTTTTAATTTACCTGCTTTGAATGCTAATTCCTTCTGAGTCCTGGCATCCTCCTCTGCTGAAGTGGCTCCTCTTGGTAGAGATTCAGGATAACACAGGTCCTCTTCCTATGAGGCTTGCTCCTCCACAGTCCATGCTGCACACATGTCTTGGCCATCATTGGCATCCTGTTGGATGATGAGGGTGGCAAGATTGAGGAGGGGGGTCATAAGTCACTTCAGGCTCAGCGCTGAGAGCCCTGGAGAACACCTGGTCCAGCTCCTTGAAGAATGGGCAAGCTGAAGGACTGCTCCTGGAGCAACTGCCAGTCTTTTGCTTTCCGGTACCAGAATCTCAGGTACTTTATCCATTCTCAGTAGTGGGTGGGAGTATGGTGAATGCACGCAAGATGGGAGGCCTACATCAGCCTCTCCCAAACTGACTAGTGCTGCAAAAGAAGTTATGGAGGACAGTGAACTCTGTCCAAACATTGATGAACTCCCAGCTGTTCTCAGAAGACCAAGAAGCTGCTCTCAGAGCATGTTCCATGTTCATGTGTTCTGGTGAAAAGCATGCAATGGAAAACTGTTGTAAAGTATTAAGTGCAGCTCTGTACTCAGGACATGGGCCACATCCCTTAGCACTGTCCACATTACAAAATGGGATGGGTACAGGGCTGCACCACAGCGCGAGGAATGTTCTTACCCAGACCCCTCAGGTGTGCTACCATTGTTGTCTCAAACATGCCTTGAAACCCATATTTCTGGGGTTTAAATGTGGATGGGGAGGATTCTGGCACAACCTCCTACTAGGATCCATGTCCAGTTGCCAGTATAGATGTAGCTTAGCTTTGAATGAGTCAAGCATTGGAACTTTCACCACTTCCCCTTAGGGGTGTCTACCACAATCCCAGAAACCTCATTATTCCTAAATGCTTCCTGATAGCCTAAATTGTCACTTTCACAGTTTCATCCCACCATCTTTTAGTCAATACCATGCCTTTATAACTATAATACAGTTATAACCCTTCCTCTGACTTACTGGACTTGACTACTTATGATGTCATAATTTCACAAGTCCTCTAGTCATTATAGGATTTTCCAAGGTAGAGAAGAGCAGAAGTACTCAGTTCACTGTCTAGGCTTCTGTCTCAGGCCTCCTCTCTCCTAGGACTCTCCCTAACTGAGTTTGGGTAATCTTTCTTAGCTCCAGGTGCTTTTTTGTTAATTAACCTTTAATCAGCCACCTGAGGCTGTCAGATACTCCTAGGTGGACCTTCAGACGGCAGTCATGGACAAACTGGGTCCTGATTCCCCTTAAAGAGGTTATTTGCTCTATGACACCTTAGCTTTTTCCCCCCATGGGTAATCCACTGAAGCTGAAATAGTTGCTTTCCCCATCCTTGCATGACTAACTGCTTCCACATAGACTCATAGACTCATAGGTCAGAAGGGACCAATATGATC